>JACEEZ010005289.1:85159-117659 GCA_016584305.1 Chionoecetes opilio | reverse complement strand
GCGGCCACGCCATAACACTAATAGTCACTATTTTAAACAATACACACATTCTACCACTTAATCACTAGCAACACAGGCTCCTTCCTTATAATATTATATCTTAATATGTGATACACCAAAACTCCTTAAAACCCAAGCATTTCAAAGTAAAATGAGAAACTAATACAATAATGTTGAGTTAACAATTCGAGCGGCGATAAGCGGTCTAATATGAAGAAAGAAAAAAAAAAAAAAAAAAAAAAAGTCACGCAAATGGAGTCCGTTATATCCGAAGTCCGTTACATCGAGGTCCGTTATATCGAGGTTTGACTGTATATGTATACAGAGAAGTCCCGAAGATACGAGCAGTTAGGTTCCACCTGGCATACTCGTAAAGCGAAATCTCGTATAATGAAACACATAACTAATGGTAAAATATAGGTTTGGTTCCAGGACCCAATCAATAAAAAAATTTTAAAAAAAATAAAAAATGTTTTTCAAGGTAAAATAAACTATAGCAAACACAACAAACACAGCGTCTATATTACCCACACTGTACTTCCTACTCTGTAGAAAAAGCATTCTGAAAGAGAAAATAGCACACAAAATAACATAACTGCACATTAATTAATCATAAAACATACATAACAAGCAAAAAAGACATTGTAATGTAGGGGATGCCCCGTGATACAAGAGAAGGTAGTGTAAGGGTCCCAAGGTTGGGGCCCCACACCTGCTAATTACCCCTAAAGGTCAGGCCGCACCATATGCTTAATTACCCTTCAGGTCAAGCCTTGCTAGGGGTGACCTGACTGCGGTCCCAAGGTTGGGGCCGCACACCTGCTAATTACCCCTAAATGTCAGGCCGCGCCATATGCTTAATTACCCTTCAGGTCACGGCTTGCTAGGGGTGACCTCACTGGGGTCAACCAAATCCCCCTTTGTCCAGCCCGGGAGTGGTAGGGCGCGCATTTTGAACTTGATAATTTTACTCACCCCAGTTTGAATGTCGTATCATTGGATTTTTGATCTCGTATATTGAAAATAGACCCTAATTTACACATCTCGTATCATCAGATTATCGTATACCGAATGCTCGTATAACGGGACCTCCCTGTATATATATATACACTGGTACCTTGACTTACGAGTGCCCCAACTTATGAGTTTTCCGAGTTACGAGCAGTCGCTCGGTCGATTTTTTGCTTTGAGTTGCGAGCCAAAATCCGAGTTACGAGCGAGCTTCAGATATGCCGCCGCTAGTTGGCGCAGCGAACGCCACAACATCCGCCCAGCATCCCGCGTCTCACTCGTTCACTTCACGTGGTTACCTCGCCGTGGAAGCATCTCTGTTGTGTTGTGCTCACACGGGCGAATGCAAATGGTGGAGGGCGAGTGCAGTATATTTAGCGGCAGTTCCACCCACAGCTGTTTCCAACAGCTGATACACAGAGTATAAACACTGGCGAATGCAAATGGCAGAGGGTGAGTGCAGTACGTTTAGCGGCAGTTCCACCCACAGCTGTTTCCAACAGCTGATACACAGAGTATAAACACTGGCGAATGCAAATGGCGGAGGGTGAGTGCAGTACGTTTAGCGGCAGTTCCACCCACAGCTGTTTCCAACAGCTGATACAGTGTAAACACTGGCGAATGCAAATAGCGGAGGGTGAGTGCAGTACGTTTAGCGGCAGTTCCACCCACAGCTGTTTCCAACAGCTGATACACAGAGTGTAAACACTGGCGAATGCAAATGGCGGAGGGTGAGTGCAGTCCAGTCATATAGGTACAGTCAAAAAATGTTGGTGTTTTTTTTGGGGCTGGAACGGATTAATTGCATTTCAATTAATTTCAACGGGGAAAATTGATTTGATATACGAGCAAATTGAGTTACGAGCTCGATCAATGAACGAATTAAACTCGTAAGCCAAGGTACCACTGCATATATATATATATATATATATATATAGTCAAACCTCGATATAACGGACCTCGATGTAACGGACTTTGGATGTAACGGACTCCATTTGCGTGACAAATATTATTATTTATTTTTTTTTTTTCATATTAGACCGCTTATTGCCGCTCGAATTGTCAACTCAACATAATTGTAATATTTTCTCATTTTATTTTGGAATGCTTGGGTTTTAAGGAGTTTTGATGTATCACATATTAAGATATAATATTATAAGGAAGGAGCCTGTGTTGCTAGTGATTTAGTGGTAGAAGGTGTATTGTTTAAAATAGTGACTATTAGTGTTATGGCATGGCCGCTACTACGTCTCCCTGTCACCTCAACACCCTAAATCACCCTTATCTAAGGTGACACGCAGTGCTACACTGACCTAAATAGTGACACATGTATAGAACTGCACTTCACAACCATATAATATATATAATAATGAGCATTAGTCATGATAATAAGCAATACCTTTAGAAGCCACGGCTGAATCTGGCTCGTAGTAATTTGTTTACCTTTCACTAGAGCTTGAGCTTGACTAGCTACACGGTCTTGTTGTGTTTGTGATTATTTCTCATTTATTTCACGTGTAGGAGCAGACCAAATTCAGCATGTAGTGCCAGTCACTGTTTACCTCCCAACATAGCTACACAGTCTGGTTGTGTTTGTGATTATTTCTCATTTATTTCATAATTTTTCCGTTTTTTTCATATTTTTTTCCACCCTTGGGAAAATACCCTCGCTATAACGGACAATCGGCTTTAACGGACCACTCCTCCCCCCTTTAGTCCGTTATATCGAGGTTTGACTGTATATGTATTATATATATATATATATATATATATATAGGGCTTTGAGTTAAGACTTAAAAGATCATTGATGAATAATAGAAAGAGAATGTGTGATAGGACAAAATCCTGAGGAACACCACTATAAGATAGATTTAGGAGAAGAACAATGTCCGTCTACAGTAGCTGCAATAGAACGGTTTGAAAGGAAACTTAAGATGAAGGTACAGAGAGGATAGAAACCGAATGAGGGTAGTTTGGAAATTAAAGATTTGTGCCAGACTCTATCAAAAGCTTTTGATATGTCAAGGGCCACAGCAAAAGTTTCACCGAAACCCCTAAAGGAGGATGACCAAGATTCAGTTAGGAAGGCTAGAAGATCGCCAGTAGATCGCCCTTTGCAGAAACCGTACTGACGACCAGATAGAAGATTGTGAGCAGATAGATGCTTAAGAATCTTCTTATTAAGTATAATTCAAAAGCTTTAGAAAGGCAGGAAGTCAAAGCTATAGGACGGTAGTTTGAAGGATTAGAACGGTCACCCTTCTTAGGAACAGGTTATTATTGACATCAACAATCCTTTTGAGCAGTTGATCAGTCTTCTTTGAAGTTTTTCTTGGTCGCCCTGACCCTTTCTTCCACGCCAAACAGTTTCTGAACTCATCATCTTGCACCCGCCTGCACCAGACCGAGACGGTGTGTTTGGAAACACACATCTCCCTCGCTATCTGGCCTATGGTTTTCCCACTTTGATACAAGATTACTATATGTGTCTTCTTCACAATGGATAGAGACATCCTGGCATAATGCTTTAGTAGACCTGGAGGAGGTGGTAGAAGATGGAGGGGCGAATGGGGGTGTAGGAAGGTTGGAGAACCAAACACAACAACCTCTTCCTATGATGACTTGGAAGATACAGAGCGGACAGCAGCAAGTAATCTACAGCAGACAGCCTAATGCACTGCCAGATAATACAAAAAACGTAAAAAAATTAAATCGCTCCCACAGAAATTGGCAAAAAAGCTAAGGATGTTATTCCCGTTCTAAGTTTTTTGACGTCCTAAAGTTTTTTTGCGCTGACTGTATATATATATATATATATATATATATATATATATATATATATATATATATATATATATATATATATATATATATATACCGTATTTGCCGGCGCATAAGACGCACCTCCGCATAAGACGCACCCCTATTTTACAAAGAGGTTTTGAGAAGAAAAAAAAATATTGCAGTTTTTGATGGAATTTTGTTTTTTTTCGTAAAATTATCAAGTTAATAAAAAAATAAAAGATTTGTAGGGGAAAGCAAATGATTATAATTATGAGCATGTACCTACATACAATATTCACTGTGCAGTGAATGTGAATGAAAAATTATACTAGTTAAAATGTAAAGAAAAGACAGTGAAACCCAAAACGGTCAAAATTTAAAATATTTGCGATGCCCCCCACGAATGCTATTTAATTTTTTGAACCCTATGAAAATTAGTTGTTTTAATGTTGTAGATTTCCTTTTTTGCTCTTTGCGTGTTTAGATTTTGTGGAAAAATTTGCAGAAGATATTGGATTTTTTGGTAGTAGGCTTTCAAAAGCCTGGACTCTTCCCGACCCCATGTGTAGCTTACTTCTTTAAGTATTTGAACCCCATTCCATGGCGCAATTAATAAAATGGCAACACGTAGTCCCAAAAATCTACCATTATTCACCCAGAAATTTAAACTTAGGTAAATCAATTAGGTTAGTTAGAGGGGGTTGGTTTGTAACGAGATATAGAAAATAACAAAAACTACCAAAATTTGGGCGTGTGAAGCGTGCAATGTTTGCGGGGCCCGACCTGGAGGGCAGGTTGCCTCCCCCCCATACAACATAAGAAAAACTTTGTTTTCCCCAAAAAAAATTGAGAGCCAGTTTAATTTCAAACACATCAAAACTTTCAGGACTCAAGTTTCGGCCCGAAACGGTGGTGTCCAATAAAAAAAATTCACGAAGATTTTTTGAAAAACACTGGTAATTGTACCTTGTGTTTTTGTGTAATTTTTAAAGGCACGTTGTCGGGATCGACGAATTTGCACGGTTTCCCCTATGAATCTACCAGCGCGAGGGTTGATTATTTCTTCGGAAGGTACGGGAAGGCGATTCACACTCTAATCACGGCAGCTTTCCCGTCAGCCGTGCGTTTTCCACTATTCGTATGGTTCTGTCTTTTTTGGGGCATTTCCCTGCTCACCTTAAGCAAAATGGTTCCTCAGGGCTAGTTGAAGAAATTGCTTTAATAGCATTTTCTTGGGATGAAGAAGGGGAGTTTAATCCTTAAGACATTGTTTTGGGTACATAAACCCTTGAAAAAACGACAATTTATTAGAGGGGCACAGTCTCTTTCTTTAAAAAATATTCTTCCCAAAAAAACCGTTACGTGACGGACAGTGATGATTGGACCCTACGTGACGGCGCACCGTTTAGGGAAAACTCAATTTTTTTGAAGTAAAATTCTAAGGAGTGAGAGACAGTGCCCTTCCCCAAATTCCCATGATGGTAGGGTGTGATTGGGCCTTGAGGCGGAGGTGTGGCGCCGTGATGGGTCTTGGTTGGTGTACGTGTGGAAGATTTTGCCCCGTTACAGGTCCTTTGCACCCTTTTTTATTAGCACCTTTCATACAGTTTCCTTATCCGTAGAGGTACGGTTTTGGGGATTGGGGGGTCGGGGTGGTACAAAGCCTAGGTCCCACTATCGCTTACCACTGTAGGGGCGCTAACACCACCGACATACCCACCTGCTCGGTAGGCCACCCCCTGTCGGGCCAGGATTAGAGGCCCGAGGGTGACCTGACGGCCCTGACTTGTCCTCCCGACACAACGCAACACCAGCCAGGTTTTCTTTGCAAAGGACACCAGAGACACACCCGCTGCGACCTTTTGCCCCCCACGTTGTAAAAGACTCCGTCAAAAAACACAAACCCAGGACGCCCTTTCCCACCCTTGGGTTTGGGACGATCCCAAGATCTACACCCCTCCCCCACACCTTCAAATGAAACTTTACACGTTTTGTTCACTATTCCATTTATTACAATACCCGTCCCACAAAAATTCCACCCTTTTTCTCCCTTTCCCCTATCATCCCCTTCCAACGTTGTGTCAATTGTTTGGCCATCAATGGGGGGTAAGGCGAAAAAATGCGGGATTTTTTTTTTTCCCATGGGTGGGGGGGATTTGGCGGTAAGCCCGGGGTGGGTGCAGGGAGGGCTGGCCGAGACTTTTTTATCAGATTTTTTTACAATGGAGGAAGCGCGGAGGTGGATGTTTCACTGACACGGCCATTTGGCAGCAAAATCGCATCTGTTGCCCAGCTCATTTTTTTTAAACCCCAACCCTTTCTAGTAAAAAAAATTTTTCTGTTGAAAAACCAGTTCAATTTGTGCTCAGTGGACCCTCCAGAGAGGGCACTCCAGCCCCTTTGTAATACACCACGGCTGTTTTCATTCTCTGCCCGACCTTCATGCGCTAATATGCCCGCATTGACGCAGGGGGAACTTTCATTCCTTTTTAGGGAAAAAAAGGGTCTTATGCCCGGCAAATACGGTATATATATTAAAATTTTATAATATATATATATATTATATAAAATAAAAAATATATTATATAAAAATAATATATAATAAAATTTATATATATATAATAAATATTTTATATATTTTTATAATATATATACAGGAGGCCCGAAAATACGAGCATTAGGTTCCCCCGGCATACCGTAAGCGAAAAACCGTATAACGAAACACAAACAATGGTAAAAATAGTTTTGGGTTCCCGGGCCCCCTCAAAAAAAAAAATTAAAAAGACAAATTTTTCAAACTAAAATAAAAAATAGCAAACAAACAAACACACACGTCATATTACCCACACTGTCTACCCATTCTGTAGAAAAAGCATTCTGAAAGAAAAAATGCACACAAAATAAATAAGCCATAATTAACATAAAAATGCATAACAAGCAAAAAAAGACGTTGTAAGTGGGGACCCGCGTGATACAAAAAAGGGGAGTGTACGGGCCCCAAAGGTTTTGGGGCCACCCACCCGCAATTAACCCCAAAGGTCAGGCTGCGCCATATCTTAAATTTCTCCTCAGGTCATGCCTGCTAGGGTGACCGATCCCCTCCCCAAAGGTTTGGGGCCGAACCTGTTTAATTCCCCTAAAGTCAGGCGGCCATTGTTTTTACCCTCAGGTAGGGTTGCAGGGGACCTCACGGGGTCAACCAAAACCCCCTTTTTCCCCCAGGAGTGGTAAGGGCACATTTTTTAACTTGATAATTTTACTACCCAGTTTGAAAGTCGTACAGGGTTTTCATCCGTAATTTAAAATAGACCCAATTTTCAATCTCGTATCATCGGGTTTCGTAACTGAAGCTCTATAACGGGACCTCCCGTATATGTACTGTACGGTTGGAGAGTGTATGGCAACAATTTTCCTCCCCGCCCTTTTACCCCTCATATAAATTGGTTTGCGCGTGCCTTGAGCATCACTCCCCCCCAGTCCCCACTCTTTACCCGCTAAAAGGACCATCCCGCTCTCTGTCTGGGCGGCACGTGTGCGCCCCAAACCATTCTAGCCCATGGGAACACTTGTATATAGATCCTGACCAAACATCTTCTGGGTTCAAAACACAAAGGTGACTATTATGATCCCAACCCCTGCACACGTACCGGGAGACACAATCGGGAAGACCACACCAGACCTTTTAACCCCACCTTTCCTCCTTTCCCCGCCCCTCACCGAGCAAACCACCGCCATACTCCAATCCCTGTTCCGGTCTTGCCTGCCCCTCGGCCACTAGTACCCCCCCCGCCCGCTACACTCCATCTCACCATGTTCCTGACTCACACATTTATTCAAGCCCTTGACCCCGGGGCCCCGTAAGAATGGCCGATTTTTCCCTTTTTTGCCTTGGCCTGTAGGCATGGGGGCCGGGTCGGATGGGAGGGGCTGGGGTTTCCTTGAGGGGTGTGTGGGTTGGGTTTCGCCGTGGTGGCCAGCAGGTTCTTATAGTGACGCCCGTGATTTAAAGGCCCTGCCCCCCCGTGCCCCCGATGCCTCGCAATCGAAGGTGAGTTTTAGGGGAGGGGATGGGGTGTTTTAGGCACCGACGGGGAGAAAGGTTTTGGGTTTTTTCGGGATCGAACGGGCACCGAGAACCCTAGTCGGGGACCAACCCTCGCTAACCCCCTCCCCTAACTGCCTCCTTGTTGGGATATATATATTTATATATATAATTTTATTTTTATAATTATATTAATATTATTAAAAATTTATATAAAAATATATATATATATATATATATATATATATATATTATATATACTATATATTATATATATAATAGTATATATTAATATACATATATACATATATATATAGTTGTCACCCTGGAATGTCGATATATATATATATATATAAATATATAGTGCGAGGCTACTTTGGAATCCGGCGTGGGATGATTTGTTTATAAAGCTGACGATAATTATTTGTTTATATTTGTCATGGATGTTCATCCGGGTATCAAAGTAAAATCGTGGTCTTTCAGTGAAATCTACCGTAGCATTGGAATATCGTGGATACCTTCAAAATTGTCGGAAATGAGAACCATGCCAGTGGTAATCATAGTCTGACTGAAGATCCACAGAAAATTTGCTGTGTGATAGGGCCTTAATGCTGCAACCCCACCATAAACCAATCACTCTTAAAGATATCATTCCTTAGCCAAAAATTCCTGCCTCAGCTGTACACGAGCAGTCCAGCAGAACATAGGTCACCCTCTACTTAACATTTGCAACTTTCTATAAACATTTTAATTACTCTCATCATCCATTCTGTTCACATTACAGATAACTCTAAGGTAAGTTGTTGCTGCTGCTTTGATCCAATATCTGTGACTTTGCCATTCCTATAGTCAACAATAATCTTTATCCAAAAACATATCATTTTTAAACACACCATATCTATCAAAACATACATGCAAGTGAACAACAAATCTAGCACAATGACAAGAGGCTTACCTCAACATAGGCTGCAGGAAAAGACCAGCTTGTCCCTGGGAATTTTTTCCCTCCCACCATCCCTCACCAACATCCTGCCTTGATACATTCAGGACGTCACCTTCCTTGATACTAAGTTCACCAGTTCCAGGCTGAGCATCAAAGTCATACAAAGCTCGTACCTGAAATAATACATATATGGTAAACAGTGGTGGAACTGCAGGGGGGCATGAGTGGGCACATGCCCTCCCACATTTTAGGGCAGTGCCCCATCGGGTGCCTCCCCATTTCAGGGCAGTGCCCCCTTTGAATAACTAGATAAATTGGTAACAAACTGAGAAAAAGTTGCCATAACATTAAACCTAAATTCATACTCATGAATGGATCTATACTCATTGGAATATATAATATATATATATATATATATATATATTATATATTATATATATATATATATATATATATATATAATATATATATAATATATATATATATACAATAACCCTTCATGCTCGCGGGTTTCAGGCTCGCGGATTTGATTACTCGCGGGTTTTCAACCCCCCCCCCTTTTTTTTTTTTTTTTTTTTTTTTTTCTACTCCCTCCCAATTGCTTGCTCTCTACAGGGGCCTTATCCGCCCATGTATGGAGTATGTCTCACATGTTTGGGGAGGATCCACTCATACAGCTCTCCTAAACAGGGTTGAGTCAAAAGCTTTTCGTCTCATCAACTCCTCTCCTCTGACTGACTGTCTTCAATCTTTAAATCACCGCCGCAATGTGGCTTCTCTTGCTCTCTTCTACCGTTACTTTCATGCTCACTGCTCTTCTGAACTTGCTAACTGCATGCCTCCCCACTCCCGCGGCCTCGCTGCACAAGACTTTCTATCATTCTCATCCCTATTCTGTCCATCTTCCTAATGCAAGAGTTAATCAGTATCTTTACTCTTTCATCCCTTTCACTGGTAAACTCTGGAACTCTCTTCCTGTTTCTATTTTTCCACTTTCCTATGACTTAAATCTTTTCAAAAGAAGAGTAACAAGACACCTCCCGAAGTAAATTGACCTACCCCTCTGTTTTTATTTTATTCTCTTACTGTCTTCTTTATAGGGACTGGCGACTAAGCGGGCTTTGTGTTTCCCATTTTTGTTGTGCCCTTGGCCAGTTCCTTGTGATGTATATAAAAAAAAAAAAAAAAAAACTATGGGTAAATGAATGACTTATGTCATGCTCGCGGATTTACGATACTCGCGGGTGTCTCTGTTCCCTAACCCCCGCGAGCATGAAGGGTTTATTTATATATATATATATATATATATATATATATATATATATATATATATATATATATAATATATATATATATATATATATACAGGGGGGGGGGGCACAGTTAAATATAGGGAGTTGTAGCAATACAGTAGGGAGTAGCAATTTTACCACTATTGCAATTTCCTAATTTTTTTTTTTATCGGTAATATTTTGGTAGTGGGCTTTCAAAAGTCCTAGGATTCTTACCAAAATCATGTAGATTTCTTGGTTACTATTCCGCAAGAGTTTACGGTTCCACAGGCCTTACAACTTACTTTTTCTCTATTATTTTTGGCTCAGTATATTGTGCAGTGGTTATTAATTTCCGGAAATAAAAAATGTAACACTAATTTTTATATAAAAATAGCTAAGTTAGGTTACGTTTAGAGTATAGGCTTAGGATAGATTTGGGTTAGGTTTTATTGAGTTATTTAGGTTAAAACAGCATATCTGATGGTGCGCAATTGCCTGACTGCCCCGGCAGTTTGGCGGCCGCCAACTCCTGAGGAGTATTTACAGATTTCTTCATTCTGAGTGTTTTGAAACCCATTTCCCATGGAGCAATTGAATAATAATGGAGTTACATGTACGTACTACCAAAAATCTACCGATATTTCAGCCCAAAACTGTTAAGTTAGGTTAAATCAGATAGATTAGGTTAGGTTAGAGGTGGGGTTTGGTTTACTACAAGATGATATCCAGAAAAAAAGAAAATTATCAATACTATGGCAGTGCGAAGCGGAGGAAAGTCTGTGGGGCGGGGCAGGCACCCCCCACAGGGCCCACACCTGTAAACAAATTGATTTGGTATTATTTACACTAGGACCAAAATTTCCTACACAATTGGGACAATGGTTTTGTTTACCTATTGGATTCTAAGAAACATTCTCCCTACGAGCTTCCGTCGCAAATCATTACTTTGGAGATATGGCATGTTGTTATAGGGAGGAGCGAGACAAGTGTTTACGTGCGCCTGACTCTTCTTCCTCTTGTGACCTGCATCGCCTCTGTTCTTTCCTTGCCGCGGACACTTATTAATGAGGATTTGGCTTAAGTTGGGAGGTTAAAACGTGGGGTTAGGTTATTGTGTCTTAAGGTGGGGTTAGGTTAGTTCATTTCCATATGTCTTTTACACTCTCCTCCGTATTAAAAACATTTTATATCTCCGAAAGTAGTGATTTTGCGACGAAAACTCGGAGAGTTTCTTAGGATCCAATAAAGTTAACAGAAACCATACTCCAATAGTGTAGAGAATTCTGGTCCTAGTGTAAACATTTACCTTGATTTCTGACAAAAACAAGTGCCAGAGTAATTCAAAACACATCAAAACTATTCAGGAAAACTTAGTTTCGGCCTCGAAGTCGGTGGTTGCCCATTAACGAAAATCCCTTTTTTTTCTTCTGTTTGATAATAATTTAGTTCCTTCGAGTGTTTTGAGGCCTCATTTGTTGTGCAAATGAATGATAACCATAATATAACCATGACAATCTTGACCCCCCCCCCCCCCGATAGTGGGAAGTGCTATGAAGATTAGAGAAAAATGTGGGTATAAAAGTTAATAACTGAAGAATACTAGGTAAATAGAATCTAACCTATCCTAAAAAAGTTTTTAAAAAATGGGTGAAAAAACCTGACCTAACCTAAACATAACCTCATGTACCTTAATTTTTAAAAAATAATTGCACAAAATTAAAACATGCAGGCATACACTATGATGCCACAAATCCACTGGGTAAGGTAAGATTACCCGCTAAAAAAAGGCTATAAACGTAATAAATACCTTTTGGGTTAAAAATGCAGTTTAACCAATACTCCCTATTGACCAATACTCTCCTGACCTAACTGGGGGCGGGGGGGGGCGCAGCCCACCCAGGTTCCCCTGCTAGTTAACTAACCTAACTGGGCATTGATTACGTAACCTTACATCGCTGGGGGGGACCCCCCCATGTGTTATTTTCATTCCGACGGATGTTGTACCATAGATAACACTAAAGTCGCCAGGACAACGGTTTTTTTTTATGTACAGACATCTGGTGGCGTTAATACTTAATTTATTTCTACATCCATGATTTCAGGAAGTTAGAAGGGCTATCTGGAGAGTCTGTGTCATTTTGTGTCTTCATCTGTCATATTATGGCCATAAATTAACAAATTACATAAATCACCAGAGTGGCGACCAACAATAAGGTCGCCAACTAGTGTTTATGTACTGAGTGTCCTCCGCCGCCGTCGTCGTCGTCGCGCGAAAAAAAAAAAAAAGAGTAGCGAAATTTAAAACCGTATATACATACAGATCCCAAAACATAAAACAACGCTGAAACAGGGTAGATTATACAGTCATGAATAAGCTACTGTGTATCTTCAGTGGAACAAAAAAAATCAGTAGTGATGCTAAAATTCGTAATATTTGGCGGCTGGCGACATTATTGCGGGCTGGCGACTAAAGTGTTAGCTACGGTAGGGGTTAGAAATACTACTTAATAAATGAGAACGAAACGTTCAGGATACTTAAAACTAGGGCGTGTATTGGTTTAAACTATATATAGATATACGGTAAATTTATAGTGTTTGTCCATCTCTCCCACTCCCCAGAACAAATTTTGGGACCTGTGGGAATGCGGGGTTTCGGTGGGGAACAAATTGTGCGTCGGAAACACGAATTAAGAGTTTTGTAGGGGGGTAAAATTCACTAGATCTAGGGTAATTTCCTTATATCTAGAGAAATTTTCCCAACCAAAATTAACCTACCCTAGCGGGGGCTTGACCCACTGATACCAAAATAAAACCCAAAAGTAGCACGCTCGGTTCACAACGAGAAGTTCCGGGTTCGATCCCCAGGGGAGCGGAAAAAGTTGGGCTGTTTCCTTAAAACCCGAGCCCTGTCCACCCAGCAGTGAATGAGTAAACGGGTGTTAGCCGGGGGTTTGTGACCCGCCTCCCGGGGTGCTGGCTTCGGCCAACACTATAAGCACATGGTTACAGTGGAGATCCATCTCAGCTGCGTCGATAACTGACAAAATTCTTCAAACATAACAAACAATAACCTAAGCTAACCCAACCAAATCAAATCAAATCTAACCTAACCTAATATAACCTAACCTCCTGGCGGGGGTTGGGGAGGTTCTCGACACTTCGGTCATCATTCTGTGAGGATCGGCAGGTTCACACGTTTCTGGACTCGGAAGAAATCCAATGAATATTCCCTAGATCTAGGGAATTTTTTCAACACCCCTTACTCAAAAACTATGTGGTTACGACGCATATTTTGTATCCCAGCCTAATATACCGCATTCCCCCAGGTCTCCAAACTAGTTTCGTTGGATAGGGGGAGTATGGGCAAACACTAGAATAATACCCTAGAATTTTACCGAAAATTTTTACACTAGGACCAGAATATTTTCTGATACTTTTAAGCCTTGGATATTATAAGCCGCATTCCAGGGTGTCTCAAGGCCTGGTGGTGGTGGTGTTCACAACCCTGCCTGCCTGCCTGTCTGTCACTGTCACCTGGCGGGGAAGGCAGCTCGAATCTTAAATGAAACCTTTCATGATCACAATGGCAAGATACAAATGGTTGGTTTGCATTGTGCCCTCTCAAAACAGGTCACAGTACATAGTGTGTGAGGGCACGACCTGGTTGGCACAGCTCCCTGGCTCCACCTTACCTGTGTCGCCGCCATGTTTATGTTTTGACATACAGTGACGTCATCCTCTCTTCCCGCTGGCCTAAAGTTTTACAGGAAACATTTATAAACTACAGTTTTTAATAGTTAGTCTACGAAATACTGATATTATGAACAATGATAATTTATTAAAAGGAATATAAAAGGGATGTTCTTGCTACACATTTTATTAGATGCCTTGTCCACAGCTTGACGTATGTCGGACCTGCTGAATGACTCATTGTCACGTTATTGGACCCTACCATAGACCACTGTATACCTGGACTGTTCACGCGACAATGTTTTGAATTGCGGGGCTGCATAGGGGCCTGCGGGGCGCCCGACAAAGAGATATAGTGGTCTATGGACTATCATATAGACTGGTTTATCAGTATATATGATATACTGTAATCTTCGTAAATGTTTGTTCTGTAATATTATCAAATAAAAAACAGTAAAACACGCTAAAGAAATGCCATTACGCAACTATGAAGAAATATCCAATTCACTTAACTCTTCGCCATTTAAAACTTTGCGAGTCAACTCTTATCATGAAGGGTATCAATAGAAGCGCAATTTTATTAGCTTTCCATTGCTATATTTTGTTATCTGATAAATTAATTAAAACCATGCATAAATTAGCGTTAAATAAATAAATAAAATCATCAATCGGGTAGTTTTACCGATTTATGAGGTTATTTATTTACTTATATATTTCGTTTTCTGATAAATGAATTAGTACTAATAAATTACCCGGAAAATTACCCGATTGATGATTTTATTTATTTAGTTAACGCTTATTTATGCATGGTTCTAATTCATTTATCAGATAACGAAATATAGCAATGGAAAGCTAATAAAATTGCGCTTCTATTGATACCCTTCATGATAAAAGTTGACTCGCAAAGTTTTAAATGGCGAAGAGTTGAAGTGAATATTAAGTTCATGCATAATTTCTTCAGTCTCGTAATGGCATTTCTTTAGCGTTTTACTGTTTTGTATTTGATAATATTATAGAACAAACATTTACGAAGATTACAGTATATCATATATACTGATAAACCAGTCTATATGATCCGTATATATTATATATATATATATAATATATATATATATATATATATATATATATATATATATATATATATATATATATATATATATATGAATTCGAGCGGCCCTCCGACTTCAGCCCCTTGTGCGACGGGCCGATATTCCGTGCGCAGTCCAGGGGCTGGATGTTCGAACGTTCGTAACTTTCCGCCTCTAAGAGCATCTTGGAGTGTTCATAGCGGCCATCTTAGATCTTGGGCTACGAACACTACAAAAATGTATTATCAAAGGATCGTCCGAATGTTCTTAGCTCACGATGATGCGATCTTCAGATCGTTAGATAAGGTTATAATAAGGTTAGGTTGGATATATCCGGTCATTTCGCCCACATGCCATTTCGCCACACCATGGAGTCATTTCGCCCACACTATGGAGTCATTTCGCCCAAAGGTCAATTCGCCCACACTATGGAGTCATTTCGCCAAGGTTACTGGTGGTTCATTCCTTTCTCCCTGCGAAGAAAAAATTACATGACTCCGTGCTGGTTTTTGGGGCAAATTTACTTTAGAGGGGGAAAATTGACTTTACTGTAAAAATGTCTTGTCGGCAAAATTGCTCTTATTGGGGAAATTGCTTTTACTTTGGGCGAATGTTTGTGGGCAAATTGACGTGTTGGGACGAAATGACGGTAACCCGGTTGGGTTTTAGTTTATTTGGGGGTCTTTAGGACCTTTAGTGGGGAAAAAGGGGTTTGGGGGGGTAACCTCCCCTTTTAATTCGTTTTAAGATTTAAAGGGGATTTGTGAAGGTCTTGAAAATTCTTGTAGGTTTTGATATTGATTTTTTTATTTTTTTTCTTTATCATTTTTAAAAAACCCCCCACCTCTAACCTAACCAAAACCTATCTGTTTTAAGCTAACTTAGACGACTAACCAAAACCCCCCTCTAACCTAAACTCCCCAATCTGATTTAACCTAACTTAAATTTATGGCTAAAATAACGGAGATTTTGGGTATTAGTACTGTGGGGGTGTGGGGGCAACCCTCATTTTCCCCGCCACATCCAGCGTCCCCCTAGGCGGGCAGTTTGACTCCGGGGGCGTACCAGTCGTCTGTCTCTCTGTTTAAGGTTAATCTCCAATAAACATCGTGCCGGGCCCCCACCCTTCTGTTTTCCCAAACCCCCAATTTGGGCGCAGTATCTTCAGGGGCTCTGGGGGAAAGGGCATGGGGGGGGCGTAGAGAGCCCCGCAGGCAGCGGGCGCGCGGAACAGCCGCGTGGTCAATCTCCCGCCTACCATAACGCCACGCGATATACCCCAAAGCCCCGACATCACACCCCCACTCACAGAAACTCGGCCAACCCCCCGGCGCCGCCCACCACCTCCCCCAAACCGGGGGGGGCACCGTGGCTGTCCCCGGGCAACGTTGGGGCAGGGGCCCCCGGGGTTAGAGGCTACAGCAGCATCTGGGGGTGGGCGGCCCCCAAGCGGAACCTTATTACCCCTCCTTTTAACAAGAGGTGCAACAGCGCATCAAACGCGCCCGGGCAAGCAGTGTCAGGCGCTCTCCCCACGGGGGCAACGACGTTGTGAGAAGCGGGGTGATCGGTACCCGTATCTCGGGGCGTGGGCGAAATTCTTCTCTCTAGCAAAAGATCGAGTGACTGTGTGTGGATACCCCCAGTGCCCCCCAAAGCGGTTTTGGGTCCCTGATGCCGTGCCCCTTAGAGGAGTACATGCTCAGCAAAAAAATAGTGTGGGGCTAGTGATCGCAAAATTAAAGCGGGGGGTTGCGTTGCTTCCCACCCCTCAATCATTCATAAATGTTCCGTGTGTGAAATTTTTGAGGCCGCAAAAAAGGCAGTGAGAAACCCTTTCGAGCTACTACCTGTGGGGGGTCGGTGCCCACACAATCCCCCCCCTCATGGCTCCACCCCACGAGGTGGGGGCAGGGGCCGCGCGCCGGCTTAGGGGACAAAAAAACCCCCATGACGGAGTCCGGCGGGGACCAGGGGTGCCAGCTGCGTGAATTGGTGCACGGGTGGGCGCGTGAGAGCGTTTGCAGCGACATGCCTTGTTGCGGCCAGAAGGGGCCTTCTGGCGCCTTTGCCCGGCCCCTAAACCCCCCAGGGCGGCGCCGTCCGCCCGCCCACCATTCAAACTTCACCCCTCCCCCTCCGGTGCATGATCGTTGGAGGAGGGAGATGGGGGCGTGCTGCCCGTGGTGCATGCTCACCCCTCGCGCCAGTGCCCCAAACCAGCAGGGGCGGACACTGGGGCCAAAGTGTCTGTGGGGGGTCCCCTACTGTTGGGGGCCCTCGGATACCCCAACGTCACTCCGGGCAACCCACGGCATCACCACGTTGGGGGGTCAGCATGCACCTCCGGGGAACCATCACATGTCAGTCTCCGTGGGATGTCTCCCCACGAGTCATCTACTAGCCAAAGGCGGCAGCAACTCTACCTACCAAAAAGGGCATGAAAGGCCCTTCGCCTGGCCATCACACCTTCCCCCGCCCCCCCTTTCCCCAAAAATGTGTGGTGTGGAGCCTCAGCCCCCCCAAAAACCCACATCCCCCGGGAATCGCCCTCACAACTTGAAGGGGGAAACGTGATCGCCTGGGAAAAATGGTTCTTGGAGCACTTTCGGGCGCACGTTTTGCCGGGGACGCACGCCGCTCCCAAAAATGAGCGGCCCCGCCTCACCAGTCCACCCCCCCGACACACGCCCCCACGCATCCCCCCCAGCCTCATCCCGCTCCCCTTCTTGAGAGGTCACGATGGGGGCAAGGCTCATCGAGCGGGCCCGCAGGCAGCCCCCCCGGGTGGTGCTCCAGAATGTTAGAGCCAAAAAATAGGGAAGGCCCCCGGGCACGGTCATTTTCGCGCCTAAACCGTGCACCTCAGAGAGACACACCACACCAGGCCCCCCTTTAAACCCTCGTCTCTAGCGTGCCCAAACAACTTTAAAACCCGTCGGACGCTACTGGGGCTACCACCAGGTCCCCTCGACGGGGAGACCCGCAAGCTCAAACTTCTACCCCGGGGGGGGCGTCCCGGGTACCGCCGCACCCCCTGGCCACGCGTTCGCAGGACGCGTTCAAAAGCGTTTTGACGACACCATCACCCGACGCCCGGGAAGTTTCAAGTGCTTTAACGACACCTATCCACACAGCCGTCACGACGCCTTCGGGCCCAACATACAATTTTCCCGAGTGCTGGAGAGCGGGTCCCCCTGCACCTGACAAGTTCCCTCTGCAGGAGGAGCGTCACCTTTGCCGACTACCCCCTGGTGGGAAGGGTACCAGCCAAGCCGCGACCTCGTCAACAGCAAAACCGACTTCAAGATCCCGCCCAGCCCACCCATGACGGGGCGGTCATGGTTCGGCCTCGTCAACCGGGTCCCCCCCCTTTCCCTGGGGGTCCCCCCTTCATGGAGCCCTTCAGGAAAGCCCTCAAAAAACCCGGGTGGGAAGGCGTGTATGGGACAACAGTTGGAGGCGCTCTTCCCTCCCCAAAGACACTTTGGGCGATTGGCGGCCCCGGGGGACTGCGCTTCTATGTGTGTGCGCCCTACAGCAGTCCTCACGACTAAAAGCCCCCAGGGTTTTGGGCCCTTGTCCTCACAGTACTGCGAGTGGTCTCGGAGAAGTCGCCGCTTGCTGCCCTGGCGGGTAAAAAACTTGTCTCTGTGCCCCGACATCTCACAGGGCCCGAGGGGAATACAGCACCCTCGAGGGGAACGCTCGCCATCGCCTGGTCCCCAAAAGAAGGCACCCCTCTTCCTCCTTGGCGCAAAAACCTACGCTCGTCACAGACCAAAAGGGCCCCTTACAAGGTTTTCGGAGACAAGAATTTAAAGGCATAGTAAACCCCCCGGACCCTCCCCCAAAAAGAAAAGCGCTAATTTTCACCTTCCCATAAAGTACCTAAGGGGGCGACCCCAACTGAGCGCAGAGCCTTGTCGCGTACCCGTCCTGCAGGGGGGCCAAAGGATTGGAAAAGACATGAAGATTGGTATGCGCCCATGATCGCACCCACGGTGCGGCAGCCGAGGAGAGGTGGGGCTGTTGGGACCTTCATCAAGTGGGGGGAGCTGCACGGGAGATACCGGGGTCTTGCGGGAAGCTAGCCCTGACGGCTGGGCTGAACGAAAGGCCCGGGGCCGCTCGCCCTCCGCCCGTACTTCAGATGCGGCGCCCCCCCCTCCCGCCAAGGGGGTTCGTCTTTACCCTTTGGGCGAGAAAAAACCCCCGGGGGGTCATACTGCGGCCCCCGAGGGGTGGAGCCTCCGAAACCCTTTATGCGGGGGGCCAGGGGAGCGTCAGTCTACTGGGCCCGGGGTTGACGCGGAGGTGGGCAAAGAGCGCCAAATTTCGGATGCAACGCCCGCCCCCCCCACCCCCAAAAGCCCTCTTGCCCCCCGCCCCCGCAGTACCCTTCCAGCAGGTGGTGGCTGATTTTTTTCAACTGAATGGCCCCAAACCCATTCGCCGTCGTGACAGGCTCGTCTAGGCCGAAGTGGAGCACCGTAGGCGACGCCACAGTGCACGCCTTAAAGGTATTGCTCTGATTTTTCCCAACACGTACACACTATATAAATTTTTTTTACACTGTTTGGGCCCCCAATTTTTGGAAAGCAAACCTAATGATTTGAAGGGAAATTTTTAAAGTCAATAATTCAAAATTAAGCTTAAAAAATATTTATATAATTTTCAGTCAAAATGCAGGGAAAAAATTTTGTAAATATATTTGGTATTTGGTATTTCGTATTTGTGGTTTGTATGGTAGTGTATAGAGAAAATTTTTTACTTAGGTAATATCATACTAAAGGATATTTAGGATATAATTTTTTAATATTGCCGCCCTCGATATATTTTTATAGCTGTAAAATTTTTGTTCTGTCCGCTGGGAGCGTGCCCGCGGCTAAAGCCACTAACTGATTTTTGTAAAAATTTTGAAATTTTGTTAAATTTAACATTTTGGCAATAACTCAACAATCAAAAATCCCCAAAGGTGTTCCACGATGGTCAAGCGCTTCGGGATCCCAGAGACTGCGTGCGTTGGGAACGAACCCCACCAGCCAGGAATCCAGGGCTTCCCCGCACCCCAGCGTGTGCGGCTGAGGGTCTCATCCCGCACATTACCCCCCAGTCTAAGGCCCCGCAGAGGGGAAGCAAGTGTGCCAAAGGTTGCTACGCGGCCCCATGGCCGGAACGGCTCCCCGGACACCGCGCCGCTCTGGCCATCAGCAGTCCTCAAAACCCCCCCCCCAGGGGTCCGAACCCCCCCAGCCCAGCTGATCCAGGAGTCAGCTCGGGACGCCAACCTTGGACGCTCGCTCTAGAGGGGAGCGAGCGATGGGGCGTGGGTGCGGGAGGCGAACGGGCCATGGCCCCTGGGACAGGCAGCTTCCCCGGGAGACCAAAAAGCCCACAAACCCGAGCCCCCACGCCCGGGCCTCGGACCCCCTCCTAAACCCCGGCATGGCGCTGGATCGCGCAGGCACTTCCTGGAGTCACGGGCACCCAGGCAGTACTTGGTTGGGTGGACGTCAGCGGGCGCACCACCTCAGGAACCGGCGCACCTACGCCCTCCACGGCGTTCGGCGCACGACGACGGGACCAAAGATGCCGGCGCCACCCCCCCCCAGCCAAGGAAAGGGCCCCAAGCCACAGACGGCACCACACCACCTGCTGGACTACGGTTGGTAACGCCACCCCAGGGGAAAACATGATCCCACCATTCACAAAATTGTTTGTATCCCCCGGGTTTACTCTTTTCAAAAGTTTTGTTTTTTCATTACACCCCACGTGAGCTATTTGTTAATTGGGGGGGGGGGGGTGTGGGGGGGTGTGGACCCTCATCTTCCCCCCACATTCCGCTCACCCCAGGCGGCTTGACTCTGGGAGGCAGGGCCTCGTCCCTTTACTCTTGTAAATTTGGTTTAATCTCCAATAAACTCGTGCCGCGCCCCCCCGCCCTTCTGTGTTCCCAACCCCCCAAAACTACATGTAAAGCCATTATTATTTAAATTTTACCCGGGAAAAAGGGGTTCAAAATCCCGAATGAAGAAAACCACACGATATATGTAGGGAAGAATCCCAGGGCTTTTTAAAGCCCATCCAATCTAATACCCCCCTATTTTAGGGGGGTATTTTTAAAGGGAACTTATCCAAGTAACAGAAATACCTGGAAAATGTCGCCCATAGGAAAACTCGCCACGTGCTATTTTTTTTCTCGGGAGTGTTCCTATTTTAACCGTGGGTTCTGAATTCAGGGGGTTAATACCGCAATAGCCTGAACATTAGGGTTTGGTTGGTTGGCCATTTACTATATGTCTAGGGTTTGGGTTGTGATTGAGCGGGGGTGATTCCCCCCCGCCAGCACCGAAAAAATACCACTTTACAAATTTCAGTAATGGGTTAGGTTGAAAAGAAAGCCTGCATTCTAGTGATTTTTTTGTGCTTTAACCCCAAATTTCATGGTCTGAACTTGCCTAAAAACATTTTTCCCACCCCAGCTTCCATCTTTTAACCTTCATTCAATCTTTCGCTTTACTCACATACCATATCCTTAGATTGGGGTAAGTTACCACTCTTCTCAGACATCCTTGCCCACCAATCACCAAATTTATTTTTCTCTACTACCTTTTTGGTAAATTCAGTTTCAAAACCATACTCCCCATTTACCAAACCTCCATTAAAGTGAACCTACCTACTCTTCTCAGAATCCTTTCCCCCAATCACACATTCCTTTACCCTACATCTCTTTTTGGTAATATGCATTTCAACCAATACTCCCTTTTTACCAATCTCTTCGACATAATGGGGGGCTACGCCCACCAAACCCCCCGCTAGTTACTAATCTAACCCGGGTTGATTACGTATCTAAAACCCACTGGGGGGGGGGGGCCCCCCCAATCCCAATGTTTTTTTTTTAATTTTCGCAGCTTTTTTTGGGGTTAAAATACTCCCTTTTAATAAACGAAAAAAGTTCAGGGGACTTAAAAACTACCCTTGGTTGGTTGTATTTATTGGTCAAAATACACTTTTAAAAAAAAAAAAAAAAAAAAAACCCTTTTTATTTCACTTTTCCACCTACAGTTACATGCATTCCCACTATACACCGGGGCCGAATGTCTCTTATCTTTTTCCTCTCCGTAGCATTGATGAAGGAGGATGCAGTCGTTCGTACACAAGTTGTTTCGTAACCCTAGATTCGATCATTCGTAGACCTAAAAATTTTTTATGTCTATATGAAAATATTTGTTTCGTACACTCAGGTCAGAGTTTAACTTGTGACTAGAATTACAAAAAACACCCAGGTAGGTATTTAATGTATGAAAAAAATCAAAAACTGTGTAGAAACACTAACAAAAACCCGGGTAGAAAAAATTGTGTTTAAAATCCCTGTATTGCAGTCCATCCGTATCCCTTACTTATCTTCTCTCCATCTCATCCTTGCTCCTATTCTCCGCCTTCACTTCCGCATCTTCCCCTCCCTTTTCACTTATTATAACTTCAGCACAAGACACTTTCTTTTTTATTTTCACTTCACTCATTTCCCGTACTTATAGGGATTTGGCGCATACCCTTCTTTCACCCTTTATTTTAATTTACTTCCCCTACAGCGTCCTACCAACCTAAACACCAAAAAGAAAAAAAAAACAAAAAAAAAAAAATTCATATGGTTGTATATTAGAAAAACCTTTATCATGCGACCCTACGAACAGTGTGCGAGTGGTCTACAGCAACCTTAGCACTACGGTGGAACAACGAACAAATATGGGGGATGGATGTTCGCAAAAATCGTTTGATAATACCTCTAAACGCGTTACGAACGTTCTAAGATCAATCTAAGTGCAAAGATGATCTTAGAGACGCGTTACGAACGTTCGAACATCCGGCCCCAGGTATACAGTGGTCTATGACCCTACCCATAACTACGTCACGGTTTGTTTACATCGGTGCATTGTGGGGATAAGGCGGGGTCGCCGCGGGTGGACCTACGAAGGGAAAACTACGACGATGGAAGAATTTAGAGTTATTTTGCGTGAAATTGATATTGCAGGTGCTATATTACTGTGCTCTGTTCTCGCTGACAGCACTATAGAGAAGGTCTGAGGTAATGGCTGATGTGCAGAGGCTTCTAAACCAAGAAAACAGAGTCATAACAGAGCCTCGTCAAGAGGTAAGCAACTGGTAGGTACGTACTGTGTTGTGTTAGTGTAATTAACACATATTGTGTAGACTTATCATAAAGGATGTTATAAGCAAATGTTAAACCCTAATTGGTAACTGAGTGGTAATGGCGGGAGAGACAGAGAGTTTTCCCGCGGCTTCTGTGTGAATGTCTAACCCCTCTATGCTGACGCAGGGGAGGGGTCTGCCTATGACGAGTGCGGGGCAAAACCCTCGAGAATCCCGCACTCTAAATCAAGTGGTAGGGCCCCCTAGCCCAACTTTTTCTTATGGGGGTGGCCGGGGCGGTGCAGAGGCGGCGCCTGCCCGTCGAATCACTCCTGGGATCAACCTGCGGAGGGTTCTTCGTGTGGGCTCGTGGAACGTTCTGAGCCTCTCAGACGATCATCGACTACCTCTCCTATCGGGCGAGCTCAGTAGGCTGAGGGTGGATATAGTGGGACTCTCTGAGACGAGGAGGCCTGGCAGTGGCGAGACTAGCAGTGGGGGTTACACCTACTACTGGTCCGGCATGAGCAATGGTCACCGTGTACGGGGAGTAGCTATAGGCATCTCCAGCAAACTGCAGCCATCAGTTGTTGAGGTTACTCCGGTTGATGAGCGTATAATGCGGGTGAGGATGAAACACACTCTGGGTTTCATGTCTCTTGTTGTAGTGTACGCTCCTACCGAGATGCGTAAAACTGAAGAGAAGGAGATGTTCTACGCCAAACTCGACTCTGTATTAGACCAGTGTCCTCCTCGGGACACACTCATTGTCTTGGGCGACTTCAATGCTACTACTGGCACTGTGAGAGATGGCTACGAGTTGTGTGTTGGTCCCCATGGCTCCGGTACCAGAAACACCAACAGTTCTCTGCTTCTGAACTTTGCAAGGTCCAGAAGGTTGAGAATTGCAGGTTCTTGGTATCAGAGACCAGAGCTGCACCGCTGGACATGGTATAGTAATGCCGGAGGAGTAGCTAAGGAGATCGACCACATCCTCGTTAATACTCGTTGGAGGATCCTCCAGAACTGCAGGGTTTACCGGAGTGCTGAGTTCTTTGGAACAGATCACAGACTTGTTGTTGCTACACCTAAGCTTCATGTCAAGTCCAGAAGAATCTCAAGAGGTAACCATACTGTGTTTCATCTTGAGAAACTGAAGGACTTGACATGTGCTCATGAGTATGCGGTGGCAGTCTCAAATCGGTTTGATGTGCTCGGTGCTCTCGGGGATCCTGTAGAACTGTGGGATACCTTCAAACGTGAAACTCTACAGGCTGCCAAGGAGTGTATTGGGGAGCGCCCGAGGTCAAGGCGTGGTTTTGTCTCTACGGAGACGCTGGAGAAAATCGAGGAGAGTCGCGCTGCCAGGCTGGCTGGGAACCGGGACCAGCACAGGGCTCTGTCACGCCGGACTAGAACCCTCCTGAGGAGAGACAAGGAGAGGTATGTCAGGAGTCTCGCTGAGGATGTCGAGGGTCATTTGAACGCTAATGACCTCCGACCCGCCTACCGAGCCCTGAAGAAGCTCCGTTCCAAGTCTCCTTCTCGGGCGAGTGCTATTCGAACAGCAGATGGGCGCCTCGTGTCGGACATGGATGGGCAGATGGCTCGTTGGGCTGAGTACTTTGGGCAGTTGTTCACGGTGGACCCTCCAACTGAGCAGCTTCACACCACTGGGTTACAGGCAGTGGATGCCGATCCTCCCATTGACGAAACCGCACCCTCTCTTGACGAAGTCAGAGAGGCTGTAGCAAAGTTGAAGGGTGGAAAGGCAGCTGGTGTTTGTAATATCAGTGCGGAGCTCCTCAAAGCTGGGGGTGAGGCCATGATCCACGGGTTGCATGCTGTCTTGACTGCCGTGTGGCAATCAGGTACCATTCCTCCTGACTGGAAAAGGGGGCTGGTCGTCCCTATCTGGAAAAGGGAAAGGGGACCGTCAGGACTGCAACAATTACCGCGGTATTACACTGCTCAGCGTACCAGGCAAGGTGCTTGCCCATCTATTGCTGACACGAATTCGCAGTCATCTGGTGAAGCATCAGAGACCTCAGCAGTCTGGGTTCACGCCTGGTAAGTCAACAACGGACCGTATCCTAGCGCTTCGTGTCCTGGTGGAACGCCGACGTGAGTTTCGACAGGGGATGCTTGCAGCCTATGTTGATCTCAAGAAGGCGTTTGACTCAGTGCATCGTGAGTCACTCTGGGATCTTCTGCGACTTCGAGGGATTCCTGCAAGGACTATTGGTTTGATAACTGGTCTGTATTCTGGGACTGAGAGTGCTGTGAAGTGTGGGGGAGGTGTATCCAGCTTCTTTCCTGTGAATACAGGAGTGAGGCAAGGGTGCGTCCTTTCCCCATCACTTTTCAACGCTTGTATGGACTGGGTATTGGACAAGGTTGTAGATCAAAGTGATTGTGGAGCATCCATCGGCAACACCAAGATCACTGATCTTGTTTTTGCCGATGATGCAGTAATCTTTGCTGAGTCGCTGGAGGTCCTGGTGATGGCTCTCGAGGCGCTGCACGAGGAGGCAAAGCCTTTGGGACTTGAGGTCTCCTGGCTCAAGACCAAGGTCCAGGTATTTGGAGACTTACTAGATGAAGCAGTACAGTCTGTTCATGCGTGTGGCGAGGACATTGAGATCTTGGAAAGTTTTACATACCTTGGTAGCGCAGTCCATAATGACGGCGGGTCACGTCAAGAAGTCTTACGGCGGATTGGCATAGCCCACGGTGTTATGGACTCGCTCAGCGGGAGTATTTGGCGTTGTCGGTACCTGTGCAGGAGGACAAAGATCCGGATCTTCAAGTCGCTTGTGATCCCTGTCTTACTCTATGGTTGTGAGACATGGACACTAAATAGTGACTTGAAGAGACGAATCAATGCCTTTGGTAATAAGTGTCTTCGCAGAATCATGGGGTATCGCTGGGATAATTACGTGTCAAATCAGCGATTGCACCGTGAGACTGAATCGAGGCCTATTACCTGCATAGTCCGTCAGCGCCAACTTCGGCTATATGGGCATGTGGCACGCTACCCTGAAACCGATCCTTCCCATCGGGTTGTATCTGTAAGAGACAATCCGGCGTGGAGGAGGCCAAGGGGGCGCCCACAAGGCTCGTGGCTGGGGCAAGTTGATGTTTCTTGTCGAGAGCTGCTTAGTATGGGAAAGGAGCCTGCATGGGAACTCGCGCGTGGTGACCTCCGGGAGTGGCGTCGTAGGGTGGGCGAGGCGACGCGCCCCCCGGCGTATGCCCCCAATGATTGATTGATGATTCTGTGTGAGCGGTCAGTGTACCGTGGGCCTTGGCACGCCACAGACGTGACGTGTAAGACACTGTGAATAATACCAACCACACAACACCAGTGTCTCTATCCACCTTATTGCAACTGCATATAGGGAGGGCCAAGTGGCCCCCGGTATACATGGTGATAGCGCAAAACAAGCCTACGTCTTCCGAAGTGGGTTAATAAGAAAAAGACTAAGAAAAAAAAGCCGGTTGGCGGGGCAACTCCCTGTGAAGAGCGCGAAAACCCAGCCACCTAATTCTTCCACGCTTCTTGAAAGGTTCCAAGTGCCTAAAGTGATGGTTGGAGCTTAGTGACAGTGAGCAGAGTGTCCTACAGTGTCTTCTGCCTCGTTAAGCTGTTTTTGTGGACGGTAAAGGACTTTGTCACGCCAGGCAGAGTGAAGTGAGAAATGGCGGGAAGACAATGTGTGTGAGCCGTTGAGAGTCTTCACGTCAATCCTTACACGACTTCAGAGGATTACTACACCTAGCTGTCTCTACATGTCTTCAATCTCTGCCCGTCTTCAGAGGATTACTACGCTTGCTTCTCTGCACGTCTTCAGAGGATTACTATGCTTGCTGCTCCACACGTCTCCAAGTGGATTATTTCTCCACACATCTACAAGTGGACGTTTCGTGGGACCGTGACTGTAAGCGGGGGAATCTCGTCGCATTCTCTCCTTCATCAGAATCTTCTCACCCCAGGAATTTCTTCAGCCTAAGTGTACTTCAATGACAGCTAAGTACCTGTGCTAATGTGAGTACTTGTATCCAGTTTTATAAACAGGTAGGAAGTGGTAGAAGTGGTTAGTGAAAATTTATCCTTCCTTTGTGATCCTATGTGATCGAGGGGAGATAGGGTGCGGTGAGCGCCAAAAAGGTGGTGACGTCAGAGCAACTGCTCTGTGATTCGTTGCTTCAGTGACGTCACGGGGTTTATTGTGAGGTGAGTGGCTAGAAAATACGTCACAGTCTCTGGAGCCATATTACTGGCTCCGGCACCAGGGATTTTCGCGGGCTTCCTGGCATTTTGTTGTGAGTGGAGGAAATTGAGAGGAAGAGGAAAGAGTTACCATATCTCGCAAGGGCGTTGAGCGAGTGCTCAGTGCATGACTCGTGAGAGTACTGAAAGTGTTGCCAGTTGTAATTAGGACACGTTGTAACAATAATTTTGTGCAGGTTACGCAAACAACGAAAACAAGGGTTCTTAGATAATAGTAGTGTGTAGTAGGTGAGTAATTTTGTGATTAGGTGTAAAGTGTAAAGTGTAAAGTGTGAAGTAATTTCCTACTCTACTTATAAGTTTTTTTTGGCACAGCTACCCCTGGAAAAGTTCGTTTTCAATAGCGAGCGTGTTTACATTTTAAGGGGTAACTCCTCTAGTTATCTGTGGGTGTTATTGTTTCATGAAAAGTTGTAGTCAAAAGTAAAGTTGTAATGAGCGCCTTCAAGTTTTTGTAAGTGTAATGGGTGTTGTCAGTGGTGTAGGGTGGACCTCAGTGTAGTTAGGAGAGGTCATTTATGCTAATTGTATTAACAAATGTCGTTGAGGAGTGGCTCATATATGTCATTACTCTTTAGATATGTCGTCGCCGGGAGAGGTAGAAGCTAGTATTACTGTTAATATAGCTTCATAAGCTATGGAGACTTTGAATCTAGCTCAATGGTTTGAAAGTGGTCAGCTGTC
Organism: Chionoecetes opilio; assembly: GCA_016584305.1. Classification (NCBI taxonomy): domain Eukaryota; kingdom Metazoa; phylum Arthropoda; class Malacostraca; order Decapoda; family Majidae; genus Chionoecetes; species Chionoecetes opilio. The sequence continues at coordinate 89,692 of JACEEZ010005289.1, read as the reverse complement.
AGTAGAGATTTAAACTGATTCTAGAATTGTCTACTAAGATCACTATGAGGCTACGGGAGATGCCTAAAAGTCCATTTTCACAACCTGAGTCAGTGGCGCCGGTGTCAAGGGAGGCTCAAATTCATTCATCCTTATAAGCTGTGATGAAAGTGTGAGTCCTAAGCTGGGATAAAAGCGTGAGTCATAAGCTGTGATCTGATTTTTCCAAACAGTGACCAGCAAGCCGTTCTGCTAGTTAAGCCTTGACTGCTTTTCTAGTGGGGGAGACGAAACGTTCAGTCCCCTCTGCCGGCTTGGTGTCTGCTGTTGTCGTGGGAGACCAAATATTGGCTCCACTTGTTCTGTTCGACTCGCTATGAGAGTACAAGATGCTCTTGTCGACAGTTATTTAGTGTCTTTGCCCGACACTCCACTTGTTCTGTTCGACTCGCTATGAGAGTACAAGATGCTCTTGTCGACAGTTATTTAGTGTCTTTGCCCGACACTCCACTTGTTCTGTTCGACTCGCTATGAGAGTACAAGATGCTCTTGTCGGCAGTTATTTAGTGTTTTTGTCCGACACTATTATATTTCGTTTTCTTTGCCGACACTTTTATAAGCGACGCAATTGTCACAAATGTTACAGGAGTCTTATTCTCCCTGGAACTCACCTTTGTTATTGGTGAAGAATCTCATGTTTTATTATTAGCATTATGATTAGTATTACAATATTATTTTTGCTAGTATTTTATTTTTTAAATTTACATTCATATCTGTGTATATGTATTTTGATGATGAAACCTTGGTTCCTTGGGCCAAGCAGAATTATGACTGTGAGGACACAGTGAGGTGTGGCCGAGCGATGTGTTAGTGTAATTAACACATGTTGTGTAGACTTATCATAAAGGATGTTATAAGCAAATGTTAAACCCTAATTGGTAACTGAGTGGTAATGGCGGGAGAGACAGAGAGTTTTCCCGCGGCTTCTGTGTGAACGGTCAGTGTACCGTGGGCCTTGGCACGCCACAGACGTGACGTGTAAGACACTGTGAATAATACCAACCATACAACACCAGTGTCTCTATCCACCTTATTGCAACTGCATATAGGGAGGGCCAAGTGGCCTCCGGTATAGTGTCCCTACCATTTGCTTACTTCTTAATGAGACTCTGCTGTGACTGTTTTCTTGGTTTAAAAGCCTCTGCACATCAACCATCACCTCAGGTCTTCTCTATGTTGTCAGCGAGAACAGAGCTCGGAAATATAGCACCTGGAATATCAATTTCGCCCAAAACAACTCGAAATTTTTTCATCGTCGTAGTCTTCTCTTTGTAGGTTGTACATATTCATGGTTATGATAGTATTAAAATACCTAATTAATTGAGTTCCTTTTCTTGTCTTTCCTCATAATAAGTAGTGATACATCATGGTTTAAGTGTTACTTGACGAGCCAATACATACTCTGAGTCTATACCAACATCACCAACCTTTGCTTTGATTTATCTTATTACTCCATCCATAAACATGTTGCATAACCACGGTGACATTACCCATCCTTGCCTCATGGTACCTGGTACTGTCGTCTACCGAAATTTTCGTCCCTACACAAATCGGGAAAACTCGCCGACGGTAATGGTTAGGTTAGATTTTGCTTTGATTTATCTTATTACTGCATCCATAAGCAAGTTGCATAACCACGGTGACATTACCCATCCTTGCCTCATGGTACCTGATACTCTCGTCTACCGAAATGCTCGTCCCTACACAAATCAGGAAAACTCGCCGACGGTAATGGTTAGGTTAGGTTACCGTTACGTAACCTAAGGTTACCTAAGCTGTGGTAAATGTGGTATAATTTCAGGGCTGTGATTAGCTAGATTGGCAATGTTGTTACCAGGTTGGCTTATATTTAGCTTCATTGAGTCATCATGTACTCCACAGTGATGAGGCAAACTGTATGGTGAAATCATAATTGGAAGAGTACAAAAAATCACAAATGGCAAGGTTAGTGAGAAGCAAGGCAGATTTAGAACTGGGAAAGGTTGTGTAGATCAGATCTTAGATATGCGAATGATAATTAAGACAATGTTAGCAAAATACAAAATGTATGCTGCATTCATGGATTTAGAGAAAGCATAGGTAAATATCCAGATGAACACCGAACTCACTTTGGTGGACGAAACTATTTTTTTCTGGTGTAGTAGACCTGGAGGAAATGGTAGAAGATGGAGGGGCAAATTTCATTAGCTTTCCATTGATATATTTCGTTTTCTGATAAATAAATTGAAACCATGCATAAATTATACGTTAACTAAATAAATAACATCATGAAATCGGGTAATTTTTCCCGATTGATGATGTTATTTATTTAGTTAACGCTAATTTATACATGGTTCTAATTTATTTATCAGAAAACAAAATATATCAATGGAAAGCTAATGAAATTCTGCTTTTATTGATTTTCTCCATGTAAATAGTTTTCTCGCAAAATATTAAATGGGAGCTGGCGCTGGTGAATATTAAGTTCATGCATATTTCTTGAGTGTCTCATAATGGCCTTTCTTTAGTGTGTTTTACGGTTTTTTATTTGATAATATTATAGAACAAACATTTCCGAAGACAACAGTAGCCTACATCTTTTATACTGATAAACATATATTTGGTAGGGGAAAATTACCATAAGCTGGCAAACACGGGCGGCAAGTGGAGTTTGTTGGTCCTCCAGCTCGCTCCGACGGGCGGCATTTGGCTTGAAGCCGCTAAATCGTGACGTCAGTGCAAGGCACCTATAGGAGGAGGCGGCATGTCGCGCATTCCCTTATCGGGTGAAGCCGCTCGCCCCGCCCAAATGCGGGGAGATTGACTCAAAACATTGCGATTTCACGTGTCGACATAAGCCGTGTTTTTGTCGTCCAAGCACCGTCTTGGATATGAAGACCATTTTTTGTCGCGATTGGTTTCTGTGACAAAAACACAATTAACAAACTTGGTAGGAGCCGAAATAATAATCAACGCAAAACATTGCAAACAATATCACAAAGTAGTATAACACACATTTCAGCAAGTGTCATCACTTTGAGGTGAATATTGAAGGTATATGAAGGTTATGATAAGCAATAATAATAACAACACGGCGCCGAAAGGGTAGCCAGTAGTCAGAACTTCACAGAAGCACTGAAAATATAGCCAGGATGGGGCCTGTGTTTCTCTTGCCTACATAATTACCTTCTGTGTCATGTGTGGTGACGATGAGTGACAATATACATCCTGTCCAGTCTCTTCAGATATATTATATATGATAACTAACATCCCGCGTATCACCGAAAAAGTAGCCGAAAGCGTCTGAGCTATTTTAATGCCACAAATTGACCTCTCTTGATATATGTGGTGACCATGAGTGTCATTATTCTTACTGTCCTGCCTGATATGGTGTGTGTGCGACTGTAGCCATGCATATTTCTCTATTATTCACGTTGTACATGGAACTGTGACAATTTTTTTCTGGTGAGTTTTGATGTGTTTTGAATTAATCTGCTAACCGTTTCTGCGGCAATCACTTTTTTTTTGGGGGGGGGGGGTAAAGGTTAGGTTAGGTTAGGTAAAGGTTAGGTTTGGTATAGGTTCGGTTATGTTGAATTTTGTTTTTCAATAATTTTTTGTTGCAAATCACTTTAAAAAAAGTGAATTGCGACAGAAACGGTTAGAAGATTGATTCAAAACACATACAAAATCATCAGAAAAAATAGTTTCGTCCACCAAAGTTAATTCGGTGTCAAACTGGAAAGTTAGCAAAGTTTTTTGGATAATGGGAAATAAGGTAATATTTTTGGGGGTATATGCAGAGTAGGAGCCACTTGCAAGAAACACTATGTAAAGATATATTAGCATATTTCATTAAAAAAGATAAGTCTGAGAGTATTAAAGATAACATGTATGATTCTGTTTCTATCATTATAATTCTGATACTATCATTATAAAACTAATAACCCAAAGGAAATTAAACCTAACCTGGACCCGAACAACGTTAACTAACCAATTTATTTGACCTAATTCCTAATAACCAGAGAGTAAGGTTTTTAAAAAACTAATAATTTGCTATACAAATGCTATAGAGTAGACTGCAACATATTTGATCATGAATAAGAATGTAAAGCTCAAAATATTTTAAGTGATTATGGGCAAATGTTCCAATAAACTCTATTTATTTTTCATGGTAAAAATGGACGAGGACTGCACAGTCATTTTCTGAGACACTGACTAGTTTTTCCTTGCCTAAAATTAGTGCTTTTTTCAGATAGAGGTATTTAAATTTTCCAGAAACCCAATACATTTTTTTTTTCTTTTCATCACCAAAGCCTAAGGTCGCCGTTTCCATTGATAACAATGTACGTCCATCAGAAAAGCAATAAAACTTTGCCAGGAAATAATAGTCAGTGTCTCAGAAACCAGAGAAGTGACAGAATTGTACGAAAACAAGTGCGCCCCGCCCCAACCCGCATTCGTCAGCCCACCCGCCAGTTGCAGAGTGGTCCGCCTGCTTTGCCCTGCTGCCTG
>JACEEZ010005289.1:77659-80159 GCA_016584305.1 Chionoecetes opilio | reverse complement strand
GAAAAGAGGAGAAGGACACAGGGAAAGGATTCGTACTCGTAAAAATAATGTGGAAAACATAAATTGTGGAAGATACCGGCATGGTACAAAACAGACATATGAGTACGAAAAAAATATTATTGAGACATAATATCTATGTACAAGGTTGACAGGAAATACATCATATAGGACATGGAAAATAGAGTAAAGGAAATTGTTACCTCACACTACTACGAAGGAAATAAGGATGGCCAGAGGGCTGAGGTGCTGGGGAAGGACTAGTAGGAGTGTGAGTAGAAGGAGCTGGTTGAGGCTGTGTTGGAGGGAGGTGAGACTCTGGAGGAACGAAGTTAGGGTCCTCACAGTCAAGGCCTTTGGAAACTTTCTTAAGAGAATCAAGGTCGGCAACTTTCTTAGTGCCGGCAGTTAAGTGAAGCAACTGAACCTTATTCCCATGTTCCTGAGCTATGACCCAGAAGGGGCCGTCAAACTTAGGGTCTAATTTGGAGTGTTTGACCTCAACCAGGGAATACACAATGTCACCTACGTTAAGTGTGAAGGTGGAAGCTGACTTATTGTGATATAGGAGCATATCAGCTTTAGAGAGGGCAAGAGATTATTGTATTCGTTGGTGTATTTGTTGGAAGGTGTGAACCTTATTCTTGACAAAGTCATCATAGTTGTATATAGGCTTAGAAGATTGGGACAAAAGATCATAAGGAAGACATTTGTCCTGAGCAAACATAATGTAATGTGGTGTCTCAGAGACAGACTTGTTGATGGTGGAATTGAGAGAAGCCATCACCTGAGGAGTATAGGTGTCCCAAAAGGGTGTCAGTATCAGGAATAATGGAGCGTACGGTGTTGAGGATTTTACGGTTACAACGTTCAACCAAACCGTTAGCACTGGGTCGGTAAGCAAGAACATTACACTTCCTGATATTGAACTGTTGGCACAAGGAATCGAATCAAGAACTTGATTAACAAACTCAGTGCCGTTATCAGACAACAGAACCTTGGGAGTAGTGAAAGGACAAATCACATGATCAAGAAATGCACGTGCCACTGTTTGTGCTGATTTGTTGGGCAGTGGAGCAAGAATGGAAAAATGTGAAAAATGATCAACAGCAACCATTAAATATTGATTTCCACGTTCAGTGAGAGGTAGCTTTAACAAATCAATGCCAAGAACGTCTCATGGTGCTGAAGGCACAGGATAACTGAGAATGGGAACATAAGCATGTATATCACCTTTAGCTCTTGCACAGGTATGACATACTTCAATATAGTCATTGATATCCTGTCTCATGGTGAGCCAAAGAATTTAAGTCGAGCTTGTGAAAGTGACTTTTCCTTGCCAGGATGTGAAGCATTGGGTGTGTCATGAATGAGTTTAAGGACAGACTGGACCAGAGTTGGAGGAATGACAAGTTGGTGGATGAGACGAGACGGTTCATGCTTGCCTGTAAGTGTGGTTGCTTTGTACAGCAACTGCTCCTGAAGGAGGTAATGTGAAAGAGAAGGAACTGTAGGAATGTTGGAGTCATCACCTGATTCAAGGTAATAGATGACCTTTGATCATGTGGGGTCATTGCGTTGGGCAGTGTTGAGATCATCGGGAGAAAGCGTGTCAAATGTGGATGTTTGCATGGCAACAGGATATGTAAGTGCACAGTTGCGAGAAAGAGCATCAGTAGCTACGTTAGCTTTTCCTTGAATGTACGCAAACTCAGGCATGAAATCTTGAATTGTAAGTAGCCATCGAGCCATGCGTCCTGACTGGTCCTTGGCCTTGAAGAGGTGAAGTAACGGTTTATGATCCGTAAGGATCTTGATAGGATAGCCATGAATGAGGTAACGAAACTTCTTTAAGGACCAAATGACTGCAAGGGCTTCGATCTCGGTCACTGCGTAGTTCTTCTCTGGTTTGTTAAGTAGACGAGAGGCATACGCGATGGGGCGTAGTTTACCATCGTGGTCTTGCATGAGTACAGCACCGAGACCAGTGTAGCTAGCGTCAGCGTTGAGAATGAAAGGTTTAGTGTAGTCAGGGTATGCAAGAACAGGCGCAGAAGTGAGAGCGTGCTTAAGAGCAGCGAAAGCGTTTTCCTGACTTTCAGACCATTGGAAGGGCACATCTTTCTTGAAGAGTGAAATGAGTGGAGAAGCCATGGCGGCATATCCTCTGATAAATCTGCGGTAATAGGAGCTAAGTTCTACGAAACAACGGACTTGATCTACATTGACTGGAGTAGGATAATTAGTGACAGCGCTGACTTTGTCGTTTGACGTTTGAATACCGTCAGCGTTAATAAGATGGCCAAGAAAAGTAGTTTCTTTGCGTAGGAACGCGCATTTGGAGAGTTTAAGTTTCAAGCCTGCGTCCTGAAGACGAGTGAAAACATTTCTGAGTTTTTGGAGATTTTCTGGGACCGATTTAGAGAAAATGATCAATTCGTCAAGGTAGGAGAAAAGTGTATTACCCATTAAACCAGTGAATATGGAATTGATCAAGCGTTGG
>JACEEZ010005289.1:67659-70159 GCA_016584305.1 Chionoecetes opilio | reverse complement strand
AGAAGAGAGAGAGAGAGAGAGAGAGAGAGAGAGAGAGAGAGATATATCCCTTCCGGTTCAGATGACATTTTCGTTATCAAGAGAGCTAGCACAATCAAAATTTAACACACGATAGGGGACAAAATACAATGACTTTTGAGAGATTGCATTTGAAAATTGGTCAATAAGTAGCTACTGGAGAATTAGTATTAGAGCCGAGCATTAGGTTTTGTCCCTAATTTTTAACCCTTTTCTTGGAACCCTAGCTACGATCCTCCAAGACTATTTGACCTACAATATTGGATTAGGTCTCGTTGGAAATAACGTAGAACGTAGATCATCCTCATTTAAAAGATATGTAGTATATATATATATATATATATATATATATATTATATATATATATATATATATATATATAATATATAATATATATAATATATATATATATATATATATATATATATATATATATATATATATATATATATATATATAATATTATATATATTCAGGTTTCGAAGTTGTCCCTCTAAATGTTGATGACCCTAGGAACCCCGGTTGCAACAGTATTTTTTTGTACTCGGAGATCTATAACTTTCAAACAGACTGGTAGGAGAAAAATCTTCTGTTACGATAGTCTATATTCCACGCTCTTTCAAACAAAAACTCAACCAATACCTATTGTAGGTCTAATAGTTTATGAGTTATAAAGTTAGTGATTAAACTAAACTAGGAGTGACTCAAATTAGTGAAAAATATTGCATTTCGAGAAAAAACGTTCAAAGTTTTATAAGTGATTTACAGACGAATACTTTGCATAATGTTGGCAAAATAAGCCAATTTTCCCCAATTTAGGAATGTTGGACAGGGAAATTTTGCCTCGGGGGATATTCTCTATTACTTTTGGAGCACTTCTAGCTCGATAACGGAAAATGCTAGGATGGTCGGATTTTCGACCTTATGAACCCCCGCCCCTCCCGGTCGCCCCCCTTAACCCGGGGATTGCGGGAGCTATGAATTTTCCCGGGCGCATATTCACCAACTGTAGCTGCAGGCGCACTCCGATTCAAGTATGGGAAATTCTGGAGTCTTAAGGCAGACCCAAAGAAAACGAGCGCGCAGCAACACACCGGCCAGAGTTTTGGTTTATTTTGCAGCCCAAAATGTTGAAAACTTGTATTTCCATACATTCGTGAAATTTTTGTTAATATGAATTATACATCTTTCGATGTGCAATAATACTTGTTATATATTATTTCCTCAAAGGAGAATAGTTTTTCGTGAAAAGGGCGTAACAAATATTTACAGGGATAAATATACAGTAAGTTGAGTACGGTTGTATGTTTAATTGTCTATTCCTGCTGTACGTATATTCTCTCTCTCTCTCTCTCTCTCTCTCTCTCTCTCTCTCTCTCTCTCTCTCTCTCTCTCTCTCTCTCTCTCTCTCTCTCTCTCTCTCTCTCGCTCTGAATATAGTACGTTTGTACTTCTAGCAGTAGATTCTTACTTTTCAAAAAAAAGATTCATATTTTATTAAACAAGAAAATATAGCAACAACTTATTTCCTCAATAAGATGTATGAATTTTCTCACTCATAGTACTTTGTATATCTATTTATCTAGAGTGTATCATATGCTTAACAATACGTTATTACATTTAGCTTAGCTCTCTCTCTCTCTGTATGTATATATATATATATATATATATATATATATATATATATATATATATATATATATATATATATATATATATTATTTAAGTTTCAATGCGCTATTGTCTAAGTTAGTGACCTACGGGAAATATGTGGTTAAAAGCCAGTCTACTGCATCTCTTCAGTATACTGTCGATCTGGAAGCTGGCTTCTGCGAGTGCATTGTTGGAGAGAATGGCTCGCTGTGTAAACACCAAGCTGTCTGTGCAGAGCACAGTATGACAGTCCTGCCCAAAGTATTCACTGCTACAAGTGAAAACAGGCGGTGGCTGGCGTCAGTGGCAGTGGGCGAAGAAAAAGCAGCTCCAGAGTTTTTTCTGAGGGTTGTTGGAGCCACAGCTAGCCATAAAGGATGAAACATATTCCCCTTCTGCAGCTCCAGAATGTGAAAAGGACAAACTGATGATGGAAGACTTGGAAGTGGACAACATTTGTAACAATCAATGTGAAGACATTTCACAATTCGTCGCAACTCTACAAACTATGGCTGAAAAATATAGCAATGCAGACACTGTGGGAGCCCTCAGTACAGCTGTTAAAAGACTGAAAAAAGTAAGAAATACTAACATGCTAAACAGTTTGTTGTATGAACTAGGGAGTGATGTCTGCACCACAGGACCTGGTCGAGGAAAAATTCGCTGCCAGCCAACATCCATTGCACGACGAGGGCCAGGAATTAAGACCTAGAGGCGCAGCCCCTCTTGGAAAAGGACGCCAACCCAGTTGTTTATCAGCGAATACCAAATCAAAACGGCCACGAGATTTGTCCACCAACATTGCGGGAAACGTGGTCAATGCCAAGTC
>JACEEZ010005289.1:15000-66405 GCA_016584305.1 Chionoecetes opilio | reverse complement strand
TCTCTCTTTTCTCTCTCTCTCTCTCTCTCTCCTCTCTCTCTCTCTCTCTCAAACACACACACACACACGCAAAACATTACATGAAAATAAACAGATACTTGTTGATATGTAGCTACTGTACTGTACTTGTTTATTAGACGTCCAACTCAACAGGAACTAAGTGATTCACGGAGAGATGCCACCGAGCGCCTAACTTCTGATCTTTCTATAATTTCTGATTGGGGAAAAGCAAACCTTGTTTTGTTCAATGCCTCAAAAACCCAATTTCTTCACCTATCTACTTGACAAAACCTACCAGATAACTATCCCCTCTTCTTCAATGACACTCAACTGTCTCCTTCTTCTACAATGAACATTCTAGGACTATCCTTTACTAAAAATCTGAACTGGAAATCTCACATCTCATCTCTTGCTAAAACAGCTTCTAAGAAGTTAAGTGTGCTGTGGCGTCTGCGTCCTTTTTTTTCTCCCTCCCAATTGCTTGCTCTCTACAGGGGCCTTATCCGCCCATGTATGGAGTATGTCTCACATGTTTGGGGAGGATCCACTCATACAGCTCTCCTAAACAGGGTTGAATCAAAAGCTTTTCGTCTCATCAACTCCTCTCCTCTGACTGACTGTCTTCAATCTTTAAATCACCGCCGCAATGTTGCTTCTCTTGCTCTCTTCTACCGTTATTTTCATGCTCACTGCTCTTCTGTATATATATATATATATATATATATATATATATATATATATATATATATATATATATATATATATATATATATATCACGAGTAAATTAAATGGAATTCCAATGATCTGAAACTCGAGAAATGCCAGTGGTCGCTGGCAGTTTTAACTTAAAGGTTGGTCTACTGTGTTTTGGCTCCGCGACTAATATTTTTCATAAATTAATTTCGCGATAAACATTGATGCACCGCATCTGAATACCAAAAAATATAGTTCTTCTGTTGTTCTACTAATTATATGGATGACATGCATTACGATGGAACGTTCTATAATAGCAATTTAATGCAAATTACTCGCCTCGAGTAGCAAAGCTTAATATATTTTCTACATGTATATTGTGGCATGTAAAATTTGGGCGATGTTCACACTGTTTTCTAAGACAGTACCGCTGCGTCTGGCAAACGCTTGTCAAAATACAATAAGCAATGCCTTGGAAAAACGAAGAATAAAGAATGCCGAAATCGGCTTGTTGCTGCGACAATGTAGGTTATAATTGTGGAGGCGACGCGCCGCGGCGGGGAGTGGTGGGCGGGGAGATTGTGGCGGGGAGATTGAATCAAAACATTGCCACTTCACGCGTCGACTCATTGCACTTCCAGGCTTTCTATCTGATTGATACACAATAACAACAGGAAAATATGACTGCCTAGGTATAGATAACTTCTAAACATACGTTATTGACTATATAATATCATAGAGTAGCATTTACCTCGCCTCCTCAATTATAACCTCCTTGGTTATTTGGTTATATACAATGTTTTACAGAATCAGGCTTCTATACAATATACATATAGAAGAAAATCGTTCTTAATATTATACTTTTGTGTTTTAAGTGCAGTGGAATAAGCCCATATTTTGTTATCCAGTAGACCAACTTATTATCAAAAAAGTGAGTTAAAACTGCCAGCGACCCCTGGCATTTTGGGTTCCAGTTCTCTCAAATTCTTTCTACGTGGCTACGGGAGTGGCGGGGCGACGTCACTGTGACGTCACTGATCGCCACGCCCACGTAGACACGGACAGCAAAAACGTGTAGTGTGAACCCCGCCTTAGGAGACAACGTTTTAATATACAATGGCTCTATAATGTTCTTAAGTTTACGTTAATATTATCAATAATTTTAAAATCTTCTGGATTCAGCAAAACACCACTAGTCTCATTATCTTCCCTTACCGCATTCAGAGTGAGGAGGGGAACCGAGTCTCCGGCCCGTCCTGCTCGACTGACCTCTATGCTCATCGACTCGTGTTTTGAAGGCTCGCATAGTGCTGCCTACGTACCCCGCTTGGCAGCTGGGGCAGGTGAATTGGTAAACGGTCGATGAGCGTAGTTCAGTCGGCAAACGGTCCTTAACATTAAAAAACGATCGTATCTTAAAACTGTTCACAGGAATTAACCTGCAGTCGAGCAGAGGATAAAATTTGACTAAGTTGTTTCTGAGCAGTTTTCGAATCTTTTTTTATACATAACCTAAGTACGGAATTCTAGCGTATAATACCTCCTTTGCCACAGTTGGAATAAGTTGACGGGATTGATATTTATTACTGAGGAAGACATTGCCTAGTCTATTATATAGTAACACAGGATAACCATTGTCAGTGAAAAAATTTCTTAAGTATGTTACTTCCTTATGAAACAATTTATATGTAGAGGAAAGGAAAAAGGCTCTATGCAATAGGGTTCTAACGGCATTGATTTTAAACTGAAAATTAACATAACTACAAAAACTAGTGCCCAAACCCGAGAACGTAGACTTTCGAAATACAGAAAATCTTAATTAATTTTTAACTCTTTCTAAGCAAACGTTTAAAAAAGGTAGTTTACTGTTATTTTCTGTTTCTATAGTGAATTTAATATTTGTATGTTGAGAATTGATATATTTTAGAAACTTATTAGAATGTTCCCTTTCCTTAAAAATAACTAAAGTGTCGTCTACATAACGACGATACAGAACAGGTTTGAACTCGACAGGACAATTATCTAGCCAAATTTTCTCATGATAACACATGAAAATGTTAGCAAATGAAGGGCCTAGAGGGGAGCCCATTGCAACACCATCCGTCTGTTTATACAAACCACCGTTAAAGATGAACAGACAATCCTTTACACAGAGTGACAGTAGATTACGAAATAAACCCTAAGGCCTCTTTCACACGGCGCGGGCGATGCCCGCGTCCGCGCTTAAGAGCGGACCCGCTTAAGCTAATTACTGATGTTTTCAATGTAACCTTTCACACGGCACGGGCGTCGCCCGGCTGCGGGCAACGCCCGTGCGCGGGTGAAATGCAGCGCGGGCGCCCCTTGGGTCGCCCGCGGGCCCGCCTCCGCACATTGATGATAGGGTACAGTGTTTAATGCGTGTCTTCACACGTCGCGGGCAGCCCCGCGACACGCGCATTTCTCCAGAGGAAACTCATTCAGTAGCCGATTGGATTTCAACGTGACTGGTTGTGCGTGACTGTCCCTTTGTACTTAATATGGATGCTGATATTGGGCTATATTCAAGAACTTTTCTCCACCCGTTGCATCGCGAATCGGTATACAAGAATCAACATACGACGCAACGCGTCAAGCTCAGGGGTGGAGGTTTGAGTCAGCTGATTGGCGACAACTTGCACATCCCACCTTCACCCCGCTCACCACTTATTCCATCGTATTTCTTTCCAAACCATTACAGGTGAGTTTTCAACACAACCGAGAGTAACATTCATACCTTGTGAATGCGCACGTGTCATCATTAAGGTAAAATCTGGTCCAGGAGGCCTTATATAGGTGTGTGAACTTGTGAGGAAGCCAGGCGGCGGCGGGAGGGTGGAGGTCGGCCATTGTGTGGAGCAGTGGTGGCGGGCCGTTCAAATGTACTCGCACGCATCACTCAGGCCAATTTTTTCTGCACCAACGCCTCAGACAAGTGGCGAACACTAACTTAGCTATTATTTTAATGGCAGAAATGATAAATTTCACTAGTAAAATGTATTAGATATGTATAAAACAGTCAAAATACTGATGCCGCTTTGGGCTCGCTTGTGTTGGTACGCCTGTCAAATATCCACCAGTCGGGGCAGTTCTTGTAGATGTCACCAGTGGAGGTACGACGGTGGAAAATCTCCACCGGCCGGGATTTGACGAGCATTCTTGAATATAGCCCATTGACACAGAGCAGTTAATATTACTTGTGCAGGAGAGACCAGCTCTGTGGGATAAATCACGTGAAGAAATCATTTCTACAATCAAGGGATGAATCCATAATTTACGCATATGTCTCCTCTTCTTGTGTAAATGTAATAGGTAAAGGAGACGAAGGCGATCATGGCCCATAATCAATGCGTGCACAACACACACTGGTGCGGCGCGCGGGTGGCGGGTGGCTTACACCCGTGCCGTCTGAAAAGAAACGCGGAAGCGGGTGTGTCCGCGCTTCAGCGCGGACGCGGGCATCGCCAAAGCCGTCTGTATGTAAAAGCCTGCGCCTGGGAGAGCGAGATGGACGTGACGTCAGTAGCAGAGTCTGCTATGCGAGTCAGTAGGAGCCGAGCTTTCTGCGTGTGAGGATGTACGGGCGGTACGGCTCTCATTGCACCCACCTTTCACCCACTGTTAACTCTTCGCCATTTAATATTTTGCTCAAAAACATTTTACATGGAGAATATGAATAGAAGCGGAATTTAATTCGCTTTCCATTGATATATTTCGTTTACTGATAAATGAATTGGCAGCATGCATAAATTAGCGTTAGCTAAATACATAACATCATGAAATCGGGTAATTTCCTATCTAATATATGTTTATCAGTATAAAAGATATACTGTTATCTTTGGAAATGATTGTTCTATAATATTATCAAATAAAAAACCGTAAAACACACTAAAGAAATGCCATTATGAGACTCAAGAAATATGCATAAACTTAAACTCTTCGCCATTTAATATTTTGCTCGAAAATATTTTACATGGAGAATATCAATAAAAGCTTAATTTAATTAGCTTTCCATTGATATATTTTGTTTTCTGATAAATGAATTAGAACCATACATACATTAGCGTTAACTAAATAAATAACATCATCAATCGGGAAAAATTACCCGATTTCATGATCCTTTTAGTTAGTTAACGCTAATTTATGTATGGTTCTAATTCATTTATTAGAAAACGAAATATAGCAATGGAAAGCTAATTAAATTCCGCTTCTATTGATATTCTCCATGTAAAATGTTTTTGAGCAAAATATTAAATGGCGAAGAGTTAAAGTTCATGCATATTTCTTGAGAGTCTCATAATGGCATTTCTTTAGTCTGTTTTACGGTTTTTTATTTGATAATATTATAGAATAAACATTTCCGAAGATAACAATATATCTTTTATACTGATAAACATATAATTAGGTAGGAAATTACCCGATTTCATGATGTTATGTATTTAGTTAACGCTAATTTATGCATGCTGCTAATTCATTTATCAGAAAACAAAATATAGCAATGGAAAGCTAACTAAATTCCGCTTCTATTGATGTTCTCCATGTAAAATGTTTTCGAGAAAAATATTAAATGGTGAAGAGTTTAAGTTCATGCATATTTCTTGAGTCTCATAATGGCATTTCTTTAGTGTGTTTTACGGGTTTTTATTTGATAATATTATAGAACAAACATTTCCGAAGATAACAATATATCTTTTATACTGATAAACATATAATTAGGTAGGTAAACTTGTCATCTCGGTGGCCTCGTACAGACTCAGTCCGTGACGTCATAAATCTCAGGCGCAGGCCTTTATAGATTGAGACGGCCTTGGCATCGCCCGCAAGTGTGAAAGAGGCCTTACTCATACCTAGAAACGTCGAAGCACCATGCAACGCGAAATCAGTACTACATATATCAATAGTTTCACAGAGAGGAATGTTAGTGAACAAGGACCTAGCATCGTAGCTAACCATAAAATATGAGTCAGGGATATTGCAGCCAGATAAGGAATCAACGAGTTCATACGAATTTTTTAAACAATATTCATTAGAAGTAAAATCACTTAACAATGGTACCAAATATTTAGCTAATTTAAAAGAAGCAGTGTTATATGCAGCAATGATGGGACGCAGTGGAACTGAGGGCTTATAAACCTTGGGGAGACCATACATAATAGTAGCAGGTGATGAACCCGTGGACTTCAAGGAATTAGCTGTGGCTTCACATATTATATTCATAGAATTTAGTTTGTTGATGAACCTATTTACCTTATCTTCGACTTTAATGGCAAGAGAATAAATGTTATCGTATTGTAGCTTACTAAATTTTGTGACATCAACTAAAATGTCGTTCATTTTGGACAAATCGTCTGATTTAATCATTAAAACCACACCTCTCTCTCTGTCAGGTTTGCAGATCATCAACTCGCTAGTTTTGCCTAAATTACGTAAAATGTGTGAGTCATCCTAGGTGAAAATGAGTGAAAAAATCCTACTCGACTTAAACCCACAATAACTACTACATGCTATGTTACATACACATTTCACTACATCTTCAAATTTATATCCATTTGCAAGTTTGTATGATTTCAATCAAGAAACAAGCTTTCAAAATTTAGAAAATACTTGTAAAAGGAAGGTTTAAAGACTGATAGCCCAAAATCTAATCCGAATGATAACAAAAATTTCTTCCTTTTAGATAAACTTACATCGGAGTAATTGAAGATTACATTATCTGGGACACACGAGTCGAGGTTAAGCCTTCCACCGATATTCCGTAGTTTCTTTTCCTGGACAGATGAAACATTTTTTTCATACACAGTAAGTCTGGATCGTATGAACCTCCTCAGACAGCAGCAGTCGAGCCAAGACACCGAGGACTTGAGTGAGTGATACGCCTGGACCACTCGTTACATATCGTTGTTCTTCAATTACTCCGATGTAAGTTTATCTAAAAGGGAGAAATTTTTGTTATCATTTGCATTAGATTTTGGGCTACCAGTCTTTAAACCTTCATTTTACAAGTATTTTCTAAATTTTGAAAGCTTGGTTTCTAGATTAAAATCATGCAAACTTGCAAGTGGATATAAATTTGAATATATATATATATATATATATATATATATATATATATATATATATATATATATATATATATATATATATATATATATATATATATATATATATAATCTCGAAATACGTAATCCCAACCCATACTGATGTGACTGGACGCCATTACGCAGTTGGCTGCTGCAATACTGTTCTCTTTCAAAGAAATTTGATTGTGCTCGTGTGTGACAGAGAAGAGCGCGGATATGCTTACTGCAGTATGGCGCACGAGACAATGAGTTGAGTTCAGTAACAGTGACCTTGAGAGTAGCGGCTGCCACGCTGTTGAAGGCTGGAGGATGGAGGTAGTATTCGAGGGAATATGGCCTAGCCTACCACTACGCCTCCTTACCCAATTCATTTAACTAACGCACGGCTAAACTTATTAATTTATTTATATGTTTGCTTGTGTAATATTATGTTCACTTGTTATTTTTATTATTATTTTTGTCAGTTTATTGATTTGGGCAAAATATTCACATATTCGCAAACAACTACGAGTGGGAGTGCAAATGCGAATGCGAATATTCGGTCCATCACTAATATATATATATATATATATATATATATATATATATATATATATTATATATATATATATATATATATATATATATATAGTATATATATATATATATATATATATATATATATATATATATATATAGCTATATATATATATATATATATATATATATATATATATATATATATATATATATATATAGCTATATATATATATATATAGCTATATATATATATATATATAGCTATATATATATATAATATATATATATATATATATATATATATATATTATATATATATATATATATATATATATATATAATATATATATATATATATATATATATAATATATATATATATATATATATATTAAAATATATATTATAATATATATATAATATTATATAATATATATATTATATATATATATATATAATATATATATATATATATATACTACGTGTACGTAGTGGAAGACAAAGAAGTTGGCGGTGTCTTGCATTCGTCACGCTCCTTGACAAATTTCGTTTAATTCCCTCCCGGCGCTTCCTATGGGGAATGATTGAAGAAAAACGTTGTCTGGGAACTCACTCACGGCCTTGACTTCCTGCTTGCAGTTTTTCAAATCATTAGTCATTAATGGTCAGTGACCAGGACATATTGCATCTTATCACCACTCCCGGCTTGATTTCCCAAAACGTCACCAATACATTTCGGGAAAGTGTTTTCGCTCAGTTGGATATGGGGCCTGAGCCACAGTTGACTGCAGACCAGATCACCCGTATTCACAGCTTACATAAGATCGGTTTTAGTTAAAAAGAAATTGTGAGGAAGACTGGGCTGCTCAACGAAAGGTTGAGCGGTGGGTTAAGAAATCACGAGACTCGCCAACGGCTGAAAGTCTAACGCACTTTTCTCGTCCTGGACGCAAGAAAAAAGTTTCAAAGAAAACTTTGAATATTATAAAAATACAGCTAGTCAAATCTCCTACCAAAACAGCAAGATAATTAAAGTCAATAAACCCACAGTTACTGGGTACAGTGTGTGTACAGAGCGTGTCTCGTTACATCCGTAAAGTCCGCGATTTTTTTACCCATCGTTCAACCTTTCGTTGAGTTACCCAGTCTCCCTCACAATTTCTTTTGAACTAAAACCGATCTTATATAAATTGTGAATACGGGTGATCTGGTCTGCAGTCAACTGTGGCTCAGGCCCCATATCCAACTGAGCGAAAACACTTTCCCGAAATGTTTTGGTGACGCTTTGGGGAATCAAGCCGGGAGTGACGATAAGATGCAATACGTCCTGGTCACTGACCATTAATGACTAATGATTTGAAAAACTGCAAGCAGGAAGTCAAGGCCGTGAGTGAGTTCCCAGACATCTATTTTTTTTAATAATTCCCCATAGGAAGCGCCGGGAGGGAATTAAACGAAATTTATCAAGGAGCGTGACGGATGCAAGACACCGCCAACTTCTTTGTCTTCCACTTATGTACACACGTATATATAGCTATAGGGGATATATTTTTTTATTTTTTTTATTTGTACCTATAGCGCCGGTAGGCAGTGGTGACCCAGGGCTCGGATGGTAGGCTCTGGAGGTTCACTTGTGAGCTCTGATGGTTGGTCCCCGCCCGTGGTGGCGCAGGCAGGATTCTTATAGTGACGCCTGTGATTAGAGGCTCATGCCGCCCCCCTGTGTCCTCCGATGCACTCGCAGTCGAAGGTAGAGTTGATGGACAGGGCATGTGGGTGTTCTTAGGCCACTCGACGGTGCAGAAAGGTTTTGGTTTTCTTCGGGGATCGAACCCGGTCACCGAGAACGCCAGTCGGAGACGCTAACCACTCCGCTACCGCCTCCCCTATATATATATATATATATATATATATATATATATATATATATATAATATATATATTATATATATATATATATAATAGAGGCAATACTTTCTCCACGAGGGAAGCGAGATCTTATAATGAAGATATAAACCAGCGCGGGTAGAAACATCTTGATTGTTTATTTGAACGTTTCGGCTATACATAAGCCATCATCAGCCTAAAATCGGATACAATCTTCTCTCTCTCTCTCTCTCTCTCTCTCTCTCTCTCTCTCTCTCTCTCTCTCCTCTCTCTATCTATATATTCTATATTATATATATATCTATATATATATATATATATATATATATATATATATATATATATATATAACAGACCTGTGACGGGCTGTGGTTCAGTAAGGGCCCTGTCAGTTAGTGACCACCATCGGGATTTATATACCAGGGGTCACTGCTGCAGGGGGCATTGAAGTGCACGGCGTCCTACTTGGAAAGTGCACTACCGCAGTGGATTGAAACGGAGCTGGGGCCTGATTGACTGCTGCCTCCCAAGAAAGCGCCAGGCACCACCCCTGAACTTCCACACTGAGCCTACACCAACACTACATTAGACCTCATAACACACACAGATAGCCCCGAGTTAACGGTTACCACTACTACTCTCGACCTGTGACGGGCTGTGGTTCAGTTAGGGTCCTGACAGTTAGTGACCACCATCGGGATTTAAGGTACCAGGGGTCACTGCTGCAGGAGGCATTGAAGTGTACGGCGTCCTACATGGAAAGTACACAATCCGCAGTGGATTGAACGGAGCTGGGGCCTGATTGACTGCTGCCTCCCAAGAAAGCGCCAGGCAAGGCTGCCGCACCACCCCTTAAACCTCCACACTGTGTTCACACCATTACAAAACACACATAACATGACCTATCTATCAAGCACTAAACCTATCCCCACAAACTAGTAGTAGTTAGCCATAGATTACAGCTTTCAACTTTCCTCACAAATTCCATGCAGTTTTTCTATATTGCATGGTATCACTTCTTTTCCGGCCAGCTTCGGCTGGAGGGATGGGTGGGTGGGGAGGAGCCTTCTACTTCCTATCCTTTCTCTCTTATTATCTAGTTAGTGTAGTGTAGTTAAAGCAAACAGTCTTGTAAGGACCTATCGGTCTGTTGCTGTTTGTGTTTCCTTTGTATTCCTTTGTATTCCTTTGTATATATATATATATATATATATATATATATATATATATATATATATATATATATATATATATATATATATATATATATATATATATATATAATATATATATATATATATATATATATAATATATATATATATATATATATATATATATATATAGCTATTATATATATATATATAGCTATATATATATATATATAGCTATATATATATATATATATAGCTATATATATATATATCAATCCATTATTGGGGGCATACGCCGGGGGGCGCGTCGCCTCGTCCACCCTACGACGCCACTCTCGGGGGTCACCACGCGTGAGTCCCCATGCAGGCTCCTTTCCCATACCAAGCAGCTTTCGACAAGAAACATAAACTTGCCCCAGCCACGAGCCTTGTGGGCGCCCCCTAGGCCTCCTCCACGTCGGATTGTCTCTTACATATACAACCCGATGGGAAGGATCGGTTTCAGGGTAGCGTGCCACATGCCCATATAGCCAAAGTTGGCTCTGACGGACTATGCAGGTAATAGGTCTCGATTCAGTCTCATGGTGCAATCGCTGATTTGACACGTAATCATCCCAGCGATACCCCATGATTCTGCGACGACACTTATTACCAAAGGCATCGATTCGTCTCTTCAAGCCGCTATTTAGTGTCCATGTCTCACAACCATATAGAGTAAGACAGGGATCACAAGCGACTTGAAGATCCGGATCTTTGTCCTCCTGCGCAACGCCAAATACTCCTGCTGAGCGAGTCCATAACACCGTGGGCTATGCCAATCCGCGTAAGACTTCTTGACGTGACCCGCCGTCATTATGGACTGCGCTACCAAGGTATGTAAAACTTTCCAAGATCTCAATTTCCTCGCCGTACGCATAGAGTGTAGCCTACTGTTTCATCTAGTAAGCCTGCAAACACCTGGACCTTGGTCTTAAGCCAGGAGACCTCAAGTCCCAAAGGCTTTGTCACCTCGTGCAGCGCCTCGCGAGCCATCACCAGGACCTCCAGCGACTCAGCAAAGATTACTGCATCATCGGCAAAAACAAGATCAGTGATCTTGGTGTTGCCGAGGGATGCTCCACAATCACTTTGATCTACAACTTTGCCCAATACCCAGTCCATGCAAGTGTTGAAAAGTGATGGGGCAAGGACGCACCCTTGCCTCACTCCTGTATTCACAGGAAAGAAGCTGGATACACCTCCCCCACACTTCACAGCACTCTCCGTCCCAGAATACAGACCAGTCATCAAACCAATAGTCCTTGCAGGAATCCCGCGAATTCGCTGAAGATCCCAGAGTGACTCACGATGCGCTGAGTCAAACGCCTTCTTGAGATCAACATAGGCTGCAAGCATCCCCTGTCGAAACTCATGTCGGCGTTCCACAAGGAGACGAAGCGCTAGGATACGGTCCGTTGTTGACTTACCAGGCGTGAACCCAGACTGCTGAGGTCTCTGATGCTTCAGCAGATGACTGCGGATCCGTGTCAGCAATAGATGGACAAACACCTTGCCTGGCACGCTGAACAGTGTAATACCGCGATAATTGTTGCAGTCCTGACGGTCCCCTTTCATCTTTCAAGATAGGGACGACCAGCCCCCTTTTCTAGTCAGGAGGAATGGTACCTGATTGCCACACGGCAGTCAGGACAGCATGCAACCCGCGGATAATGGCCTCACCCCCAGCTTTTAGGAGCTCCGCACTGATATTACAAACACCAGCTGCCTTTCCACCCCTCAACTTTGCTACAGCCTCTCTGACTTCGTCAAGAGAGGGTGCGGTTTCGTCAATGGGAAGATCGGCATCCACTGCCTGTAACCCAGTGGTGTGAAGCTGCTCAGTTACAGGGTCCACAGTGAACAACTGCCCAAATATGCTTATTTATGCATGGTGCTAATTCATTTATTAGAAAACTAAATATATAAGTAAATAAATAACATCATCAATCGGGAAAATTATCCGATTGATGATGTTATTTTTTTAGTTAACGCTCATTTATGCATGAAAACGAAATATATCAATGGAAAGCTATTAAAGTTCCGCTTCTATTGATATGCTCCACGTTAAAAGTTGACACGCAAAATTTTGAATGGCGACGAGTTTAAGTGAATATTAAGTTCGTGCATATTTCTTCATAAGTCTCATAATGGCATTTCTTTACTGTGTTTTATGTTTTTTTATTTGATAATGTGACGAAGACACAGCCACAAGCAGAACACAGGAAGAATCAGCATAAGATAACAGTATATCATTTATACTAATAAACATATATTTGGTAGGGGAAAAGTACTATATTTGTTGACATCCTCAGCCTCGCCGACCAGGTGTTGGTTCTCCAGCAAAAATATCAGAGCGTCGACGGGCGGCATTTGGCTTGAAGCCGCTAGATCGTGACGTCAGTGCAAGGCACCTAGGCCTAAAATACATATATTTCGTACCTTCGGTAAAATGTCACAAGGTCTCCGCAATGGGCAACTGCACTGAGTTTTATGATCCCGTTAGAGCCTGTAAATCTCACTCAAATATAGCTAGGCCCGTACCAAGAGTCATGACGAAGGTCGAGCGACGACCTTCGTCGACTGAGGAAGGGTACCATATAAAGGATATTTTTCGGAACGAAGAGCAGCGACGACCTTTGTCGCTGCTCTTCGTTCCGAAAAATATCCCTTTTATGGTACCCTTCCTCAGTCGACGAAGGTCGTCGCTCGACCTTCGTCATGACTCTTAATTGGTATGGGCCTAGCT
This sequence comes from Chionoecetes opilio, assembly GCA_016584305.1. Taxonomy (NCBI): domain Eukaryota; kingdom Metazoa; phylum Arthropoda; class Malacostraca; order Decapoda; family Majidae; genus Chionoecetes; species Chionoecetes opilio. Next base: position 53,270 of record JACEEZ010005289.1, on the reverse strand, counting down.
ATATTTGAGTGAGATTCACAGGCTCTAACGGGATCATAAAACTCAGTGCAGTTGCCCATTGCGGAGACCTTGTGACAATTTACCGAAGGTACGAAATATGTGTATTTTTTTAGTTTCCATAAGGATATGATGGATCGGGGAATCGTAAATTTCTGATTAGTGAAAATGTTTCATAAACTAAGCTATGATTATTGTCCTGCTTCGTATATTAGGGCATATTTTTTACTTAAGAGCTATGGAAAAGCAGTTATGAACCTATTTGAACCTCTATCTGATTGCCATATGACAATCTCCATTCAACACGTACTTTTAACTTGGTCAAGTATGAACCAAATTGTGCTTTTGAGCGACCTCCAGTAAATGAGTCTGTTAGTAAGTCATACCTTTGAACTTGCATACAAACATTCATCAAGGTGGAGGCGAGGGGAGCAGACAGCATGACAACAGTGAAAACGACAAAGTCTTACTCTATTTGGCTAATATCCGCATAGGTATAGACATACAAACATCCACTCTGGCTTCGTTGTTAACGGCAGAGATCTAAACTATCGCATACACCTGAACATTCAGGTAAATAAATCAATAATGGTTAGAACTGCTATGGGACCGTAGGAAAGGGGAGTATCGAGCCGCCTTCACGTCCCCGCCAACGCACAACTACGATCCACTTGTAGAGCCACTTCCCGCAGCCACTTAACTCCTGAGTGCCGCCACGCAAGGCACAGGATCGCCGGCACACCATACTGGGGACACACTACACCGCCGCGACGCAAATGTTGTGCCTTCATATGTATTTTGCAAAGATATAAAAAACACGCCCGTTCACACGCGTTGAGGGAATAACTGCCTTCATGGCGAGGAGGCAGCTCTCCATGTTTCATTCACCTGGTCCTCCATGAGCAAGTTGGTGTGGACCGTCGACTGCTGGCACACTGGAGGCGATGTGTGTGTGTGTGTGTGTTGTGTCCTAGAGGTCAACAGGACACCCGCACCAAGTGTGTGGCTATCTCTGCTGCCTGAACATTCTCTCTCTCTCTCTCTCTCTCTCTCTCTCTTTCTTGCCTGCCATCAGTCTCTTTCCTTCCCTCTGTCTCTTTTCCTACCTCTCTCTCTGAGCCAGAATGAAGAGGACCTGTGTGGCGACCTGTCCTGAGAGCATATACCACATTCCCTTGTAGGTCTGTTTGTTTGTCACCCTCCCTCCCTACCTCCACAATCATAACAAGGCATCGGCCAGTAACTAACTATTGTCCCTGAAGATTATATCTCCGTGATACGCTATCAACACCTCCCCTCGCTATATCGGCGACCCTGTAACGTTGCCATTCCTGCACTCCCCTTCTTAACTATCCCCTTTATCATATATCTGTACAGTCAGAATGTATCAAGGCTTTTAACACTGAAAGCGGGCTTAAAAGTTGCGAGGTTGGCTAATAAAAAGATATACTAAAAAACTTTTAACGTCGTTAGTTTTGTTTTCTTAGTTTTTTTCTTATTTGCTGGCGTTGATGAGTGGATATGATAAGGAAACTTTCAGTGTCCATAAGAGTCCCATATACAGACTTAAGGCACAAAAGCCTCTGATCATTGTTTCTGCAGAGCTGATTTCACAAAGATGTTAACTGGTGCAAACTCGAATTTTAAGTTTATCTTCTGTAGTATTACTTCCTAGTCCTTAAGAATGTGATAAGTATGAGGTACATCAGTATTATTGTTCAAGTGAAGTATGACTGCAAGAAAGTTACGGTTCCAAGTACCATATCATATGTATATATAGTAATCTTCGAAAACTGTATCAGGAAGATACGCTACCAGACGCACAAACGCACGGGTCGCTACCCAGGGAGGTAATAAGTGCTTGGGATTAAAGACAGAGAAGGCTTCTTCGAGAGGTTTTCACTCGGACGATATAACATTGGCCCCGCCATTTTGTTTTCATGGACGGCAGCGATCCAGCGGAGGGAGGCCTTCTGTGTTTGTTTATACAAATGTCGCCCCACCGAAAGCGGCTCGTTTCTGTGCTGCATTTGGGGGGCAGTAACAAGAAAAGCGGCGCACAAAACAGTTCCATTTTTTTGGGTTTTTCCCAAAGATAAAGAAAGTAGGTACAGTTTTACTTGTTTTTATGAATGTTAAATATGTAATAAATGCAAACAAACTGAGATAGCCTTGGGGTACAGACGAGATTGGATTTTAAAGGGGAAAACAACAATGTCAGCATGACCCCCCCGCCTGACCTTGCCTAAATCTAACCAAGTTCCGCGGACTGGGACAGTGCTACTACCGTAGATAACACTAAAGTCGCCAGGACAGCGTTTTTTTTTTTCGAGGTACAGATGTTCTGGTGACTTTAATACTTACATTTCTACATCCATGTTTTCAGGAAAGTTAACCCGTGGGGCTGTGGCAAGCCTTCCGGAAGGCTCTGCTGAGCGACTGCGGCAACCCTTCCGGAAGCGCAATTTTCAATTGCATACAAAACCGCGCCAACATTCCTAGAAGTCTACAAACTGGGGTCACATATACGCCTTGATGTCAGCCCTCGATAACACACACCACCATCTGCCTAACTACGCTGTACGCAGAGATATACCACTCCATGGGTTTTTTCCCCCAAGATCTTGGGATTTAGGTCTGGCGTTTGGGATATTTTTTGTCTATTTTTGGGGAACTTTTGGGGGGGATTATTCAAGTATTTCTCCAGTAGTTTATCTTAAGGTACGGTACAACGGTACCTATGCTTACCTTGAGGTAAACTACTGGAGAAATACTTGAATAATCCCCTCAAAATCTTGGGAAAAATCCCAAGAAGTGGCACCCCTGATCCCACCTCAGCAGTCTCTCACCAGCGGTTTGGTGCCATGCGCGCCAGATATTTCAACTCCCGACCACAACCACACCACAGCCTCATACGTTTGGGTTAAAAATAGATATATTGCCGGATGTGCATTTTTACTACCCTGACGATGAAGTGATTTTCATCCAATTATGTAATGGTCACTGTTATAAGGGGAGGCGCCGCCAAATACTGGGTATTTTTCACTATTCCAGTCATTTTATAAAAGTTACACCGAAAAATAGCTGAACAGTCACGCGTTTTCTGTGAAAGTTTGACAGCTGTACGATAATTCTTTCCCTTTCAAATAAATTAATTTGTATTATCAATTTTGAGGTCTCCTCCCTGCAGAAACCTCCGTTTAAAAAAAAAAAAGGGTATTTTTCACTATACCAGCCATTTTATAAAAATTACTCCGAAAAATAGCTGAACATGTCACACGTTCTCTATGAAAGTTTGGCAGCTGTACGATAATTCTTTCCCTTTCAAATAAATTAATTTGTATTATCAATTTTGAGGTCTCCTCCCTGCAGAAACCTCCGTTTTCTATTGATATCTCGAAAGTGCATTTATTGTACTTTGGAGACTTATAACTCCATTAGTTGTGAACATAATAAAAAAATAAAAATATCTGCGAAAGATGAATGAATGGTAAATAATTTGCCCATGTGATTTTTTTCTAAACAAAAAAACACTGCTGATATGATTTAAAGAAGGGGTAGAATTACGGGGCTCATAAAATGGTGATTTTGGTAATTTTTTTGCACAGCAATGGTGAGACATATCAAAAAATTGAGCGCGCAATTTCTAACTGGTGGTTTCATAAGTAAAACTACCCAATATCATACATATTGAGTGAACATGCTGGCTACCTTTTTAGTTTTCTAGCTCTGCTCTTATTACAAATAATAAATACTCGTTTGTAATTTTTTTCCTGCAGAAGCACGAAAGCAATTGTGCTGATACATGCAGATCTTATTGCATTTACTTAAGTCTTCAAAGAAATAAATACCTTAGAGCTTAGAACAATTAAAATAATATGAATGTACCCTCCACTAATGCTAGGAGGCGCCTCTCCTTAATCACATCCCCGCACTGGTGGCACTAAAATAATCTTTGCTCCCGCAGTTCCCGGGTTAAAAGGAGCTATCTGGAGAGTCTGTGTCATTTTGTGTCTTCATCTGTGTCATATTATGGCTATAAAGGAACAAATGACCAAAATATCAACCGAGTGGCGACCTACACTAAGATCGCCAGCTAGTGTTTATGTTCTGAGTGTCCTCCCGCCGTCGTCGTCGCCCGAAAAAAAAACGAGTAGCGAAATTTGAAACCGTATATACTTGCAGATACAAAGCAAAAACAACACTGAAACACGGTAGATTATACAGTCCATGATAATAAAATACTGTGTATCATCTTCAGTGGCACCTAAAATCAGTAGTGATTGCTATAATTCGTAGTATTTGGGGGCTGGCGACATTTTGCAGTAGCGACTAAAGTGTTATCTACGGTAGATCCATGCTATTTTTGTTTTTTTGACAGTTTAAAGGGGACCGTCTCAAAGAAGGAAATTTTTTATTTACAATCTTTAAAAAGCCTGAATCAGATGGTGTAATGCCTGTTTGCCCCTGGTATGTGTATAGCCGCCACCAATACAGCGTTTAAGAATTGATAATTGATGCTGCAAGTGCAAACAAATTGGCTAGTCTACATTTTATGTTTGTATGTAGGCCATGTACACAGTACATACAAAACCTTGGTCATGGGATCGTTCAGCTTCATATATCGTAACACGGGTCAGGTGCTCCCATGGGCCATCCATGGGTGTTCGAAGATTCTGTCATGACTAAACTAGGCCTACTTTGTAGATGCTTGTATTATATTTGGTACTATAGATCTGGAAAACAACTTGTTTTGCATAAATCTAATAACAACTTATCAGCTTAAAAGGGGCATAGCATAGCATACCCAGTTTTTGGCTACGTTTCAATCTAAAATCAATCCCCCAAATTCCCCCCAACCCCCCAAACGCAAATTTTTTATAATATTTGGGAATATTGTAATTCTAAGAGTTTTTATATAAACCCTTGAAACTCTAACAGCTGCCCCAATAGTAGTATATTGTGCAAGGGGAAGAAAAGGGCAATGCTGTATCTTTATTCTCTTTGAGTGCTAGTGACTTAAATATGGTCATAGACTTTCTATATTCAAATAGTGCCTGCGGTCAAATATCAGGCTTATATTTTTTTCAATTTTCCCTTGAAAATAAAATGAATGGGTGTTTTCTGTAGACGGCATATAGTTTTACGTATGAGAGAGGGTTATATTATCGTTGAATTACTTTTATTGTTCTGTTAGAATAGTTTAAAAAATGGCCTTTATATTTTTTTTTCAAAAAAATTTTAAAATTCGTTCGATTTAATTTTCGGCTCAAGGTATATCAAATGGACTATAGAGAAAAGAAAAATTTAGAGAAATATGGAGGGAGGGAAATGCCACTATTTTTTGTATAATTTAAATATTTCACCTTATGAATTTTAGTTTTGGGGTTGTATCTGGTAAACCATTTGTCTGATTGTAAAACGTATTGAAATCTATTTATAGATCTTTTTATGATCTACACTTTTAATGTCAATACTTTTTATTGTATCTATAAAGAAAATGCCAATTTTGGGGCTTAATGTGAAACATTACGCTTTAATAATTGTTTTGAATTTTATATTGTAAACTTTTTGCCTAATTATAAAACTTATAGAGAACTATTTCTAGAGTTTTTATGATCTATAATTTTAATATCGCGTCTTTTTGCTGTATCTATAAGGAAAAGGCCACTTTTTTGGGTAAAATGTAAAATATTATGCCTTATGAATAATACTTTTTGGGTTGTGTCTGCTAAACTGTTTGGCAGATTTTTAAACTAATAGAATACTATCTATAGATTTTTTTTTTATCTAAAATTTTGATTTATATCTTTTTTTTTTGTATCTATAAGGTAAATGATCCTTTGGGGGCATATAATGGAAATTATGACATATTAGGAATCATAATTTTTGGTTGTATCTGTTAAACCGTTTGCCTCTCAATAAAACTTATAGAAGACTATTTATAGATTTTTTATGATCTATAATTTTGATATCGAAATGTTTTTTTTATCTCTATGGAAAATGCCACTTTTGGGGTATTCATGTAAAATATAATGCCAGATTTATAATACTTTTTGGCCTGTATCTGGTAAACTAACTGTCTGATTTTTAAACTAAAGGCACACCATTTTTAAATTTTTTAAAGTCTATAATTTTAATGCGTACGATTTTTTTTGTATCTATAGTATTTTCAAAAAACTTGATCCAGCACCAGATTATATTTGTCGGATCTGTTTGATTTTGTAGTACATGATGGGTACTGTACTAATACCCAATCTGTAAAAATATAATTTAATTTTGATACAAATTGTAAAAATCGCTAATATTTTCTACAATTTTTTAATTTTTTTCATTATCACCCACATAAAGTTTCGTTAGTTCGTGCTCGACTATATAGAATAATTTTTTTATAGATTTTTGGGTTAAATTTTTTTTTATAGAATTGTTTGAATGTTTTTTTTTTTAAATAGCAAAACAATTAAAAAAAAAAAAAAAAAGCAAATTAGCTATAGAAATGATGCTATATTGTCGGGAACGTAGTAACGAAACTTTTTGTGGGGGATGAGGAAGAAAAAATAAAAACTTTAGGAAAAAATTAGCGATTTTTAGTTTTTATCCAGTTGTAATAAATTTCACACAGATGGCGTATGAGTACAATATCTATACTCTTGTAAAAAAATCAAATTTATCCGTCAAATATTAAGGGTGCTAGATGTCAAAAATCATTATTTTTTTTTTTTTAATGACTCGTGCACCCTTGCTATGTCAGATCAGTCTGATATTTTCATATGTTAGAGATATTATACTATTACGTCCTAATGGATATATTTATTTTAAAATCAGTTGAAAATTTTAGAGTTATAAAAAGTCAAAAAATTTTACATTACAGGTGCCGAGCGAATAGTTTAAAGGTCTAAGAATAACTAATGGGGTCGCTCAACAACGATTGATTATCGAGATAGAGAAAATAAAAAAAGGGTACTTTGTACCTATGAATGATTTCTGAAAATGAATATTTTTCTCACTTAGGAGCTGAATTGGGGCATTTAAATAAATATTTTAAACTTTTTCCTAAGTGTGGAAATGCTATTAAAAATTATGTGTAATTGAAGTCCAGCGACATCCTGTCAAGAAAAAGATCTTTGAGACATTGTAGTCTTACCCCTCTTATGACTTCGAATATTGACATGTAATCCCCAAACTTTCACAAGTGTGTTTGAGTGACTGAAGTTTTTTTGGATTAGGCTGAATTTCGGCTATGTTGTGAGGAAAGTCCTACTGCGTCGTTGTTATGAATATGATAAACATCGGTTAATAAGTTTCGGAGTTACATCCAAAAATATTGAAAAATCAAGCAAATTTGCCCTATTTTCACCTATAAGAACGAAATTTAACGACAAAAATATGAATGGCTATAATCATATAAAGAATGACCTATTCCGGCTTAAATGACACCTTGTGACTCTTTCTACCATTTTGGGTTTTTGAGATAGAGCCTTTCAAAGAGTAGTATTTTTTGTCTTAAAATTGTGCCTGCGGCAATAACTCAAGGCTGATATCTCATTTACATTTTCCTTGAATACAAAATTGAATGTTGAATTCTGTAGAATGCATAATGTTACACGTATGGAATAGGTAGATTATTGTTTAAAGAATTTTATGCTTGTGTTACAAAAGCTTAAACATGACATTTTGATTTATTTGTTCAAAATCGTTTGATTTCATATTTCTTTTTAGAGTATATACTAACGGTTGTTCTAAGCCCATCCTCCCAACTTAAACTTTTAATGATGATAAACAAAAAAGATATGAGTGATTAAATATGACGAAAAAAATTTTTGTGTCTCCTACAAAAAAAAATTCTTTAAACTGACGTCATTCGCGCACATTGTCATTAGAGATAGTTTCTCTATCATCTATAAAAAATATATACCGTTTCTCAATGAAGCTTAGTTTTGGAATAATAGTGCTTCAAAAGGTGCCTTTGCATGATTTGTTTCGTGTAAAAGTCCATATTTAGAGCACTTTAATTTTAAGAGTGTTAACTATATTTACATGAAACCTTAACAATATGTAGGCAATAGTATAGTGTCATTGTAGAGAAGATTTCACTGCTGTATCGTTATTAGTCTTTGTGTCCTAGTGGCTAAAATAGCGGTAATAATTGCAGTGGTATTTCCCCCCCCAAAATACTCTACTCAAATATTGCCTGCGGTAATAAGTCAAGGCTTATATTTCGTTCAATTTTTTCGTAAATACAAAATTGAATATTTATTTCTGTAGAATGCATATAATTGTACGTATGAAATAGGTACATTATTGTTAAATGAATGTTATGGTTGTGTTATAAAAGCTTAAAAGGACCATATATTTTGTTCTTAAAAAATGTTCAAATTCGTTTGATTTAATTTTTCGGCTTAAGGTATATCAAATGGACTATAGAGAAAGAGAAAAAGAGAGAAATATGCGAGGGATGGAAATGCCACTTTTTTGTGTAATTGAAATATTTCGCCTTATGAATATTAGTTTTTGGGTTGTATCTGGTAAACCATTTGTCTGATTGTAAAACGTATAGAATACTATTTATAGGTTTTTATGATCTCACGTTTAATGTCAATGATTTTTTTTGTATCTATGAGGAAAATGCCACTTTTGGGGCATAATGTGGAACATTACGCCTTTGGAATAAATGTTTTGGCTTGTATCTTGTAAACTGTTTGCCTTATTATAATACGTATAGAGAATATGTATAAAAGTTTTTTATGATCTAAATTTTATTGTCGTGTCTTTTTTTTTGTAAACTATAAGGAAAAGGGCACTTTTTGGGTATAATGTAAAATATTAAAGCCTATGCATATACTTTTGGGTTGTGTCCCGCCCCAAACGGGTTTTGTCAGATTTTTAAACAAAGAGAAAATTATTTATAGATTTTTTTATGATCTATAATTTTGATTAATATTTGTTTTTGTATCTATAAGGGAAAGGACCCTTTTGGGGCATATAATGGGAAATATGAAATATTAGGAATCATGTTTGGTTGTATCTGTTAAACCGTTTGTTTCTTAATAAAACTTATAGAAGACTATTTATAGATTTTATTATGTTCTATATTTTTGATTGCAGAATTTATTTTGTATCTCTAAGGAAAAGGCCACTTTTGGGGTAATCATGTAAAATATAATGCTAGATTTATAATACTTTTTGGCCTGTATCTAGACAACTAATTGTCTGATTTTTAAACTAAAGGCATATTATTTTCTTATTTTTTAAAGTCTATAATTTTTATGCGTATGATTTTTTTTGTATCTATAGTTTAAAAAAACAACTTGATCCAGCACCCTTCATTTTGTCGGATCTGTTTGATTTTGTAGTACATGATGGGTACTGTACTAATACCTAATCTGTAAAAAAAAAAAAAAAAATTGGATAAAAATTGTAAAAATCGCTAATATTTTCTACACATTTTAATTATTTTTCATTATCACCCACATAAAGTTTCGTTAGCTCGTTCTCGAGTATAGAGAATATTGTTTTAAGATTTTTGGCGTTAATTATTTTTTATATCATTTTTTTAATGTTTTTTTTTTTTAAATAGAAAAATATATATATGTAAAAAAAAAAACGCAAATTAACTATATAAATGATGCTATATTGTCGGGAACGTAGTAACGAAACTTTTTGTGGGGGATGAGGAAAAAAAAAAAAAAACTTTAGGAAAAAATTAGCGATTTTTACAGTTTTTATCCAGTTGTAATAAAATTCATATAGATGGCGTATTAGTACAATATTTCACTCATGTGAAAAATCAAATTTATCCGACAAATATTAAGGGTGCTAATGTCAAAAATAATTTTTTCAATTTTTGAATGACTCGTGCACCCTTGCTATATGTCAGATCAGCCTGATATTTTCATATGATAGAGATATTATACTATTACGTCATATGAGTATATATTATTAAAATCTGTTGAAAAGTTTTAGTTATAAAAAGTCAAAAAAAATTACATCACAGGTGCCGAGCGAATAGTTTAAAAGTCTAAGAATCACTAATGGGGTCGCTCAACAACGATTGGTTATCGATAGAGAATATCAAAAAAAGGGTACTTTGTACCTATGAATGATTTCTGAAAATGAATATTTTTCCCACATAGAAGCTGAATTGGGGCATTTAAATAAATATTTTAAACTTTTTCCTAAGTGTGGAAATGCTATTAAAAAGGATGTGTAATTGAAGTCCAGCGACATCCTGTCAAGAAAAAGATCTTCGAGACATTGTATAGTCTTACCCTTCTTATGACTTCGAATATTGACATGTAATCCCCAAACTTTCACAAGTGTGTTTGAGTGACTTAAATGTTTTGGATTAGGCTGATTTTCGGGTATGTTGTGAGGAAAGTCCAATTGCGTCGGTGTTATGAATATGATAATTATCGATGAATAAGTTTCGGAGTTACATCCAAAAATGTTGAAAAATCAAGCAAATTTGCCCTATTTTCACCTATAAGAACGAACTTTAACGACAAAAATATGAATGGCTCTAATCATATAAAGAATGATCTATTCCGGCTTAAATGACACCTTGTGACTCTTTCCTACCATTTTTGGGGTTTTTGAGATAAGCCTTTCAAAGAGTAGTATTTTTTGTCTTAAAATTGTGCCTGCGGCAATAACTCAAGGCTGATATCTCATTCAAATTTTCCTTGAATACAAAATTGAATGTTGGATTCTGTAAAATTCATAATGTTACACGTATGGAATAGGTAGATTATTGTTAAATGAATTTTATCATTGTGTTACAAAAGCTTAAACATGACCTTTTGATTTATTTTTTCAAAATCGTTTTTTTTCGTTTATCTTTTGAGAGTATATACTAACGGCCGTTCTAAGACCAGACACTCAACGTAAACTTTTAATGTTAATAAACAAAAAAGATATGAGTGATTAAATATGACGAAAAATATTATTGTCACCAAAAAAAAAAATCTTTGAACTGACATCATTCGCGCACAATTTTAATAGAGATAGTTTCTCTATCATCTATAAAAAATATATACCGCTACTCAATGAAGCTTAGTTTTGGAATAATAGTGCTTCAAAATGTGCCTTTGCATGATTTGTTCCGTGAAAAAGTCCATATTTAGAGCATTATAATCTTAACAGTATTTAGTATATTTACATGAAAATATAACAGCATATAGACAAGAGTATAGTGTGATTGGAGATAAGATCTCACTGCTTTATCTTTATTAGTCTTGGAGTCTTAGTGACTTAAATAGCGGTAATAATTGCATTCCATTTTACCCCCAAAAAATACTCTATTCAATTGTTGTCTGCGACAATAAGTCAAGGCTTTTATTTCGTGAATATTTTCCCTGAATACAAAATTGAATATATCTTTTTTAGAATGCATATAATTGTACGTATAAAATAGATAGATTATTGTTAAATTAATTTTATGGTTGTGTTACAAAAGCTTAAAGTAATCGTCCAGACCATTTCATCATTCCTGATTTAATGCAATCAATCATAAACCATTTTAAAGAGTTATATCAAACAATACGTCGTCACTTTTGCATCCAGTCAGCCGTTTTTTAAATGATCCGCAATCAAAATCTGCAAATTCCCCGAGTTCTCAAAACACTCCTCAAGGTTTGCAGACGATGCGCCACGGGTCGGTGACGTAGCAAAAGGCAGCGCTCTCCCCGCCCGCAGATTCAGAAGGATGTAAATACAGGAGATAAATGTAGTACTTGAAGATTTTTGGGTGTTTCTGATAGATTTTTTTAGCGATATGCCAAATGCATGCATCCTTTATGGGTGCAGCAAGACAGCTGTGCCTTTCGAGAGAAATTTGCACAACTTTCCGACTGATACGACAACGTTAAATTATGGAAGAGGTTTGTTTCGGCGGACAAGAGCAAATGGAACGGGAAGTTGACATTTGCAAGGATTGTAGTGATCACTTCCAGCGGGGTTTCTACAGCAATGGAAAGAAAGTGTCTATTGGGGGATTCAACCAAATTGGATTTGAAGGATAAGTCCAGGTCCCGACAATCTACCCGGAGGGGACCTGCTCCACTCTTTCCCTTTGACCAAAACAAGAGCTAAGAACTTGACCCCCGCCCCTGGCCCTGTGACAAGTTGCCAGACTCCTGATGGACATGGTTCTCTCTCAGTCTCACCAGCCTCATGCTCATCAACTAGACTACCCACTCTTAAACGTCCTCGATCTGCTGTCAGGAAGCGGGAAGTAATTAAGTCAATCAATAAGCCTATCAATGAGTATTATCAGTATCACACTCTCTTGTGCTTATGCTTTCCTTGGGTTGGAAAAACTCTAGAGTCCTTTTCCGCCCTTATTAGTGGGCTTTTTTAGGGTAAAATTCTAGTGTTTCCCATACTCTCCCACTTCCCCCAAACAAGTTTGGGGACCTGTGGGAATGCGGGGTTTTCGGGTGGAGAACAAATTATGCATCGGCAACACGAAATTTAAGAGTTGTGGAGGGGTGTAAAGTTCCCTAGATCTAGGGTAATTTCCTTATATCTAGAGAAATCTATCTAACCAAAATTAACCTAACCTAACCTAGCATGAGCTAGGTTCGTAAGGAGAAGTAGAATTGTTAACATGGTACCTAGAACAGTCGCCGCCGTCGGCTATCAGGTAGGCTATTAAAAGTGGAACTGTCTTCGAAACTTTACACGCGGCGAGTGTTCCACTATCGGCGAGAGTTCTCGTTGGTGGGTTTTGGCGAGAATTCCCTAAACCGTGAACATCTTTAACGATTACAAAACCCGAATAATTAAGTTGGGCTAATTTCGTGTTACTGCCGTATCTATAGCCACTGCCTCTCTAAACCCACTGCCGTATTTTAGCTGTTCGTCGTCACTGGCCCTATCTATAGCTCCTTGCTATATTCCGGTTATAATTCTAGTGTTTGCCCATACTCCCCCCTTTTACCCCAAACTAGCTTGGGGGACCTGGGAGAATGCAGGATATATGGCTGGGTACAAATATGCGTCGCAACCACTTTTTTTTTAGTTATGGAAGTTATAAAAATTCCCTAGATCTAGGGAAAATTAATTGGATTTCTTCTGAGTCCAGAGACGTGGATGTATACACAATGCGGCCGCCTACGGCAATATAAGTAACTTTTAGGGGGCTATAGTGTGGTTAGATTAGTAACTTTTAGGGGGTTAGGTTGTAATTTAGGGTATAGTGAGGTTAGGGTTAGTAACTTTACGGGGTTATAGTGTGAGGTTATGTTTGTAAACTTTTAGGGGGTTTATAGTGAGGTTAGGTTAGTAACTTATAGTGAGGTTAGGTAGTAACTTTTAGGGGGTGTCTTAGTGAGGTTATGTTAGTAATTTTTAGGGGTTATTGTGAGGTAATGTTAATAACTTATGACATATCTTCGTTTTAACATATGAGTTATGTTAGTTTGAATCAGGAAAATTGACGCGCGACTGCCCTCTATATAATGTGGAATCATACGGGGCGGCCGCATTGGGTGGCGGACCGAACGTGGTGAAAACCTGACGTCCTCACCGAATGATGACCGAAAGTGTCGAGAACACACACCAAAACCCACCCGCTAGGAGGTTAAGTAGGTTAGGTTATATTTTGGTTAGGCTAGGTTAGATTTGTTAGGTTAGATGTAGATTTGGTTAGGTTTAGGTTAGGTTATCGGTGGTCACGCCCCCCCGCTAGGGATTAGGTAAATTTTGGTTTATGTAAATTTCTCTAAATATAAGGGGAAAAAATTACCCTAGATTTAAAGGAAATTGTAACCCCCCCTAAACAATAACTCTTAAAATTACGTGTTCCGACGAATAATTGGGTTTTCCAACCCGGAAAAACCCCCGCATTTCCCACAGGTCCCCAAAAACTTGTTTGGGGGGGAAGTGGGAAGAGTAAGGTGGCAAACACTAGAATTTTACCTTAATCTTTTCGCACTCATTCTTTCCCCCGTTAAACTATATTTTATTTACCATAATCAAATCAAAAGTGTATTTCGTACACTTATAGTTCGCGGCTATTACATTTCTTTAAGTTAGCTACTGTTCAGAAGGTTCTCTTCCACGAAAAAGGCAGGCACGCTCGGGGATCGAACCGAGGGGGGTACCTTCCACTTGCAGGGCGGAACGTTGCTTACCGTTTACAACTACGGTTCGCCTCCCGGTGACAACCCCACACATCTCCCCCCTAGGCCTCCCCAGAGGCCAGTCCGGGGAATGTGTATCGCTTACCTCGATCCTACTCACTGCGGCCATGTTAGAGGTACGGGGTTTACCGAAAAGGCAAGGCCACACAGTTAACTAATAATTTAAAATGTGTTATTCCTCCGCCATTCACATCCCAACATATACAATTACCTGTAAGTCGAGGGAAAACCTTAAAATAGTAGTTAAAGGTACTGAAATTTCAAGTTTACCGTAAATTTGTAACATTGAAATATTACCCCCCCCCCCTGTGAAATAAAAACAACAACTGGTTTTGGAAAATATCGTGAGGAATGTTCATGGAATGGTCGCTGATAGGAATTCACGGCAAAAACACCAACTTTAGAACTCGACGACGCAGAAATGTTCTTTACCATTTTTTAAATTTGGTCCATTCTCTTTTTTTATAAAGGCATCTTACCATTGGCCGCAGACCAGGATGCCAGCATGGTGGCTGAACCACTGCAGAGTGCGATGGTTGTATGTCATGGACATTTATGACAATGTACATTAAATTAGCTTTCTGAATTATGTTTTGCCAAACACAAGGGGTTTAGTTGCTTTTTCATAATAAATTAGGGTAAAGATTGGTTTTAGGGAAACCTTCTTATGCGGAAAAAATATCACCCGTTATGTGGACTGTTATTTTATGTTTTTTTTATCACGAAGATAAAAATTAGAGTTTAACCCTCATCAGTCAGCACGTTCTTTTCCTTCAAAGGGGAGCAGTTTAAAAACTAACCTAACCTTGAGTTAAAAGCGTAGTTAATTTTTTTTTTGCTTTAAAGTGGATGGATTACGGTTTTTTTATTTTTTTGCTCGGGGCCCTGAAATTATGTTTCACTTTTTTCAAAAAAAAAGTTATGATCACTTCTATGAGGGCGGGACAAAACAACTTATGAATCGCTTTCTCGCAAGATTCCATTCACATCATGGGGGAGTCGTGACTTTCGGGGTAACTGTGGAACGTCCCCCAGAAACTGGAAGGCGCTGGTGGCACTGGTTGTCAAAATACCAACGCTTGACCAGTAGGGATCGAAAAGTACCAAGGTTGTGTGGGCGAACATTGCCTGCAGAATGCAGGGAAATTGATGTATTGTGAGATTAAGATAATTCATGATGGATATAGTATTTCCTTTGATGGTTGTTTTATAATATTTTATTGTTACAAGTGTGTTTGGAATGTTGTTCAGCTCTTAAAAGGCTATAAAACAAGTAATGGCAATATTATTTGGCCATCATAATTTTACATTGTTTTAATACTCTTCTCATCTCCTCCTCTCTCGCTTCGCTCTCCTCTCTACCTGAACTCATGGGTGGTTTCTCATGCAGATGAAGGCAAGCCACAGCATTGTGGATTTAAGGAAAAAAGAATTTGTTGCCCTCAGGACTTTTCGAGCAACCTCATAGTTCAGTATATACCAGATGCCAGTGATACCTTTGCTTGCCACAACTATGCTGTTATCGTTATAGGTAGTAGGAAACTTGGGTGTTGTCGAATTAATATAGAGCTTACATGTCATGTATTTATCTATCTGATGCAAACATTCGGTGGTTACCAGGGTGCAATGGCAATTTAGGTATCTTTTTCAATCAGACACATCCTACCTACCTATAACGCCAACAATGCTTACATGTTAATGTACATTTTCTTGTACATTTCCTATCAGAATCCCTTCGAGATTGTTTCTGTTGGGATCATTGCTAAGCACTGTCTCCTTTCTTCCCCTTAGGCCACGGACAGCACACCTTCTCTACATTGTGGACTTCCTTTCGCACATGTCCCAACTCACTTCTAAAGTATTTTTTTTATTGAATGCTCATATGTAATGTGGAGTGCTTTAAGTGAACCAGAGTGACTCAAGAATGTACACATCATGATGCCACTTGTAAAACCTACTCCCAACAGTATGGCTCTTCACCTTTGAGAAACTGTAATACGGGATTGTTTTCTTTTTTTTTCAGGTTTGGAAGAGTGTTGTAAAGATGGAAATTGATCGAGAAAGAGAATAAGGTTCTAGAAGAGTAAGTTGAAGAGTTGTTTTCACATAATGCTAACCCAACCTTTCCACCAAGGTGAAATATTGCTTATATGTATGTGATGGGGGTAAGCACTAATGCTTGCCCAATCATACCTTTCCTTTCTGTGCTATAGTGTGTGGTGCCAACTCCAGTGGAATCCTGTGTACTAACCTCTGCACAAATTTCTCCTTTGACTCTAACCTTCTAAGGACATGGCCACCTATTCACTGACAGAGATGGTTCTACAAACTTCTCAGTTAATGAAGTAATCCTAACTACCATTAATGATTAAACTGAATGCATTTGGTGAATTTAGTTACATCACATATATACAGAAACGTTTACAAGCAGTATATCGCCTTACCTTTATATGAATTGTGACTGGGATGCATCATTTTTGACGGACAAGATGAGGGGGTCACATTATATTAACTATTAACCATAAGCATTATTGGTTCCTGACCTTGTGGCAGTAATAATTTGTTCTGGATTAAAAAAAGATTTGCCTAAATATGGTAATACCAATTACATACTCCATTATCGTCCTTATTCACAGACATGTGGCTGTTGCAATACAGTACCGTTGTCAATTACATGTACTTAAAAAATATTTTGTTGTGCGTATGATTTCAATTGATCAGTGTAGAAGTCAGACTATATAGTGTAGATTGATTCTGAACAGCTTCAGCAGGCGGCGCTTCAGGTATGCGCCGACTTCAGCCTACACACCATGACAGGTGAAGGAGGATGCGGCAAGGGTTGAACAGATGCCAGATAGAGCGAACGGAGGCAAAACAGTGCGCTGGAGCAAGCTACTCCTCAGGCTGGTGTTGGCGCAGCGAGACACAACACTTACAAGCCTGATCCGCATCAATCATTGGAGGCATACCCCGGGGGCAAGTCGCAAAGACGCATACACAGAATATACCTCGCCTCAAGGGTGTCCTGTGGTGCGCGTGCGATCGATCGTGCCGCCGTGCGGCAGGAGTTAACAGTCTGCTGGCCCACTCACGTGATGCCTAACTGACCTGAATTAAAGTGTCACACCTGTTTATATGAGCCAGACATGAATATACAAGATTCGAAGATGAAATAATACAGAAAACACGTTCATAAAATACAATACATATCGACAGAAATGGTTTATAAAGACATACAAAATATGCTGTCACAACTAGTACATTTTCACGATTTTCAGGCAGACACCGATAGAAAATAAGTGCAGGCCCGACAAAAAAACTTGTTCACTTCAGGAACTGGGTGTAGTTATACTTTACGCTTCATTCCCATGCAAGGAAGCTAGAGACACGGTTCTGTAGCATCCTTGTTCCGTGTTTGATGTAGTGTAGGGGGAGTTAGGGCTGTGTGGATGCCGTGGGAGGGAGGGGTGTGTGTGTGGGGGGAAAAGAGGAAGAGTGTGTTATAGTGACAGCTGTGGTGGTGAGATGGTGTTGAGACATGAAGAGGAAAAGGAGGAGTGATAAACCTGCGAAAGCGAAAAACTTTTTTTTTTCTTTTTTTTTCCCTTCTCTTTAATTCATGTCTCACACCATCTCATCTCTACCACTAGTTGGTGGAAAAAAGAGTTAGACGACCTCGGAAAACGTCAAAGAAGACACGCAACCTGGAACACAAGAAGACCCAAGCAAGCAAGGTCTTTGACATTTTCCGAGGTCGGTTCTAACTCTTTTTCACACCAAAACTAGTTACACTCATCATTAGAGCCTGCATGCACCAGATTTGAGACAGCATTTTGGAGGTCCGTCTCCATGCTATCTGGCTCATGGACTTGCCACACTGTACAAGTATGACTATATGTGTTCTTCTTAACAATGGATTTGTCAGGCAAATGCATCTGTAGACCTGGGGAGGGGGTAGAGGAAGGTGGGGTGATGAGGGAAATTAGGCGCAAGGAGAGCCAAAGGATGGCAACCCTCTCCCTTCATACATATCTTGGTGCAGCTGAGCGATGTGGAGCACTGTGAGGACTAACCTCCAGCCCAGTTAGCATTCAGATTATACGACAAAACCCAAGAAATTTTAAACACATCACTGAGAAGGGCAAAAATCTGAAGACGTCTTGTCCTAATTTTTTTTTTTTGCGGTGACCATATATATATATATCTATATATATATATATATATATATATATATATATATAATAATTTATATATATAGTATAATATATATTATGATATCTATTATATATATATATAGATATATATATGATATATATTAATATATATATATATATGTACGTTATTTATTATTTATTTACGTGGACAGTATTACAGTATTACAGTATTCCCTAGCGCATATGCCCTTATGTTAAAATGAAAGGCGTATGATATTATCGAGACAGGATGGTATGACAGCAGAGTGGTAATGAAGGTGGATGGATAAGGTACAGAAGTAAAATAGGAAGGAATCCTGCTAATTCGAGTGTTTGAAAAGCGTTGACCAAAATATCTGGTTAATTTTCATAGTTCATAATTTTGTGATGTTTTGTATGGCCTGCAAAATTATTTAATGTGAAATGGATATCCCCGATTACAATCTTCAATCTCATCATCCGTTCTTCATGGCTGTTCCACATGTAATCAATGCGTAATTTTTTTGGTTAATCAAAAATAACGAAGTCCAAAGTGATTTGGGTTCTCTTAATCATATTACTGGATAACGACAAAAATATTTTGGCTTGATACTTAGAGCATATGCATTAATTAGAATGTTTTATGGGTGTTGAACACCATGAGCCAGTCCCGAGAGTCATGATGAAGGTGAGCGACGACTTCAGTTGACAGGAAGGGTACCATAAAAGGGTATTTTCGGAACGAAGAAGCAGGACGAGGCGGCACAAAGACACGGTCACCTTCGTGTCTTTGACGGACCGTGTCGCTGTCTTCATAACGAAAAATATCCCTTTGATGGTACCCTCCTGTAACGAAGGTTGTCGCTTCGACCTTCAGGTGCATGACTCTCGGTACGGCCCATCAGTCTTTAGCGGCTAAGGTCGTGCTAATGAACTCTAAAAACCAACTTACTATATCTGACAATAGCTTAGCAAGGTAACCGAAATATCCTCAATCAGTTCAATATAACAGCGGCAAATGGTCATATGTCCCTACGGCGGCCGCTGGGAGCAGGCACGCCGTTGAGCTTCTGAGCAAATACCCCAGCGGCCATACGTTCGTACACTTCCGTCGGGCCGCCGGTAAGACATACGGAGGCCTCCGGAGGGCCCTCCGCTTTGGTGTGCTGGGTCTGTGGAGGATCGGCCAGCTTCACACCATTTCTTGATTCAGAAGATAATCAATGAATTTTCCCTATTCTAGGGAATTTTTCAACACCCCAATACTCAAACACTATGTGTTGCGAAGCATATTTTGTACCCCAGCCAAATAATCCCCATTCCCCAGGTCCCCAAGCTTGTTTTGTGGGAGAGGGGAGATGGGCAAACCTTGAATAATACCTTTTTAGTTCTACTGTAGTTCATGCATTACAAGGCACGTAGGTATAAACATCCTCAATTGTCGATCTGATTATTTGCGTGGACCTGGGAAAAAGTTCCCGATATTAATTCTGGTAAAATTCTAGCCCTTCCGTCCTTATATTATTATTTATTTTCATCCGCAGCCCCACATACCCTTCAGATCTTCTTAAACATAATTATAGAGTGAGAGGATGCCCTTCAACCCCCCCCCCCCAGGGATCTCCCAAAATAATTTTACAAAACCACCTAACCTTACAAAAAGTCCGTTTAAATTTTTCCAATTGCAGGAAAAAAATTTTAAAATTTTACCTTTGGTTTGTTAGATGGGTTTAAAGGTTATTTCTTATTTATTCCACACACAATTTACCAATTTTACCTTACTACCAATCATTTTCGGGGAGAAGTTGCCGGTGAACTCTGAACTCCGCTAACCTCCGGCTCCGCAAACACCTGTTCATCCACCTCGTACCGGGTCAAAATATAGCGTTGGGATCCAAGACAATCCGAGGTTCTTTTCCCTCATATACGCGACCAGCGTCATTTCTTTCGGTCTCAGTTTGAGAAATCGTACTCTAGATCTGTCACAGCGACAGATTCACTGTTGAACCGAAGTACAATCGCTCATCATAACATTTGCCAACAGGTGTCAGACAGATTTTTACATTGGAGCCTCTGCGGGCGTCACTCTTCTGACGTCATCAAAACAGTCGTTAGCCCTGTTGGAGGGAAAGATTTTTTTTTTCCGCGTTTTTTTACAAAAGTCTTTGTTTTTACGGAAAAAAGGCCTGGAAATCAATTATTTTTGGGGATTAGGTGTTTTGAATGTTCATTCAACAAAATTTAAAGCGGGAAAAAAAATGGGTCTGGACGATTACTTTAAAAATGGCCTTTCGATAATTGTTTTCACAAATTTTCAAAATCGTTTGCATTTCATTTTTCTTTTTAATCTATAAATGGGGACAGTAATAAGCCCAGCCCACCCCAAAAGTAAACTGTTTTTTATAATAAACAAGAAAGATATGAGTGATTAAATTTGTAAAAACATTTATTTTTGTCCCATTCAAAATTCTTATATTAAAAATGACATCATTCGTGCACTATTTCACCCAAGATAGTTTTTCTATGATCTATAAAAAACAATAAATGTTTCTCAATGAAGCTTTGAATTGGAAAAAAAGGCCGTAAAAGGTACCTTTTCATGAGTTCTTCCATGTAAAAGTACATTTATAGCATTGTAATTTTAACAATTGTAACTCTATATATATGAAACCTATAAGCTTCTAGACCCGTAGTTTAGTGCGAAAAGAGGACGGAATTTCATTGCCGTATCTTAATTAGTCTTTGAGTGTTATTGACTTAAATATGGTAATAATTGCAGTGGTATATCCCCTCCCAAAATATTTTAAGTATATGCAAAAAAATAGATTTTTTTTTTGGCACTCAAATAGCAAGCAGCATTAGATTCTACACAATATAGAGGAATTGCATCCCCTGAATAAACCCAAAACCTTTGAAACGGAAGCCTTTAAAAAATTTCAAAAAAATTATTTTAAGCTCATTTTGAACAATTATAAGAATTTTTTTCATTGAATTCCCAAACGTTGTACTTTGGAGGGTAGATACCATTACTTTCTAAAAAGATCCCGTAATAAGTCTTATCATTCTTGGTGCGTAAATGGGACGAGCATAAAATTGCAACATAAAAAAAAAAAAAAAATCATTTTTCAAAACTAAGGCCCACTCAGAGCTCATTCCTTGCACATGTATAGTGGAAATTAAATGATATCCCAATAAAATAAAACACTCTCTTCAAAATTTAACGGATAGAGGGTAACAAAGTGTAAAATAGATACAAATTGTAGAGTTTCCCCTCTATACTTTTTTACATACCCTACGGGGACTAAATTTAAAAAGTTCACACAATGCCGTCAAAATGCAAAATTTGCAATCCCCAATGAAACTTGTTTTTTAAAAATGTAAATTTAAATTTTTATTAAAAAGATTTTTTTTCAATTTTTGCAGTCTGACCTAAACCCCCCAATTAACATTGGACAACTATTCTATCATTACAATTTTTAAAAAATTATAGGCAAAAAAAAAAAAAAAAAAAAAAAATGCCCCCAAAAAGTATATATGCACGTTTTTTGAGACGAATTTTCCGGGGGATGAATTAGTGATTGAATTTGTCCGGTATTTATTGTCCCCCCCGGTTGAGTTGTCTGTCACCGATATGAATACTGGTATCATCTTCAGGGCCTACACTCAGTATGAGCTATAATTGTAAATTTGGCGCCTGGCGACTTTAAAGCAGCGGGACTATACTGTATCACGGTAGGGTTATCACTAAACTGTCCAAGGAAAGAACTTTTTCTGTGGAAACACTGTGGCAAAGTGTCCGTAGGCAAAGTTTCGTAGGCAAAGTTGTCCGTAGCAAATTGTCGGTAGGCGACAAAATGTCCGGTAGGCAAACTGTCCGTAGGCAAAACTGTTTTTCCGGGAGGGTAAATAGTCCGTAGGCAAATAGTCCGTAGGCAAAAACTGTGTCGTAGGCAAACTATCCTGGCCCACGCCCGAGGCTGCAAGAGAACCTGTCTCTGTGGCTTTGCCCCTGTGGTTCCGCCTGGGCTCCCTCTGAGATCCGGGGCTCGCAGCGGGGTATGATTGATCGACTCGCTTTTGCCCCACGGGGTGGGTAAGGCAAATATACAGGCCACGCACGTGCCTACAACACAACCCGCCCCTGTGTGTAATGCCGGACAAATTTCCAAGAGTAATGATGGAAATTTCCATCCCCACGATTTCAGAGTATATTGTCTATGAAGGACAAGAGAAGGTGTCAATAACCATAGGTGTAGGCTACTAGACTAAGTGTTGCCTAAATCCAGATATAGGTGAACAGGTTATTTAGTAGGATAAGGCCATTCAAATTATTTCATTCTCGTATTATTATTCTTTTTCTGCGTATGCTTCTTATCTCTCCTCTTCTTCACGCTTTCGTGGGAGTCACCTTATCGTGGTGGCAGGCGGCTTGGAAAGGGCGTGGTTCGACGGCGCCACCTTACTCTGCGCGGCCGCCTGCCATTGGGGGTTGGGTTCTGGTGGCCGTCGGCCCTCGTTACCAAAGCGATCCCCTTTCGGACACGGGAGGTGGAGCCCTTCCGGTGATGTCGCCTTTATGCTTCCTCCCCCTTTCTCTCCTTCTTAGGGCGATTCAGGCCCGGTGAGGACCCTTCTCGTCAGTCCACGCTTCTTCTTCCTTTTATACCAAGCTCCGCTCCCCACGTGTTTTGCGTGCGGTGGCATCCTGTACATCCCCACACGGCCCCTCTATCGGAAGTGAGGTCCACCGCGGGGCGGCGTTGAGTTCCCTTCGGCGGGCAACACGCTTCTTTGGTAGGGGGGGCTTGGGGTTAAGAAGGGGAGGTCCAGTGTGCCCGCTGGGATCAATCGGTGGTTCATGGTTGGCTAGGGCCAAGCGGAGGTTGCCTGGTGGGCACCGGCAATCGGATTCCCCGCGGATTGCCACCACACACTAGGCAACCGAAGCGTAGCGTAGAATTCCCTGCTTACCCCCTGGAGCTGTTGGGTGAGGTCCTTCCCCAACAGACCGCTTCCCCTCGTATGCGGCTCCTGGTGGGGGGGGGGGCGTGGGGGACAGTGAAAGTAAAGTAAAATAATTTTTGTTATGTATACAACTAAAGATTACACCGGCCCTGCCTCTCTCCCGACGTCCGCCTTCACCCTTGTACCCGAACATCTCCCATGGATCCTCTCAATTGCCACTCTGGCGCCTTTCCAGGCCGACGTTGGCCAACGAAGCGGGCAGCCGCCCCTTCCTACTCCAGCTCCCCGGTCTGGCGGTCGCATCAAGGACGCACAGACAGGTATTGAGAGACGAGCCGGCCCTAGGGGCACTTCTACGAATGGACCACCTTCGATTTCGTCCAACGTTGTCCTAGGCATTGATAACAGAGCAAATACATGAATTCAAGGCTTTATGGTGTGGTATCCGCGCATCCGACTTATATATGATGGACACATGGACGAACAAATAGGTGCTACATCAAATTTTGCTGCATGCAGCTGATGTTCTCGCTTATGAGGAAGACACCAAAGAGGAAATTGGAGCGATGAACATTACAGAGCAGAACTCATTCGCTCTGTAAATGTTTGGAGACGGCCCGCTGAGACTACATCCAACACTTTGAGGGGGGAAAACTATAAATTCGACTCCACCTGTCCGCCACAAGCCCTAACCCTACTTGGTTACGGGGCGTAATTATAAGGAGAGGTGGTGGCAAATTTTTCCTTGCGGCGCGGTAGTTGGAGAAAGGCAAAATTGGAATGATCCCGGAACGGGCCACTGAACCGGTATGGCATGGGGGGTGGTTCTAATCCGAGCCAAGGGACCTTACTCAGGCTCGGATGCTCTTCCAATGCCCAGATCCCCGAAGACAGCATTTTTGAACCCATCAAACCTCATACCAAAGTTTGAATACCAAGCAAAGGGTACGTCTACAACTACGACCTCTTTGAGTTTTCGGAGCAGAAATACTAACATGTGCCCGGAAAAAATTCAACAGGTTCTATAAGGTCAGAGGAAGCAAAAACATGATCATTATAACTTTTCTACGGATCAAGTCTTCCCCGATTCATTCAGGAGCGGTCCACCCAGTCTCTAAAGATAAAAGCCTTTATCGACCGCACTATGCAGATGCTATTGAGTGATACAGCTTTGGGACGGCCAAAAAAGTTTGTAAATCCCTCCTCGCTGTGGTCGAGGCTCGGCGGCTTTCGGTGCCCATGCCACAGCGACTGTACGTCAAAACCCCTATGTTCCACTGCCGTGCTGATCACCCACCGAGTTCCCGACAATGTGGACTTATAATTCGAAGAAGACCATCCTTTATTTGGCCAACTCCCAAGTTACAGTCTTGGGAGAGCCAGAAGGAAGAGAACTTTCCACAGAAAGCAGGCGGGGGAGGAAGCAGGCCCTACGGTCCCGCGATGGATGCTGGCTTCTTCTAAGACGCCTAATCAGCTTCCTGCAGTTCCACCACCACATTCTCTTAAACATAACCAATCCCATCCAAAGAAAGAATAAGTTCTCGCTACTGCCGTTGCGATCTGTGAGTCTGCTGACTCCTTCATAATGAGCCTCCACACCACCTCTCGTGTAGTGCCATGCCGCCACACGGGAAAAAATGACAATAGGACTCCTCCTCAAGAGGCTCCAAAAGCCATCCTAAAAAGGAGTCTCAGGAAAGCGAACTCGCAGTTCCAATGAGTCCTTAGACTCATTGGGCGTTCCTCCGGCTACTAAAATACAATGCCTGAAGCAGGAGGGGCAGGACTTGCGACAGATAAACCTTACTGATAGGTGTGGGAGTACTGACCGTTGGATCCTTAATATCAATGGCCACTGCTTACCACCCTTGTGAAGCCGGCTAGCGGACACAGCTCAACAGCAACCAAGTGATGGCGAAGGGCTCAAATATGGAACACACAAGTAGTTGATAGCCATGCTGAATAAGCAATCTTCAAGACCCTCGTCTGGGACTATCAGTAAACCGAGAGTGGTAAATCTTCAGTCAGTAAATCTGCTCTTGGATGGGACATACGTATCTCACTACTGCCGCGGGTCCTCGTATGAGAAACCCCGATTTCACCGCCGGATGTACGCAAGCGCCAACCGACATTGTGGAATGACAGAAAAAAGTTAGTTTTACATCTTCTGACAAAC
The DNA here is from genome assembly GCA_016584305.1 of Chionoecetes opilio. Lineage (NCBI taxonomy): Eukaryota > Metazoa > Arthropoda > Malacostraca > Decapoda > Majidae > Chionoecetes > Chionoecetes opilio. The sequence goes on along the minus strand of JACEEZ010005289.1, from coordinate 27,813 downwards.
AACAGAAAAAAAGATTTGCTGGGTTTCAAATGGCGCAGCGTCTAAAGCCGTTAAGGGCTTCTGCATCTCTTCCCACGCACGAAATAACATCTTCAATCCTCCAATGGAATATTCGTGGATTACGTGCAAATTGGAGGAAACTAGTCCCTTATCTCATCAACGAGTTGGACCAGAAAATTATCTGTGTACAAGAACAATGATACGGGCAGGGAAGGTGTCTCTGCCCGACAGGTTTTCTACCTGTTCCACACACCACCTCCAGCAGTAGTGGCTTTAGTGGTGGTTGTGGCCTTTAACCATCGTCGGGATGTCCCTTAACTGTCATCCCGCTGCAAATCACCCTTGCAGGCTGTAGCAGGTCGTATCCATCTGCACAAGGGACCTAACACTGTCTGCTCAATATATTACCTCAAAATGATGACATACATCTCCAAGATCTTGAGGAATTTATCCGCAGATTCAACGGCAATTTTTCTCCTTGGCGACCATGAATGGGCGGCATTTTCTGTGGGGAGATTCCACCAGAAATCGTCCCGCCCCCGGTGATTCTCCTCGTAATCTTATAGATGGCAAACAACTTAAATACTATTAAACACGGGGAGAACCAACACAGTTCATTCGCAGACGGGAAAAATTGACTGCTATGACCTATCACTTGCAGGTCCACAGGTTCGCCCTTCGACTTTACTAATGGGAGGTGGCCGATTCTCTTCGGAAGTGCCATTATCCCATACTACTTAAAGCAGTGTCCTCCCATCGTCCCCCTTCCCGATGTCTCCCAAAATGGGCCTCTCTCGTGCAGGGACTGGGAGGGCTATTCAAAAAGGCTTGTGTTTTTGAACATCATATAGATGACTGTTCAAACAATAGATGAGGCCGTAGATTAACTTTGTGTCTCGAATCATTTTGCAGCCCGCTGAGCATCCCCCGCACATCTGGATTCTTTCTCTCGCCGACCTGTTCGTGGTGGACTCAGGATGTACGGCAGCGAGAGGTCACTCCCGCCGTGCTGAGAGCAATACATTTCGCGGCCAACTTCAGATAGACCTAAAAATATCTTTTCACAGTTAAAAAAGAGCTAGATACGACGGGTTATGACAGAGTCTCGTCACTCCTCTTGGAGGGCGTATATAAGTACGATCTGATGCATCTACCCCGGTGTCCAAGGTTTGGCAAAGAGTGAGGAAAAGGAAGGGAAGTTTATCCCATCCTCCTACAGTTCTATCGATTAATGGCGAACCTGTGGAAGATCCCTTGGACTGTAGCAGAGGAATTTGCTTCACATTTGTTGTCAGTGGCGCAGAAGACCTTGCGTCTCCAAGTGCTAGGGACAGACTGCGACAAGAAAGACGAGCATAGATTTTTCAATCCCAGAGGAGGGGAATCTTACCAATGTTCTTTTTACACCTCGTGAGCTTATGTCCAAGCCATGAAGGATTTGCGGCTCTGGACACTACCCAGGCCAAGATGATGTACCATATGCGCTGCTCTGTCATACTAAGAGATGAGGCTCTAGATTCTTGTTGAGCATTATAATAGGATCTGGATTGAAGGAACCTATCCCAAATAGTGTGGGTGGGGCAGTGGTGATCCCGACCTAAGTGTCCTGAAGGACCACTCACATACCGCGAATTTCCGGCCATATCCCTAACTCATGTGTGTGTAATTTATGGGAAAAATGGGTAAATAGTCGAATTGTATGGTGTTTTGGAACGGGAGAAAACTTTTTCTACCGTTTCAGTGTGGATTTCAGTAAGCATCACCTACATACGGAAGCGCTTATTTCCGTAGAGTCATCCATATGCGGGGCATTCGCCCTCGACAAACACCTGTGACCATATTTTTCGACCTTGAAAAGGCTTACGACACGGCTTGGAGACACGATATTGCAATCTCTGTATGAGTTCGGGCTTTAAGAATGTCGTTTGCCTGTGTTCCTCACAGAGTTTACTAGCCAACGGGTTCTTAGAGTTCGAGTTGGCAAACATACTGTTCTTCTGAAAATCAGCCCAAGTGGCATCATACCCAAGGAGAGTTCTTGAGTGTAGCTCTGTTCGCTGGGCTATCAATGGTATGTTTGAATGTACTAGCCAAGAGGCAGGATTGTTAGTACATTATACGTGGGATGATTTATCGATCTCTTTTGCTGCTTCAGATGTCGGTCGCAGAGAGAAGACTGCAATTGCTATTGATAAAGTTTGTGAATGGACGAACGAAATCGTGTGGCTTCAGGTTTTCTCCAACGAAAGACTGTAGCGGTTTCATTTTGCAGGAAACGTGGGAATTCATTCCCGACCAGACCTAATCTTTACGGGAAGAGAATACCATTGTAGGGAAGAGACCCGGTTTTAGGACTCATTTTTGACAATTAGACTGAGTTGGGTGCCAAACTTCGTGCTCTCAAGACTTGACTGGGTCCGGACCATGGATCACTGAAAGGCCTCTCGCACACCAGCTGGGGGGCGATCGCGCTAACTCCTCATTCTTCCCGCTCACTTATCCTTCGAAGCTTGAATATGGGTATGTGAAGTGTACTCCTCTCGCCACAACCCCACTCGGACTGCGGCTGCTGGATCGGTACATCATGATGGTGTCCGTCTGGCAACCGGGGCGTCAGGTCAACTCCCATCCCAAGTCATTGGTGGGATGCTGGTGTCCTCCCATTTAGATCTTCAACGCCCAGTCCCTCCTGTTAAGATGTTTGGTATCGCCACCAACGCTTCCATGATCAATAGCTTGCCGTGCGTGTCTTGTGATTTCCGGATCGCACTTTACCATGGGCGAAGAATAGCTTACCAAAGCCCTTGGTTTCGATTGACAGCTATTAGGAGACGTATCCTTCCCGCTTTACGGATCGCCCGCATGGGACTACGACAGTCGTTCGGTCCATGGCTCTCCAGAAGTGTCCTTTGCAAAAGCCTTCCGCTCCAAAAGGGTCTTACCTCCTCAGGCATGCAGCGTCGTGCCAGTTTTTAGACCACTTTGCCACATAAGAGTCGGGTCCCTGTCTTTAACTGATGGTTCCAAATCAGACAAAAGGAGTTGGATACGGTGGGTCGAATTCCATCGTTTAGCAAAGGCGTCACCTTCCAAGTGTTTCATCTGTTGTTTACGCTGAAATAAGTGCTATTTTATATGCTCTCATGATTAATTACCCTTCGGATGTTTCTTTTACATTTTAGGATTCTTGTAGTTCTCTTCAATCACTATGTAATTTTAACTCTCCCCATCCGCTGTTAATGCATCCTGGAATGGCTTTATTGCTCAAGAGGCCGAGGACGGACGAGTCGGCTTTTGTGGGCTTACGGCACATGTAGGTGTTGCCGGTACTGAGGAAGCGAGGCCTTGGCAAAGCTGCAGCTAAAGGACCCAGCTCTATCACATTTGCAAGTGCCGGTACGGACCTACGCTCGGCAATCAATAGATCAGTTCACAAACAGTTGGCAAGAACGTTGGATTATATAGGGCAAAATATTAAACTAGCGGCACCAGACGCCAAAGTACGAGGACGGAGCTACTGCGGTCTCTCACGGAGATGGGCAGAATGCCTTGCACGATTGCGTATTGGTCAAACTATTATTACCATGGGTTCCTCATGAGGGGGGGCCACCTCCTTACTGTGATGATTGTTTGGTCCCTTAACTGTTGGCGACTTGCTGGTCGAGTGTCCCAGTCTTGGGGACTTCGTGTGCAATTTTGTCACGGTTGTCGCGGGTCGGACGGTGCTTACGTCTATCCATGGCATTGGGAGAGAGGTGTTTCTCTCAGGGACATTGAATAGTCCATACCATTTATGAGAAGGTGGCCTTCTCATATCAAAGTTTATGATGTTTAATATAACTATGATTGTTTTTAAGTATCTTGTTCTTTAGTATTCGTAATTTCAATATTTATTCTACTTAAATTGTTTTTTTTAGTTTTTACTTTACATGTATCTTTTGTAAGCAGCGTCCAATAACCCCGCCAGTTGCGGCGACTTTAAAACTAAATCAATCAATCAATCATCTCTCTCTCTTGCATCCTATCTCCCCCCCCTCCATCTCCTTCTTTCCCCCCCCCCCAAACGCCAGAGACACGAGGTATAATAGTGTGACGACAGTAACTTCGCGATTGCCAATTAATCGTAGAGTCAAAAACTTATTATTCCCGCCCTTACCTCCGTGGCAGATCGAATAACTATTAGATTCTGAGGTCCTTTAAAAAAGAGAAAAAAATAGTTGTGTTTCGCATATAATGCATAAATTAGTAGAGTCATTCGCTTAAATTAAGAGTCTGCCCAGATTCTATCACGCTTCAAATACCCTACCACTGAAAACGCGTTCGTACGGCCGTTCTGGATTAAGTTTAAATACCTCCCCGTTGATTATATTTATGAATTAAATTTTCCTTTATCAAATTAAGAGAATTGTGTTATAGTTACTCACTTCGTAGGTATATCTGCTTCCACCAGCTAATAAGAACATTCGACACTTCGTGTCCTCGTTGATGAAGACTCTGGTGAGTATTTGAACACTCGTTAATTCCCGCGGTTGCTGTCCTCAGTCCTCCATGAGAGCCATGCGATGGCATTCGTTTCTCACCGTCTCCCAGGTAAGGTGTTATCGTTTTCGTCTCCTCTTATACTTTTTTCTTGTGATGTGATATCTTAACCAGTGTTAGTCCTCCCCCCCCCCCCCCCCCCCCCCCCGCCTAACAAAGTGATTCGTTTCTTCACCGTCTCCCAGGCACGCGGATAGATTTATCAAGCGGAACACGTGTTTTCCACATGGTCGCGACTCGCAAACAGTTTTCATTACTCTCACATTTCCCTTCCCTATGTTCTCCATGTATATCTTAGGTGTTTATCTGTTATTATTTAGATGGTAGGTCTAGGAATATAGTCCAGTTAGGCAGGTTATGCTCGTCAGAAGCTTTCCATCCACTAAATTAAACCATAAATATACATAAGTTTTTCAACCAGGAATAACCTCTTGTCAAATAAACCAAATAAGTTAAAGTAGGAATTCTTTTTTTCTTACAAAATCCCAGGTGACTATTTTCTGCTGTGGAAATACTTCTCCACGTTTCCGAAAGAGTTTCAGACTTACTCGGTATACTAATAGTATCCTCATGACTACCGTAATCTTTATATATATTAAATCATGTTCAAGGGGTAGACCATAGGAATACCCGCTTGGACTGGTGGCAGCATTTCCCTTCTAAATAAAAATCATTTCATCGTTATAAGCTATAACTAACAAATATTTCTTTCAGTAGAGAATTAATCTTAATTAATTTCATCCCCACTCACATTGCAACGACCTTTTAAAAACGGGCATCACACTGGTGGCAGCGGTGGGATTTTATTTCCTGTCAAATAACAGCACCAGAATCTCACCTTGGGAATAGCTAGATAAAGTCAAGTTTCGGTAAATTTTCATACAGTAGTCGATCATTATAGTAGGTTCATTAGATCTTTCCCCCATAAACCAAACACCCTACACACATGAACCATATGACCATATGGCAATGAGCTGTAAGAAGGGCCGCATCACAGCTATCCCCGCCATCTCAGCCACAGCAGGCCGCACCTCAGCCATCACAGCCGCCACCGCCACAGCGTGCCGCGCGCTCACAGCCATCCCAGCCACTTCAGCCAGGCCGCATGCCGCGCGTCACCACCACCATGCCCGCGACATATCTGCCGCGCTTCACTGCCGCTGCCGCCGTGTTTAGCCGCCGCGCCTAGCCACACCATCATGTCGAAGAGAGGACGTGGAGCCTCGTCAGGAGGGAAGTCCTGGATCTCTCTCAGCCTACCCGCGGACGTCGTCATGAGTTACGCTAATAACCCAAGCGCTAAGAACATGTACATCATCGCCGCTGTGAACGACATCGTGGACGCCACCTTCAAGAAGGGCAACACAGGATCAGGCAGGGACACACTCTTAGTCTCCAAGATTCTCGAAGAGTTCCCAGACAAGAAAATGGTTACCTTCTCGGTTGTCCCATCGCCTAAGGTATCCGACCCGGTGATCAAGCCGTACAACGCTACCCTATCCACCCACCATTTGACCGAGGACGCCGGCGATACTTGCTGCATCGATAACAAGAAGCTCGACGACATCTGCTTCCGCACGCTCAAGCTACAGAACCCGACCTACGGAGACCTCCTAGAAGACTAATCGAGGAGTGTTCAGTATGCAGTGTTAGTTAAGCATTAGTTAAATGTTAGAAAATCAAGGAAGAATTATTTTGAACGTGACAATTGATAACTTTGTTTTGAACTTGAAAGGAAAATACCTACTCGGTTTCGGATAGTTGTATACCCAGGTAGGAGGTTGATTGGGATACCAGTCTTTCATTGAATTTCATTAACGGACTCAGTCTGGTTCGGTGAGAGTCTTCAAGGTATTTTAATTCAAGTTACAGTCAACCCGGCTTGCGGTGTAGAGGATGAAAATACCTACTCGGTTTAGGGTAGTTGTAGCGTCACCCTGTTATTACTCGTGTGGAAATCAAATCGAAAAGTGTTAAATGTAAAATATTGGCCAAGAAAAGTTAGAATTTCATGATTGATTAAGGAGATGAGTGCAGTTCAGGCTGTGTGAATGAGTTGTGTGACAGGTAGAATGAGTCGGAAGCGCCTCTGGGACGATCCTAGCAACGAGAGTGCACGTTATTACCCAGGTAGGAGGTTGATTGGGATACTTTTCTTTCACTGAATTTTCTTTTCACGGACGCAGTCTGGTTCGGTGAGAAGAGTATTTTAATTCGAGTAAGTTGTCGAACCTCTGCTCAACCTTACAGTCAGCCCGGCTTGCGGTGTAGCGGACACTTCAGGATTTGATGGGTTCTCGTCAGTTACCATGAGTGTAGCCGGGAAGCACAAGATAGAATGAATGTGGGAGCGAATGTGAAAGTCCAACTTGCACACATAACTTTGACCAGGAATGAAAACAAACTGAGGGTCAGTATGTTCTTAATATATCCAGGTAGGGGATTGGGATACCATTCTTTCACTGAATTTCTTTAACGGACTCAGTCTGGTTCGGTGAGAGTCTTCAAGGTATTTTAATTCAAGTTACAGTCAACCCGGCTTGCGGTGTATTCATGTGGAGATTAATCGAAAAGTGTTAAATGTAAAATACTGAGTCAAGGAGGTGAGTGTGTGTCGGACTAGATGAAACAATTTGGTCTAGGAGATTTCTCATTTCTAGAATTCGGAGTATCTATTTTCACGGGCTCAGCCTGGTTCGGTGAGGGGAGTATTTTAATTCGAGATAGTTGTACAGCTACTCAACTTTACAGTCAACCCGGCTTTGAGGTGTAGTGGATATTTCAGGACTTGTTAGGCTCTCGTTATCTAACCATGAGTGTAGCCGGCGTGCGCCTCTGGGACGTTCCTAGCAACGAGAATACAGGTACTGAGTCAGGTTTTGACGACCACGTTATTTAACCCAGGTGGGAGGTTGATTGGGATATTTCCCTCTCATTGAATATTCGTGTAATCTAAACACATTCAGATACCCGTTCAAAGAATAGTAGGATATCAAGTAAATTAACCATAAATACGTCCCATTCACACACATTCTCTTGACAAAGATTTCGAAAGGAAATGGAGGGTCAGTAAGTAGTTAATTTGATGTTAAAAAATTTAATTCTCCCGGAGGATAAACGTGTGTAATGCCGGAAAATTCCAAGAGTAATGATGGAAATTTCCATCACACGATTTCAGAGTTATATGTCTATGAAAGGAAAGAGAAGGTTTCAATAACCATAGGTTTAGTCTAGACTAAGTGTTGCCTAAATCCAGTATATAGGTGAACAGGTTATTTATTAGGATAAGGCCATTCAAATTATTTCATTTCTCGTATAATCTATCTTTCATTCGTATGCTTCTCTCTCTCTCTCTTGCATTCCTATCTCCCCCCCCCCTCCATCCTCCTTCTTCCCCCCCCCCCCAAACACCAGAGCCACGAGGTATAATATGTGAGACATTAACTTCGCGATTGCCAATAACTCGTAGAGTCAAAACTTATTATTCCCTCCTTACCCTCCTGGCAGATCGAATAATACTATTAGATTCTGAGCATCCTTAAAAAAAGAGAAAAATAGTTTTGTTTCGCATATTAATGCATAAATTAGTAGAGTCATTCGCTTAAATTAAGAGTCGGCCAAGATTCTATCACGCTTCAAAATACCCTACCACTGTGAAAAACGCGTTCGTACGGCCGTTCTGGATTAAGTTTAATACCCTCCCCGTTGATTATATTTATGAATTAAATTTTCCTTCATCAAATTAAGAGAATTGTGTTATAGTTACTCACTTCGTAGGTATATCTGCTTCTCCAGCTAATAAGAAACATTCGACACTTTGTGTCCTCGTTGATGAAGACTCTGGTGAGTATTTGAACACTCGTTAATTCCCGCGGTTTAGCTGTCCTCAGTCCTCCATGAAGAGCCATGCGATTCGTTTCTTCACCGTCTCCCAGGTAAGGTGTTATCGTTTTCGTCTCCTCTTATACTTTTTTCTTGTGATTGATATCTTAGCCAGTGTTAGTATCCCCCCCCCCCCCCCTCGCCTAACAAAGTGATTCGTTTCTTCACCGTCTCCCAGGCACGCGGATAGATTTATCAAGCGGAACACGTGTTTTCCACATGGTCGCGACTCGCAAACAGTTTTCATTACTCTCACATTTCCCTTCCCTATGTTCTCCATGTATATCTTAGGTGTTTATCTTGTATGTATTTAGATGGTAGGTCTAGGAATATAGTCCAGTTAGGCAGGTTATGCTCGTCAGAAGCTTTCCATCCACTAAATTAAACCATAAATATACATAAGTTTTTCAACCAGGAATAACCTCTTGTCAAATAAACCAAATAAATTAAAGTAGGAATTTCTTTTTTCTTACAAAACCCCAGGTGACTATTCTCTGCTGTGGAAACATTTCTCCACGTTTTCCGAAAGAGTTTCAGACTTACTCGGTATACTAATAGTATCCCCACGACTACCGTAATCTTTATATATTAAATCGTGTTCAAGGGGTAGACCATAGGAATACCCGCTTGGACTGGTGGCAGCAATTCCCTACTAAATTAAGTTCATTCCAATTCAGTTGTAACGAGAAGAATTTATCCGTCAGTGGAGACTAACAATTAATAATTCTAATTCATATAACCAGTTCAAATCAGAGAGAAATAACAACAAAGAAAATTTGGGGAAAAACCCGGGCATCACATGTGGCCTCTCTCCTGCCCCCCCCCCCCCAGGGATCCCGGGGCCGCGGCGGGGCGACAAAGGATCGCCCCGCTTTGCCCCACGGGGCGGGTAAGTGCAACTCCACGGTGCCACGACGTCCTGCAACACTACCTGCCTCTGTGGCTTCTCTTCAGGGCCCCCCAGGGATCACGGGGCTGCGGCGGGGCTATGAGGATCGCCCCGCTTTGACCCACGGGGCGGGTACGTGCAACTCTACGGTGCCACGACGTCCTGCAACACTACCTGCCCTTGTGGCTTCTCTTCAGGGCCCCCCAGGGATCACGGGGCCGCGGCGGGGCTATGAGGATCGCCCCGCTTTGACCCACGGGGCGGGTACGTGCAACTCTACAGTGCTATGACGCTCTGCAACACAACTCGCCCCAGTGGCTTCTCTTCAGGGCCCCCTGAGTACCACATGGGGCATTGCGCGAGACACACGCGGCGGGGCTAGGGGCGAGGTGAAACTCTACGCTGCTACGACGCCTTGCTAGACACCTGCCCCTGAGGTTTCTCCTGGGTTCCCCCTGGGACCCCGGGGTATTACGAGACACACGCAGCAGGGCCTTTGGATCCCTTGAGTACCACACGTCTACCAGGAGGCTACGCGCCAGATGGTGACGTATTAATTATACAGTGCATGACAGGGCGGGTGATTAAGGATGCCCCGGGGGAACTGTAGGAAGCCAGGGACCTCGGGGGGGACAGGGAGGGTCGCCCCCCCCCCCCCCCCCGGCAATGCCTGGGCTTTAACCAGCCTGGGGAGGCAAGCTCCCCGTATCTCCGACGCCACGGGCACTGCCCCGTTTAACGTAAGTACATACGTACCTACATGGAGAAATGCCCAACCTGGCACCCTACAGGTAGGGGTGCTGGGGATTAGTTGTCATGCCACGTCAGAGACCGATTGGATAGAACCGTAGCGGGTAGGGGTCCGCTAACAGGAGCATCACCCCCCGTTGAGCCCCTCTCTCCCAGAGTGGGGCTTAACAATGTATACATAATATATATACATAATATATATATATATATATATATATATATATATATATATATATACCTAAAGCCCTTATTTCTAACATAATTTATGAATTCAAATGTTCTAGTTGTAACGCTAGATACGTCGGCGAGACGACAAGGAATCTAACCCTTAGGCTTTCCGAGCATAAAGGTGTTTCTGCACGTACTGGTCGACCCATTTCTTCACCTTCGCAATCTGCAATCCGCTCACACTCACATGATTTAGATCACCCTTTTTCTATGAATGACTTTAGTATCCTATCCAAGGCACACTACCCTAGTGACACTAAATTATTAGAAGCTATACACATCAAGCACTTGTCCCCTGATCTTAATAACCAAGTCATTTCACAACAACTACATATACTCAAATGACTACCACCGTTTCGATTGCCCGACTCTCGGTTCGATCGCCCCACACAAGCTGAAATGTCACCCACAAAACTAATGTTCATTCAGTCCTCTACCAACTCAGACAGCATACACACCAAGGTCCGTTAAGTACAAATTATATTTTATTTATTAGTTAGTAATTTTAGAAAATATAGGAAAATTTATTGTTCTTAGAATTAATTTTTTAGATGTTCGCTTTTTAGCATTACATATATTAAATTTTAACTATTTTTAGCCTGATGATGCCAAGTGCCTTGGCGAAACGTTGCATAAACAACCCCAAGTATACCGAGTGTCTCTGTCACCCTGAAACATCATGATATATATATATATAATATATATATATATATATATATATATATATATATATATATATATATATAATATGTATATACATAATCAAAGACTACTCTATACTGGACTTGCTACTCATTTTGGGCTATTTCCAGTGGAGGCCAGTTTTGCGATTCCTGCCATTTTCGAGCATCACTCCCTTTTCCCTTCCTATGGTTTATCAGTATATATGATATACCGTTATCTTCGTAAATCTTTGTTCTATAATATTATCAAATAAAAAACAGTAAAATGCAATAAAGAAATGCCATTATGAGAGTTAAGAAATATGCATGAACTTAATATTCACTTGAACTCATCGCCATTTAATATTTTGCGATAAAACATTTTAGATGCTAGCGATAGAAAGAAGCGGATTTTCCTTAGCTTTCCATTGCTATATTTCGTTTTCTGATAAATGAATCATAACCATGCATAAATTAGCGTTAACTAAAAAAATAACATCATCTATCGGGATAATTACCCGATGGATGATGTTATTTATTTAGTTAACGCTAATGTATGCATGGTTCTAATTTATTTATCAGAAAATGAAATATAGCAATGGAAAGCTAATTAAATTCCGCTTCTCATGATATGTTGCATGTAAAAAGTCTTCACGCAAAATATCAAATTGCGATGAGTTTAAGTGAATACAAGTTCATGCATATTTCTTCAGAGTCTCATAATGGAATTTCTTTAGTGTATTTTACAGTTTTTTATTTGATAATATTATAGAACAAACATTCACGAAGACAACAGTGTATCATTTATACTGATATGCCATAGTCTACTGTATTCATGGAACACTTTTTTACTTGCCGATACGATTGATGGTGTTATTTTTTTAGTTAACGCTAATTTAGGCATGGTGGTAATTCATTTATCAGAAAACGAGATATATCAATGGAAAGCTAATGAAAATCCGCTTCTTTCTATCGCTAGCATCTAAAATGTTTTCTCGCAAAATATTAAATGGCGAAGAGTTTAAGTATATATTGAGGTCATGCATATTTCTTCACTCTCTCATAATGGCATTTCTTTAGTGTATTTTACTGTTTTTTATTTGATAATATTATAGAACAAACAGTTACAAAGATAACGGTATATCATATATACTGATAAACCTTAAGAAGGGAAATAGGGGTGATGTTAAAAAATGGGAGTAAACGCAAAACTCTGGTCATGGGGGGGGGGTTGGGGCGGGGCACGAGTAGAAGCCAATATCCAAATCAAGGCCCCAAAATAATTTATATATATATATATATATATATACAATATTATTATATATAAAATATATAATTAAAAATATAATATATAATATAAATATATATATATAATATATATATATATTATAATAAATATAATAATATATATAAATTTTTAAAAATAATATTGTATTTATATCTAAAAATAAAGCGAAAAATGTTGTGTGTTTTTGGTGGGTGTCCGCGAAGGTCCGCCCCCCGTACCCCAATCCCATCATATGGCACAGTTTTGGAACCAGCTCGACCAGGGGCAACTTTTAACCCCACTTATGAGACGATCCGATTATTTTTTTTTTCTTCTTTTTTAGCAGCCTATTAGCGAGAATTGTGAAAAAAATGTGAATTGCGAGAATTAGAGAGAACTGAAACTCGAGAAATCCCAGTGGTCGCTGGCAGTTTTAACTAAAAGGTTGGTCTACTGTGTTTTGGCTCCGCGCCCTAATATTTTTCATAAATTAATTTCGCGATAAACATTGATGCACCGCATCTGAATACCAAAAATATAGTTCTTCTGTTTGTTCTACAAATTTAAATAATGGATGACATTCATTACGATGGAAC
>JACEEZ010005289.1:0-10000 GCA_016584305.1 Chionoecetes opilio | reverse complement strand
ATTGGTCACAATGTGTCGTATTTATTGGATTACTCGATTACCTGGAACTCAAGGTTTTCATGTATCACTGTGGGAAGTGAAAGGGATTAAGAGAGGAGAGGATATTTATGCAAAATAAGCGAGGTAAGATTACTGCCCACAGGTTACTAATGTAGAACCAATTTATGGAGACCGGTTGGGCGTTGGCTTATTAGGGGACTTCCCCATCCGCGGTGGTGCCAAATCCGTACTGGCTCAATTATCGGATTCGACCCTTAGTGAAAAGGGTCGAGAAAGACAATTCTCGGTGCTACTATAGCGTGCTGTCTACCGGGACATTTACACTATAGCGTGCGGTCTACCGGGACATTTGCAATATTGCGTGCGCTCTACCGGGACATTTGCAATATAGCGTGCGGGCTACCGCACATTTACGGGAAATTTACACAGGTTGTAACTTACTATATATATATATATATATATATATATATATATATATATATCCCTCTCTAGCACATCCCCCACACCACTTTTAAACCTTCGCTTGTGTATTGATCAAAGTTCCACGCCAGGGATGTCGGTCACACTGTTGTCCACACACTTACCACCTTGACTAGGCCGCAAATACTTATATGCCTCCTAATGTTATTAATTGAACACAATAACTACGACATGGTGATAACAATCGCCAGGACTAAAGATACTGCAGAAGCAGTACAGCGCTAAAGATACTGCACTAAAGATACTGCTCTATTTATAGTGGATAACAAGTGTTTGTGGGCCCTTCGGACCCATGTATTAATGTGTGTAGTAGTAGTATATATAAGACAACAATGTGAGTGCAAAATCCAATCGCGTTGTTCCTGTCGTTGGTCACTGGTCAAAGTGCCTCGGGGTAGACCACGTTCCGTGTGATTCCACGGGGCGCCAACACTTCGACAGGAACAGTCGCCAACCCTTGACAGGCTGACGTAGAGTTAGTTGGCCGTGCATGGAGTATATTAGAATCTCGACCCCAAGCACACACACAGACACACACACACGCACACACACACACACACACGCACATATACACACACGCACCCACGTACGCACACGCACATGCACACACACAGACACACACACACACATGCATGCATGCACACACACACACACACACACACACACACACGCACACGCGCGCGCGCGCGCGCGCGCGCACACACAAATGGACACACACACACACACACACACATGCACGCACGCACGCACACACACATGCGAGCACACACACACATGCATGCTTGTACACACACACACACATGCATGCATGCATTCACACACACACACACTCACACTCACACACGACACGCACACAAACGGTAAGTCCATGAGTCTACGGAGTTAGTGAAATGCGGCAAAGCGTTACCGTAGAGTCTCTTCTTGCAATCTAATACCCTTAAAAGTGTTTTTAGCCCCCAAAAAACCTTCTAAATGATTCAATCGACATGGGACTGAGCTGCTTACCACCTACGATTGATTTACTTGCGATTTTTTTTAATCTACTCTCATCAAAATTGAATTTACAGTTTCGGCTACCCAAAACAGACAGACAGACAGACAGACAGACAGACAGACACACGGCTACTCCTATAGTATATTAGATGATGACTATAATAATAATATCAATAAATATCTCAAAAATGTCCGCTTTCCTTCCTCTCCTCTCTCTCTCTCTCTTCTCTCTCTTTCTTCTCTCTTCTCTCTCTCTCTCTCTCTCTCTCTCTCCTCTCTCTCTCTCTCTCTCTCTTTCTTGCTGGGTCTACGACTACTGCCCCTGGAGATGACGGCCTTACCTACCAAGTGCTTCGCCTCCTTCAGAAAGTTCCTGGCAACCCTCTACTACATCTCTTCAATCTCTGCTTCCGCCGGGGACATGTGCCTCCTGCCTGGACCTCCAGCACAATTGTTCCGATACCAAAGCCTGGAACCGACAAATTCAGGCCTATCTCCCTCACTTCTTGCTTTAGTAAGGTGCTTGAACGCATCCTTCTTGCCCGACTCATGCATCGTCTCCAAGATAAACTCTCCCCCTCTCTCTATGGTTTCCTTCCACAACGAAGTACACATCATTGCCTCGTAGAACTCTACACCCGCCTCTCCCCCACCAGTGCGGTTGCCTTCCTTGACCTCAAAAGTGCCTTCGACGTGCCTTCGATTACACTTGACCAAATACAAACACACACTTTCCCCAGGCTCCTGGGTGCACTCAAAGAAATCTGCCCACGCATCCACTGTACACTTCGGCCCAACAACGACGCGCTGCGCTACACTGATCGCTTCCTCTGTCGACATCATAGGGTAGGCCTGCCCTATGATAGTGCCCTGGGACGCACTGGTGGACACCAGTGCGTCCCAGCACTGCTGAACCTCACCATCACACAGCAGCCTAACGTAACCTGCGGCCAGAGGCGCTGCCCAGCCGCAGCCTTGACTGTAACACCTCACGCTCCGGGCCCATGCCTCGAACTGCGACGGAGACATGCCCATGGTGGCCTTTGCTGGGGCCGCAGGCGGTGCTGGGGTGCGTTGTGTGGGCCATTGCGGGTGCGGCGGCGGCTGGCCTGTAGGTAACTGACCGGGGCCTCCAAAGGAGGGGTGGGGTTTGCCATACCGGGTGTATGTACGGGTGCCGGGCAAACCCGGGGGTGGTACTGCCCCAGGGCGGTGGGTTTTTTCCAGGGCGGCGGTGCGGTGTGGTGCCCGAGGTGACCGGGCCCGGGGCCTCTTCTTGTATCGTCGCCCCTCAATTCTCGCTTTCAGCCCCCCAATTGTCGGCACAGGGGACTCTGGGGACCCTGGGCCCCCCTGTAGGTACACGCGCCATTAAAGCCCCGTCCACATACCACCACCCCGTGGCGCTTCCCGCAAACAGTGTTGTCACTAAAAAAGTGGGGGTTTGGACCGTGCCGACGAGAAAATGTAACCGTCCCTGCCCGCCAACTTTCACAGTTTTAAGCCCCGTCCACACACCCCCACCACCGTCGGCGCCCCGCGGGCTTGCCGAGGGAAGCGCCGTTGCCAGGGTTGTGCCCACACGAACGGTTTGGTTCGGCGGTCAGCGCGTTTCCTGATTCAAGTGAGAGTCATGTTTTTGCTATCGTGACTCTCACTCGAGATTATGAAAAAAAACCAAGGGGGGTTTTAAAAAAATGACCCAACTATCATCTTCATGACACATTTCTGCATATCAAAGCAAGAAAAATTACGAAAACCTTTTTTGTGTTTCTAGAAAAATAGAAAAAGAAAATTGTATAAACTTTTTTTTTCATTTTTTGTCTTCAACTCGCGAAATTTTCCCGACCATTTCTCCCTTTTAAATTTTTTGATCACATACTCGTAACAGTGACTTATTTGGGTTCTGGTGGTATACGTACATGCAATGAAAAAATATCTAATGTAAAACTGCCGAAACTTGAAGATGTGTTTGGCGCGACCGTGAGTGACGGGCATGCCCCCAATTTAAACCCTGCTAAAATGCTGGCGGCAGCCCCGAGGGTTTAAAATTTTGCTCGTGGGCATCGTGTCCAATCCCACTTTGAGTGAAAAAACACTGTTCGCGGAAAAGCCCCGACGGGGTGAGTGGTATTTGGGGAGGGGGCTTAATTTGGGCGGGCATGCCCGTCATCACGGGCAGCCCCAAAACATATGCTTCAATTTATCGGCAGTTTTCCCCCATCTAGATTTTTTTGTATTTATGTACCTTTATCCATCAAACCAAGAAATCAGCTGATTACGAATATGTGATAAAAATTAAATGGGAGAAATTTTGAAAAATTCAGCGAGTGAAGACAAAAAGGTGGAAAAATGTGGGACAAAACAGGCATCGGCGCTTGCCGTCGGCGCTTGCCGAGGGCAAGGCCGCGGTGGTGATGGTATGGGACGGGGTTTTAAGAGGGGGGCACGGGTATAAAACCGAGAGACCCTTGAGATTTTTAGATTTTGATTTTGTTTTGATTTGGGATCCCCAGGATCTGTCAGGAAGCCTTTGGCCCGGGGTTCTCCCCACACGAAATTGTTGGGAGAAAAAAAGGGGGGGAAAAAAACTGGGGATTTTTTTCCCCCCTTCCTCTCTCTGCATCACATTCATCGGGGCCCCCCATCACTGGGGGGCCCCCTGCCTCTCATGCTCTCTCCAGTGCTCCCCAAAGAGTTCTCCAAAAATTTCTTTTACACTCTCAATCACACGATGTCATCCTCCATCAGCACACAACCCCAGCGGGTACCCAAATTCCCCCCCCTGTCTCTCATCTTCGCCTTTCTTCCACTCCGACCTCTCCTACCCACCCCAAACATTTTGTTTAGCATATCATACCTTTCACTTTCCCAGCATCAAGTGCCCAGGGTTTTTCTCCATTTTTTTTGTCCACACTCACACACCCCTTGCTGCCATCATTCTTCCATCGTACACGACTTTTTACCCCACGACTTTGTCCGGCTCTAAGAGTGGCCCCCCCATACCACCATCATAAACCTTTCATACCTGGCTGGTCCTTTCTCCTTTTTACCTTTTCCAGTTTGATTTCTACTCTTCCCCCACCCATCTTCTTTCCCTTTTTTTCCCACTCTCCTATTTTTTCCCCTTTTTTGCATACACCCTATCCCATGTCTCATCACTCCGTCCAAACATTCCCAGTTCACCTGTCCATTTTCCCACTTTTAGAGTCTTTCATTTTCCCCATACATTTTTCCAGCCCCAAACTTTTTGCCCATTTGCTGTCATCCATTCTTGAGTCACTCTGTCCCTCACCCTGCCTTTGCTATCCTCTCTTGAATGCTCATCCCATGTCTCTCTAATCGTTCCACTCCCAATCCCTATGGCCCCTAATGCTTTTTCGCCTTTTTTCTGTTTTTAATTCCAAATCTGTCCAACCCCTTTCCCTAGACCACACCATTGTTTCCGGGCCCATAATAATGTGGGGATGCCACCCCCTTTCCCATATCCTCTCACCATTTATCGTTGGCCCGACATTTTGCCTACTCCCTAGCCTTTCCAACCCCCGGTTGGCTTAGTTTCCCTCTCATGTTAGTTTTCTCATACCCTTTATATCCAACAAAATACCCGAACTGTACTCTTTCGTTCTCTTTTTATTCCCCCCCACCATCCAAACCTGTCACATCAGAGTCACCCCCATTCACCCCCAAACCCTTTGACTCTTCCCCTTACTGACTAATTTTGAAGCCCCTTCCCATACTCGTCACGCTTTCAGCATCTTTTGTAGCTCATTGTGGTTTTCAAAAGGATCCCACTCATCTGATACATCAGTACACCAAAACCTTCATCCCCAATTTTCACACCCGACCTGTACGCTTCCCCTTCACTCCCTTTCCTAAACATATAACCCAAAAATAGAGGAGAAAGGACACACCCCTGTCTTACCCTCTCTTACTTTTCCCCCATCCAGTCTCGAGGTACCCTACTAAACTTGGCCTGTGTTTTTCCATACATACTGTTTATTTTTTCAAAAACCCTTTCACTCATCCCAATCTTTCCCCATACCTTACATAGCTTTCTCCTATCCACCTGTCATACGCTTTCTCAATAATAGAAAGGCTAGATTTTTATTTTTCCCCCTTCCTTTTTCTCTCAATCACTTCATTCACTACAAACATATTGTCTCACCCTCCTGTTTCTCTAAATCCATTCGCTCTTCCCCCACACCTTATTTCTTTCAAAACTTCACCAGTCTTTCATTCAGTACACCACAGAAAATCTTACATACCGTGTCAAATCCCGCATTGGCCTGAAATTTTTTAACTCCTTCCTACTTTTGTGTCCCCCCCTTATGATGAGGGTCACTCTACTGTCTTTCGGGCACCAGGCCCCCTTTTTCCCTCTCCTATATGCCCAAAAACAACTCATGCTTTCCCCTCAATTACCCCCTCCCCCCCCCCTCTCTATACAATAAGGGATACCGTCCATTCCGGGGGCCTTTCCTTTTTCAGTTTTTTTAATACCCTTCAATCTCATCCATTTAATTTCTTCATCCAATCTTTTCCCTTATTTTTTCCCTAAGGTGATTTCCCTAAGTCACTACAGGCTCTTTCAAAACCTCCAATTCTTTCCAAAAGGGCTTTACGCTCGGGCCCTTTTCCTTTTTTCCCTTGTGCCTGCCTTCCCCTAGTTCTTCTACATTTCCGATGTTTACTCTCTTCTCCTCTCAAGAAACTATACCCTTCCCTACCCCTCCTCACCTTTTTCCCCCAAAATTCTCTGATCACTTTTTTCTTTCATACTTTGCCTTCCTCACCAAACATTTTACCCCTTTTGCTTTTCTCTTATACTCTTCCCCGCCCTTTTATACTCTATTTTTTCAGCTTCACGTTTGACCCATTCTTTTTTCAGACTCCTACATTCCATTTGACTGTTTCCTTTCTTTTTCCCGGCCTTTCGATCCATGTTTCCCCAACCTTTTTTTGTCTGCCATTTTCTCTCTTTTTTTTTCGCCTTTTCTCTCTTCTGCCACTTTTTTAGTTTCCCCAATCTCTCTTCATCTCACCATACCTCTTCCCCCCTCAAACCATTTTCCTAGCTTCCCCCTCTTTCTCACCATTCTCTGAAATAATCCCAGCGACTCTAAGTTTCCCAAGTCCCCTTCCTCTCCTTTCACGTTCACTCTTTTTTTTTAAAAAATCATACCCATTACCCTACGTTTGGTCCTCGTACGCGATTTCCTTTTCCCCTCCCCCCACATACTTCTCACCCGGTTTTTCTAGCCTTCCCTTCACTAACATAAAGTCAATGGCAGATTTATTCTCCCTTCCACTCCAGGTCACTCTTCCTTCAGCCCAGGGTCCATTCAAATTTCTAATTCATTCTCCTCTCAAAGTCAAGCAGCAATGGCCCTTTCCATTTTTTTCCTCTCCCAACAACCGATGTACCATTCAGTCTCCCCTCACAATCACTTTTAATTCTATTTTGTTCTACAAAAACCTTTTCACAATTCTTCTTTCCTTTTATTCTCGGCTCTCGCTCCCGTTCCCTTTCCCCGTCATGTAACACACTATCAAAGATCCTTTCTCTTCCCTTTTCGCACCCTTTTTTCCAGAGTCGCCATAAAATCCCACCCATTTCACCATCCCACATCTACTTCCCCTACATCTATACCTGCTTCCCGCCCCACAAGTACTCCCCTCCCCACCCTTTTTCTGCTGCTTACTTCTGCCCTTGCCGTCAACTGTAAATCTCGACTAAGTTCCCTTCTCTTCTCATTTGTGTTTCTGTCACCCCAACTACGTCAATTTCCATTCATTCATTTCTTGCTGAGGTCTTCCATTTTTTCAAAATTCCATCTCTAACATTCACACAGCCCATCCCCACATTCTTTTTGTTGTAAAAGTCATCATTCGATTTTCACCCTCTTTTTTCCCCCAAATTTCAGATCTTCAGTCGCGCGATCCACTCAAGCATTCTCCCGCACATCCCTCCCCCCCCCCGTTTGGGCCCCGGGCTCCTCGGGCCTCCGTGGGGGCCCGTTTCCGGAGGCTTCCCATGTCCCGGCCTTCGCCCCGCTTTCATTTTTTCCCCCCCGGGTCGGGGTGCGCCCCCCCCTGCATTTTCCGGCGCCCTGTTCCCCCCGCCCTGACTTTTTTCCCGCCTCTTTTTCCAAAAGGCACTCCCCAACCTTGCCCCCCCCCTTCTCGGGGCCCAACCTCCTGCGTTCCCCCCTCCCTGAATTTCCCCCCCCGCCCCCCGCCCTCCCCCCCCCCCCCCCCTTCCATCGGCCCGCCCCTTTGGCCTCCGCCCGTGGCCTAAATTCTTCCCCTTTCCCCCCGGGGATTCTTTGCCCGCGTGCCCCCTTGCATCCCGTCCAACCCCCCCCTTTGGCTCCCTCCTTTTCCCCCCCCTGGGGCCGGCGGGGCCAAAACCCCCGGGGCCGGGGGTCGGTCCCCTGTCCCCCGCCCCCGCTTCGCCGCTCGCGGGGGGGGCGGGTCGCCCGCCTCACCCCGCTGGGCCCCCGGCGAAGGGGGGGCGTCCCCCGTTCTCCCCCCCCCCCGCCCCCCAGGCCGCCCCTCGGTCTTCCCCGGGCGCTCCCCTAGTCACCCCCCTCAATCCCTAGCACCCGCTAGACTCTCCACCGCCCGATCCCCCCCCTTTATTTCCCCTTTGGGATGCTGTTGGGGTTCCAACAGCCCCTTTTCCCCCGGGCCCTTTTTGGCCCCAAGCCCCTCTACCTTCCTGCCCTTTCTGCCTCCATTTTTTACTTGCTTTTGGTTTTTTAACCCCCTAAGGCTTTTTCCCCCCCTTTTCTTTCATTCCCCTTCACTTTTATTCCCTTCCTCCCCCATTCTCCACCTTTTAGCTTTCGGATTTTTTCTTCCTTAAAACCGCTTTCTAAAATTACACAGAAAACTTCCCTTTGCCCTGGGTCTTTTAAAGTCGGGCCCCCCCTTTTTTTTTCCCCCCCCCCCGGCGTGCGACACCAGGGGGCTATCCATCAACCACCCCGCCTTGTCCGTAACCCAAAAGCGGGGTGGGGGGCCGCTTTTTTCACCACCTCATCACAGGGGTGGGGATTCCCCCTTTCCCAATTTCCCCCCCTTTGGTTTAAAGCATTTCCCCCCTGACCCTTTGCCCACCACCCCCCCCCTCCCTTCCACCCGGCTCACATTTTCACCTTCCCCCTTCTCCCCCTTTCCTCCTTTTCTATTCAAGCTTTCCCCGTGCCTGTTGTCCTCCCCCAAGCCCTGCTCATACCCTTATCCCCTCAAATTTCCTGAAAAATCTCAAAAACCCTCACCCTTTACACTTGTGTTACTGACGCGCCTACTGGAATTTTATTTTGCTCGGATCTTTCTATCTTATTTTTTAAATCCCCACGGTCTTAGTTGAAAACCTTTTGTCGGCGTTTTCCCCCCCCCGGTACTGTTGGGAGAGAGCAAACGCGGGACCAAACAAGCCCGTCCCCTACCACTCACCCCCGTCCCCCTTTCCCGTCGCATTTCCCTCAAATGGGATTACAGAATCCACGACTTAAAATGGGGGCCTGCCCGCCAAACCCTTCACAGGTTAAATTGGGGGGGCCCCTCCCCCAACACTTTGCCGAAACATACTTAAAGTTTTCCCCCCCCCAGTTTCCCCCACTGTATTTTTTTTTATTTATTACCCCCAACCATCAAACCCAAAAGTCAGCGATTACGGGAATATGTGATAAAAAATTAAATGGGGGGTTTATTTAGTTGCCGGGTTTAAGCAAAAAGTTGAGAAAAAGGGGACACTGGCATCCCTCCGTCGGCGCTTCCCCCCGCCCACGGGGGTGGGGGTTAGTGGGAGGGGACCCGTGGCGGAAAATCCCCCGCTTCCAAACGGGATGTCCCGGGGAACCAAAAAAGTTCCCCTTTAAAATCCAACACAAATGTTAAGTCCTTTAAAAAACCGAAATACTGTCATAGGAAAAAAAATGAAATGTTTTCCTAGACCAATGAATGTTTCATGGGAAACGTTTCCTCCTCCTCACAAACCCTTTTAGGGGGACCTTTTTCCCTCTTGCAAAGTCAACTTCGCAAACATTTTTTCTTCAACAAAATTTAAAAATTATAAAAATTAACAGCCAACAAATGTCCCCCCTGATCAAATTTTCTAAAGTTAATCTTTTCCCAAAGCCTTTAGTAGATCCTACAATTTCGAGTTTCCCATCCCTTTTTTCCCTTCTAAAGGAAAAATGTACGAAAAGGTTTCAAAGCCCCCCAGACCTACTAAAACCTATAAAATTGGGTTTTAGGGTAATCTGGGGCCAAAAATTACCAAAATACTTAGTTTCCCCCCCACCCCCTTTTTTTTTTTAGCCCCTCCCTATCTGGTGACAAAATGGGCCTCAGACTCACCAACCCAGGGGAAATTTTGGAAAGGCGCAAAGGATCAATTTTCTGTGGGTATGACGAAACCAAATCCGAAACTAGAACAAATTTTAGCCTCAAACCCCGGGTAGGAAAAGAGGGCAAAGGGGCAACCCTTTTAGACCCACAAAAGATAGCCACTCAG
>JACEEZ010005286.1:95000-102780 GCA_016584305.1 Chionoecetes opilio | reverse complement strand
TTTTTCTTTTTTTTTTTTCCCCTTTTTTTTTTTTTTTTTTTTCCCCCTTTTCCCCCGTCTCCCTTCCCTCCTTTTCCTCCGTCCTTGCAGGCGGGTCAACACTTTTCCCCACTTTTTTTTTTTCTTTTGTTTATTCTTTTCTTTTCTTTATTCTTTTTTTTCCTTTTTTTTTTCCCCACCACACACACACACACACACAACACCACACCCAAACCCACACACCACACACACCCCCACACACCCCACACCCACACACCCACACAACACACACAAACAAACACAAACCACCCCACACCACACACACACCACACACCCAACACCCCACACACTGTACACCACACACACACACGTGTACACACACACACACACAACAAAACCACACCCACCACACACACCACACACCACAAAACCACACACACACACACACACACCACAAAACCCCCACACACACACACACACACAACCACACACACACACTTCTTCTTTGGCTGGGGTATGAGCACACTTACCTCACTCGCTCCCGAACCAAACCCAATCAGGGACTCGACCTCAAAAGGTTCTCTCGACTCTCGAATAACCCCTTCCGAACGTGGGGATATATTTGTGGACATTTTAAAATCAAAAATTGCTCTGTGGAGAAAAAAACAAGTGATCAAAACAAAAGTCGGGAAATTTTCCCATCAAGAATCTGCCCTTAAAGGTGAAGTCAAGACGCTTCGAAGGCGGAGATCGAGAACAAAAAAAACAATTAAGGACTAAAGCCCCCTTTTGAAGACAAAGCGCGTACGAACTACCAGGAAGACTACAACCAAAAAGAAAAACATACCTCAGGGGCATCAAGAAAAAACAAATGGAAAAAACCTGGGAGAAAATTTGCCATCCGGTTAACTCTGCTCCGGAAAAGATTCACTACCACCTTGAAGTTTGAAGGCTCACGGGGTTGCCCAAACTGGACCGCTGCTCCCCGAAAAATCGTTCCAGACTGGAACACTTTGGAGACCGCGAAGCTTTTATCTTAACCCAGAAAGCTAAAAGGTAGGGGGATTATATTAATGAAGATCTGTGTCCTCGCCCCAAAGAAATACCCCAGAGTCACCCATAATGAAGAAAGCCCGAGCTGAAGGAAAATTGCCTACTTTAGGCATACAAACTTTTATCAAACCGAGAATGAGTCGCCCCTTCCCACTGCTGACGGTACCCCCTCTGGTGGTGGGACGACCCGTCGTCATCGCTCCGGCTGGGGGGAGTTCAGTTTTTTTGGTAAACCTCACGGCGATCCCGCGAAGCGTAGCGTGGTGGTGGTGCACCCGGGGTGGTGCAGCCGGGCAACGTGGTGTTTAAGGTGAAGTGACTGCTAAACCCGGTGGGGAAAGAAACCCCTCTAAACCAAACCTCCCCAAAGGGGACCTCAAAACCGTAAGAAGAAATAGACAGGGGATGGTATTATTCCTCTAAACTATACTTTAGCTACGTATTTACAATCCCCCTACAATTAGTTACTTTGAATTGCCATTTACTTCTATAGATGAGTGTCTCATTAATCTTCTTAGTTTTGATTGCCACGTTTCCCATACAAAAACTCAGTTAAGGCCCCTTTTTTATTTTTTAAAAACAAGTACAACAATGAGTTAGACGTAAATCACCCTGTTACTTTCAAAAAATCACAATTTTCCCCAAATCAAATTATGTATTTTTGGTACTTTATATCCACATAATGACACTAACATAATTACATTACTAAATATGAAATTGGTTTTGTACCCATAATTTACCTTTTTGTAGCTTTTTTTAGCAAATACAGGTGTAAATTTTTGATATACAGGTTTCATGAAACCAACTTGACCCAACCTTGTCAAATTATACCAAATTACCAGGAAAAATGTTTACCATGTGTAAAATAGATAGGCGGAGGTGTCCATGTTATTTCTGATGCCCATATTCTACAAATAAAATGAATTTTGCCTTGTCGAGTCTTATTTAAATTTTAGGTGTTGAGTTACTGATAATTTAGAAAATATTTTTTTTATATGTGTGTATAGGCCCCCTGAGTAATAAAAATATTTTTTAGGAAACTTTGAATGACATTTTTGCTACAGCTAATGATAAAAATCTTTAGTTTTCATGTTTTGGGGATTTTAATTTGATTTTTTTAAAGCATAACGATAGTTGTATTTGATTTCTTTAATTTGTTTTTCCTTTTTTTATTTCCACTAATCCAAGACCTACCAAAATTTCAGATACAACCCCCAAAAATTATTGTAATATTTGGCATCGCATATTGAATAAAATTCTAATAATTACATAATACAAACAACACTTTTATCATTACCAAATTTTTAAATTTAAGCTTTTTATCCAATGGGGCGATCCCCTGGGGGGTTGGTCGGTATAAAATTAGGGCGAAATGCTAATAGTTTTTTTGGGAAGGTAAAAATGCCTAGATTTTGAAAACATGTGATAGCTTGTGGCAGGGGGCATTTAGGGGGAGTTATCCCCTTTTCCAAACTTTTTATTATATAATTTATAAATATACATACTAAAAATTTTAAAAAAATGTCTTTTTAGTGTCTTTTTTCTGGGCGAGAAGGGGCCCCGGACGATGACGGGCGCTTTGGGGAGACCCCGGGGAACCCCCCACGGGCCGGAAGACCGGCCGGCCCCGGGTCGTCGTTAGAGAAAGTGGGGTTTTTTGGAGGGGAGAGGTAGAGTAGCAGCCGACTACCTCTCAAGTATTTTTGAAGGCGGTGATTGGGAAAAAGAACCCGGGGACCAGAACCCGGTGTCGGGGTTTCTGTGGGAACTTAAACGTGGGAGGCCGGGGGAATGTCCGTTAACATGGAAACGCCACAGGCACCCGCCAAAAAAACTGTGCATCATAACCAGGCAGTACCGACGGAGATGACATTTTGTCAGTCCTCAAAGCCATCCCTCCGGGTTTAACCCTTTACTTGAAGCCGCCAAAGTCGGGAAACCATGTCCCCATTCTAGACGTTTCAAAAACGCTTCGGACAAAAATTCCTTATATTCTATCATCGAAAATGTAAAAAGCATGTTCACCATGAAAGAACTTGGGAAATCTGAAAGAAAAACAGGTAAATGTATAGTGACTATTTTTGGTAGAGTGACTGCCCCTCCAAAAAAGCTTCAAACATCAACATAAATCAAGAGTTTATGCCCCGCTGCGTATTCTGTACAAGGGGTCAAGTTCAAAAAGCACCCCAATAAAGGAAAAAACTTACGCTAGCTTACAACTGGAGTAGACAAACCTAAGAGAGAGTGCCGTCAAAATGCAGACGGCAGATGAACACTAACCAGTGAGACTTTGTTGCCCAGGGCACCCCCCACGTTCATGCTATAGAATTTACCTGGGAAAACAAAGAGGACAGCAATGAGAATGAAGAAGGAAAGTAAACAGATGAATTTATACGTACAAAAGGGTTTGAAGGAGAAGCTTACCAAAATTTTCAAATACATCAGAGAAGATATTACCCCCAAACAAGAGGATTATCCCAGTCACCTCCTTGCCCACAAATTGGAATAATTTAAGTTGTCGGGTGGAGTTAATCTTCTAAGGTTTTAAACAAGAAGAATACACAGAAGATAAAATCCGAGCTTGGAGGTGCAGTAGAAAAAATTTTCCGAGAAAGGGAAATTTTTTTAGGGTTCCATGCTGTGCTCATTAAAGGATGTTGTCTTGGGAAAAATCAAATCTACTAGGGAGCTCAATTTTGGAAAGGGCAAAGTCTCAATATCAACAAGATCATAGTCAACTTCGTCAATATCCAAACGGCCACAAGAAGGACATGATTTTCACCCCGGGGCCATATCATCCGTCTGAGAGCTACTCATATCCCCATACCAAATGAGTTACGCGATTTCTGGTGGGGCTCCTCATGGGATCAAATAGTACTACGAAAAAATCCCCAAAGGGTGCATTTTTGTCGGGCATTTGCCAGGACATAATACGCTGTTACAGTGGGCAGTATCCTTACACTGCAAGGTGTCGTCTGGCAAAGGACTTAAGGCATGATATGTGCAAACTGTCAGCTGCGAGAATCGTTCATCAATGATGAGGGGAGACGGACGAAGACGACATGTTGATGATTAATTTATAAAAGGTGTGTTCAAATTTTTTGGGAAATTCGTAGTTATGTACATATATACATATATACATATATACATATGTACATACTATTTTATAAAATTATCCGATGAATTGGTATATGTATTTTAAAAGCGGTTTTAAATACATTTTTAAAAATTGTCTCTTCCCGATTTACCACGTTTAGAAAATTCCCTAGGGCCCGGGGGGAAATGGTTCTTCCCCTAAGGAAAAAACCCATTGGGGGACAAATATCAAACTAGGGAACAAATAAGTCCGTTGAAACACCAGGAAAAACTCTACCCCGATTTTGGCCCTAAAACGAAATTTAAAAATTTCATAATTATTGGGGGTATTTTGGCGGCCATTTTGGGGGAAAAAGGGGGATAACTCAAAAAACTGCCACCCCCACAATGCATCACATTTTTTCTAACTCTAGGCATTTATACCTTCTCAAAAAAAAACTCTTTTGCATTTTCGCCCTAATTTATACCGGGGACAAAATTTTGGACCCGGGGGGACCGACACAAGACAAAATGACCCAGTATATGTTAATAAAAAAATTGTAAAACCGACGGGATTAAATACTTTGGTACCGTCTCTCGCTGGTGAAATTTGGGTACTTTTACAGTCAAACTGTCCCCAATGAAGCATAAATGCATTTTTTCTTAAACTCGACGCTTTTTTAAAAAACATTTTCCGAAAAAGAAATTTTTGTAAAAAAAAAAAGGAAAGAAGCCCCTACATTAAATTTGCATTTAAAAAACAGTATTAAAGAAAACAAGACTAGAGAGATTTCACATAAATGGCCTTTAAAATTAAAAAACAGTATAAAAATAAAAAAAAGCTGACAACAATTCTAAGAAAAGCAAAAAACAGCTTTAAAAAAAAACAATTTAAAAGACAACCAAGGGAAAACCAAAATTCACTGGAAATATTAACTCTAACTTGGGAAAAATTCCAAAATAACAAAGAAAAAAAAAAATCGAAAAATAAAAAACCCGTGCCCTGAAATGTCAAATAAATTTAACGATCACTTCCAAAAAAAAGATGAGAACAAAATATACTTGATGGAAAACACCTTAAAATTTTTTAATCAATTCTCCTGCGTATTCTTTATTTCCCCCTTTAAAACCCCACTGAAATGAAAAATATCTACAAGCCCTTTAAAAATAGCACACCCGGAATTGCGTTGTCACCAAAAATAAAACCCCTCAACTTTATTGTCAACCCCCTGACTCACATAATAACCCCTCATTAAGAAAGGGAATTTTTCCCCGAAGACTAAAAAAAAGGGCCAAAGTGATTTCAATATCAAATCGGGAGTAATAAAGACATTAACAAATTTTCGCCCCATTTCCAATACCAGCTTTCAGCAAAATATTCGAAAAAGTCATTGCAACCGTTTGATTAGTTACTTAAAAATAATAAATTACTTTCTAAATACCAACATGGGGTTTTGGGGACATCATTCAAAAGAGTCAGAAAAATACAAATTTTACAAAAAGGTCTACAAGTACGGAAAAAAAAAAAAATTATCGGGGTATTTCTCGGCTTATCAAAGGCCCTTTGACTCTTTAAACCCTCGTAATTTTCGGGGTAAACTTGAAAATAATGGCATTAGGTGTACCACTGCAAAATTTTTGAAAGCTATTCAAGCAATAGGTCCAGTCAGTGTATTGTAATGGTAATTATCTTCTACAAAAACAAACCACAGGAGTACCACAAGGATTATTCTAGGAAAATTTCTTTTTTTTGTTTACTAAATGATATTGCAAATGCTAGTTCCATGCTCAAAATACTATATATCTGATGATACCCCAAATTGCTTTAGCGGATAAGGATAACTAAATTTTCACAGAAGTTTAACTATAGAACTGAATTAATTAATCATGGATAAAAAATAACAAATTAAAAAATTAATACTTCCAAAACTAACTATATCCTCTTTAAAATCGTTCCCTAAACAAACATCTTTCCCCCCACTGTTTCGGGGTGAAAATTTTTAAAAATGTAACTCATACAAAATTTCCCTTGGGGTCCTATAATAAATTTTAATTGGAGCTTGCAGATTTAAAATTATGTATATTCCAAAAATATCCCGAATGTTGGGATATTATATAAGGTACGTAAAACACCTCACAAACGAAGCTATATCAGTATTACTACACGTTGTGTTACCCTCACCTTATATATTGTTTGTCAGAGGGTTGTACTTGCCCTCCTTCATTAGCAAATTAAAAAAAGCAAAAAAAAAAAATTTTTTAGATTTTTAAATTTCCTTTTGGTAAATTTGTTCTACGCCAATATATTTTCCCCGAAACAAGTTTCCAAATTTTTTTCTCTATCCATAAATGCTTTCTTTACTTTCATTTTTAAATATTACAAACAGAAAAGGGGAAATTCCATTTTTTAAATTACAAGAAACCATTTACAGCACTAGAAAAAAATAATTTTAATTTTTGTTTTTTTCCGCCATATCGAAAAACTCTCTTTAGGAACAGCATCTTTTTTTTTGGTCCTCAAAAATGGAATACTTTCCAACGACTTTAAAATCTGTGTAATTTGGGTATATTCCCCAAATTTTTAAAAATAAAATAAAAAGTATCTCTTCCGCAACAAAATTTGTAGAAAACCCCCAAGAATAATGTAGATAGTGTCAAAATTCTGAATCTGTTTTTTTCTCTCTTGTATACTCTGTAACTATAATTTATTTGATGCTCCTCAGCTAAATTGTATTTTTTTTTTAAAAGAAAAATATCGTCAAGGAGCCTGACAGATTTTTTCCAAAATTTTTTTTAATTGTTATGTATAATGTATATATTGCTATGGAAAAAAAACTTTACTTACACTTATTACTTTTAAAAACACACAACACTTTTCTCTCTCACTACCCCTTGGGAAAACTCCCTTTTTCCTTTACCTTCTTTTCAATTTTTCCATCACTCCTTTATTTGCCCCTCCTCCTCCTCGTCCTTCGCCTTGTTTCGTAAAAGATGAAGTCAAATTGGAATCAGTTCGAAGAAGAGCAACCAAACTGATTCCACCTCTGCGAAATTCCTCTTATGAAGAGAGACTGCGGAAATTTAATATTCCTTCCTTAAAGGATCGTAGAATCCGTGGGGACTTGATAGAAACTTTTTAGATCTTAAAGGATTTGATATCATTAATCAAGAGAACCTATTCCAGCTTTCTCCTCACGTGACAACAAGAAACAACGGTCTAAAACTGAATGGTCAGCGTTTCATCACAGATCTCCGTAAAAAATATTTCAATGTTAGAGTTGTTGATCGGTGGAACAAATTACCAACTAATGTTGTCGAAGCCAGCACAATAACTTAATTCAAAACAGACTAGACGCGTACTGTAAAGTAAATGGGTTTTGATATTTCCTGCGAATTATATTATAACGTCCCCCAGGACGATTAGTGTTAGTGGTAGTTGTAGTTAGCATACTTTATATCCTCTCATTCTTCTCTACGAAACTTCCATGTCCTTATCTTCTTTAGGGGCATGGTATCCTTTTCCAATTGTTCTCTTACATGTAGTTTGATAGTTTGTAGTGTGTAGTTCAGCAGATACCCTCGTTATACACCAATAGGTCTCCTTGTATCTGTTCTTCCTATTTCCTCCTCCTCCTCCTCCTCCTCCTCCTCCTCCTCCTCCTCCCCTCCTCCT
>JACEEZ010005286.1:75000-90000 GCA_016584305.1 Chionoecetes opilio | reverse complement strand
ACGCACGCACGCACGCACGCACGCACGCACGCACGCACGCACGCACGCACGCACGCACGCACGCACGCACGCACGCACGCACGCACGCACGCACGCACGCACGCACGCACGCACGCACGCACGCACGCACGCACGCACGTACGCACGCACGCACGCACGCACGCACCAGAGGTGGGCACTTGCGCAAACACTTCCGCAAACCGCGACTTCCGCAAACTGCGGAAGTCCGAATTCGTTAGCGGATTTGTGGAAGAGTAAAAAGTTGCTGATTTGGATATAATAAACGCATATAATAAACGCAAATATGTCGGTCGGTTGGCACGGCAGCCTCGGCCCCGCGGAGGTCGGCGGGCACGGCAGCCTCGGCCCCGCTGAGGTCGGCGGCACGGCAGCCTCGTCCCCGCGGAGGTCGGCGGGCACGGCAGTCCTCGTCCCGCGGAGGTCGGCGGGCACGGCAGCCTCGGCGCCGCGGAGGTCGCGGGCACGGCAGCCTCGGTCCCGCGGAGGTCGGCGGGCACGGCAGTCTCGGCACCCGCGGAGGTCGGCGGCACGGCAGCCTCGGCCCCGCGGAGGTCTGCGGGCACGGCAGCCTCGGCCCCCGGAGGTCGGCGGGCACGGCAGCCTCGGCCCCGCGGAGGTCGGCGGGCACGGCAGCCTCGGCCCCGCGGAGGTCGGCGGCACGGCAGCCTCGGCCCGTGCGGGCGGGAGGGGGGTCGGCGGGCACGGCAGCCTCGGCCCCGCGGAGGTCGCGGGCACGGCAGCCTCGGCCCCGCTGAGGTCGGCTGGCACGGCAGTCTTGGCCCCGCGGAGGTCGGCGGCACGGCAGCCTCGGCCCCGCGGAGGTCGGCGGGCACGGCAACCGCGGCCCCGCGGAGGTCGGCGGGCACGGCAGCCTCGGCCCCGTGGAGGTCGGCGGGCACGGCAGCCTCGGCCCAGCGGAGGTCGGCGGGCACGGCAGCCTCGGCCCCGCGGAGGTCGGCGGGCACGGCAGCCTCGGCCCCGCGGAGGTCGGCGGGCACGGCAGCCTCGGCCCCGCGGAGATTGCGGACACGGCAGCCTCGCCCGCGGAGGTCGGCGGGCACGGCAGCCTCGTCCCGCGGAGGTCGGCGGGCACGGCAGCCTCGGCCCCGCGGAGGTCGCGGGCACGGCAGCCTCAGCCCCGCGGAGGTCTGCGGGCAGCAGCCTGCCCTCCGGATAAAAGGATGACTGACCACTATATTACAAATAATACTAATTTTTTTTCCCCGAGTATAAGTAAAAAAAAAATACATAATATACATATATGAGTAAAATGCGAGTTACCTGTATACATAGGTGAATAAGTAACCTTCCAACTATCTCCTCATTAGCAAAACAGGATGACTGACCGATGTATACACGAGTTACCTGTATACATAGGTGAATAAGTAACCTTCCAGCCTTCTCCTCATTTGTGTGATCGAGGAGCCACGTGGAGAATGACCTTCCCCTATGACAGACGCATCTCACAGCCCTAGGCAACACCCTATACTGATAACCCTCTTGTCCTCTATACCTGTACTATCTCGACCCAGCAAACACGCCACGTAAACATAACGTTGTATTTTGCCTGAATTTTAGTCATGTCTGGTTTTGACATAAGAACATAAGAAAATAAGGAAGCTAAAAGAGACTGGGAGACCTACACCTGCTAGTTCCTGAAAATTTACGTCAATTTAACGTCATAAAAATTTATTAATTCGACGTAGATTACAACATAATAACTATACTCTCGTCCTTTATATCTACTTTGGAGACCGAGGCGTGTGTGGGGGTGAGGGATAGAGGGAAGATGTATAAAGAAAAACTGTTGCAGAGGATGGGATGAGTAGAACAATTATAATGGTGTGTATTAAAGAGTTATTGTGTTCAGGGGAGAATCTTCGCTTATAAGTTTTCTTTTTGTAAGGGTTAAATTATCTTGGTGAGCTTGAAGGCCTTGCATGTTTGGTCGTGGTGTAGATCAGTGCTCTTCAACCTTTTTTGATGTCGTCCATCCCTATCTAAGCAGTGATTTGGTAAGAGCTGTCCACCACAATTTTTTTTTCTTTAAAATCTCACGGCTCTGACATTTTAAATCTAACTATCATTCTACAAAATATATAGGTAGGAAAAGCTGGCTTCGCTCATATTTTAAATTTACTGTTTACATATTCTTTTGTATAATAACAAATGCAGTATAAAACTATAAATATACAAGGAAAAGTTAAACATACTTTCGGAATTCCACAGCAAATGTATTTTTCTTCATGAAACTAAAGTAAAATTGCACCTGATATGCGTTATATTTGGTAATCCAGAAAACAAAGCCTTTTCCTTCAAGAAACAAAAATCAGTGGTTTGGCTGCTGTTGCAATTTGTCTGCAATCAGCTTAAATCGAGGCATCAGACCAATTTTAAAATGCAACCCGCATAAGAGGATCCAAATTCAGAATGGCATGCCTTTTCTATGCCTTGATTAAAACTAATCTTGAGAAACTTTGTTGACACAGACATGATGTTGGCATCTGCACAAATATGGCTGTTGCCTTCTCAGCTCACTCCTTGTAGTCCTGACTATCAAGCAGGACAACCTAGCAATGCAATGCATAGGATGGCCAAATGTTTTGAAAGCTGCTTTTTCAGAATCACTGGAAGCTCCAATAGGGCATCAGAATGATCAGTTCCATCATGTGAGAATGGATAAAGCTTCCACATGTTGGGGGTCTGAGGTGTCTTGGAAATAGAAGTCAAGGTTTTCCTGCATCAAAGTCAGGTGTCTGGTAATCCAGGGGGACTGCGTACCTCCAGTGTCTGCTCTCTGCTGTCTGCATACCTGTGCCCACCACTGCCACCACCCATATAGGTATGAAGAACTTCAAAATCTAACAACACCTCTTTTCCTACATGAAATTTTAATTTTTTTTCATTTTCCAGGTTTGAATCCATGTATTTTTCCGCTATACTTTGTAAAAGTTCCCCACCTTTGCCTAGTTTTATTATACCATAGATTTTTATTTTCCCTTATCTATACCGACACGTGGGCATGAATCTCGTCCCCCACCTGTCCCACGCCACCCAAGACAGCCGTACCACCCTCTCACTCCAGTCTCGTCCCCACCTTTTGGTGGACGCATCAACTCAGGTTGAAATAGCATGGTGGTAGATGATAAACGTTTGTGGTGTGTGTGTTATGGTGTGTGTGTGGTTTGATGTTGTGGTGTGTGAGTGTGTGTGTGTTTGTGGTGTGTGTCTGTGGTGTATTTGTGTGTGTTGTTGTGTGGTGTGGTTGTGTGTGTGTGTGTGGTATGTGTGGTGTGGTGACTGTGGGTGTGTGTGTCCACACACACACACAGTCACACACACACACATTTTTTTGCATTCCAGCTTGCTTCTTTTTTAAACCGGCTTGCGTGTATTTTAGATCCTACAAAGAATTATTAGTAGGGCAGAGTAATGTTTGTGTTATTACCATTTATTTATAACGTTAATCCTTATTAAGGATTTTATTAAGGTTTGTAGGTGACTGTCATTGTTGTTATTATTTCCTTTAATTCGGGTCCGCCATTTCCCACAGTCCTGATTTAGGGTTTCAAATTAATTATCAACTTATAGCTTTCACCATTTTACAATACACTGTATTTATGATTGTAATTATTATCGTTATTGTTCTGTTATCATTTTTTAATATCATTATTATTTTATCAATTATCATTATTATTATTATAACCTTAGTATTTTACTTTGTTATCATATTATCAATAAATCTTATTGATACTACACACAATATTTAATTTTTAGTCCCCGCTTGGTCTAAAAGTTTTGTCATTCCATCCTTCTTTCATTCTTTCCTTCTTTCTTTCTCTCTTCCTTCTTTTTTCCCGTCCTCCTAGTCATTTCCCCTTTACGCGTGTCTAATTGCCTCTTTATTTTCTAGGCCTTAATTTATCTTGATTTAGAATTAACATTGCTCTTTGGAGAGAGTCCAGGAGGAGGAAAGGAGGAGGAGGAGATATGAATGAAGTAGGAGAGGAGGAAGAAGAAAGAGTAGATGATGTGAAGGCGAGAAGGAG
This sequence comes from Chionoecetes opilio, assembly GCA_016584305.1. Classification (NCBI taxonomy): domain Eukaryota; kingdom Metazoa; phylum Arthropoda; class Malacostraca; order Decapoda; family Majidae; genus Chionoecetes; species Chionoecetes opilio. The sequence continues at coordinate 85,930 of JACEEZ010005286.1, read as the reverse complement.
GAGATGGGGTGAAGGGGGGGAGGGGAGAGGAGATGGATGAAGAGAGGAGGAAAGAAATTACGTGGGGAGGAAAGCAAGAGGGAAAAAGGCCTGTGAAGTAAGGAGTGAAAAATGAAAGTTAGTCTTCTGATGCGTCAGACAGTGTATTAAAGAGTGTGGTGTGTGTGTGTGTGTGTTGTGTGTGTGTGGTGTGTGTGTGTGTGTGTGGTGTGTGTGTGTGTGTGTGTAGTGTGTGTGTGTGTTGTGTGTGGTGTGTGTGTGTGGTGTGTGTGTGTGTGTGTGTGTGTGTGTGTGTGTGATGTGTGTGTGTGTGTGTGTGTGTGTGTGTGTGTGTGTGTGTGTGGTGTGTTGTGTGTTGTGTGTGTGTGTGTGTTGTGTGGTGTGTGTGTTGTGGTGTGTGTGTGTGTGGTGTGTGTGTGTGTGTGTGTGTGTGTGTTGTGTGTGTGGTGTGTGTGTGTGTGTGTGTGTGTGTGTGTGTGTGGTGTGTGTGTGTGGGTGTGGGTGTGTGTGGTGTGTGTGTGTGTGTGTTGTGTGTGTGTGTGTGTGTGTGTGTGTGTGTGTGTGTGTGTGTGTGTGTGTGTGTTAGTGTGTGTGTGTGTGTGTGTGTGTGTGTGGGGGTGTGTGTGTGGGTGTGTGTGTTGGTGTGTGGTGGTGTGTGTGTGTGTGTGTGTGTGGTGTGTGTGTGTGTGGTGTGTGTGTGTGTGTGTGTGTGTGGTGTGTGTGTGTGTGTGTGTGTGTGGGTTGTGGTGTGTGTGTGTGGTGTGTGTGTTTGTGTTGTGTTGTGTGGTGTGTGTGGTGTGTGTGGTGATGTGTGTGTGGTGTGTGGTGTTTGTGTGTGTGTGTGTGGTTGGTGTGTGTGTGTGAGAGATAGAAGGGAGAGAGAGAGAGAGAGGAGATAGAGAGAGGGAAGAGAGAGAGATAGAGAGAGAGAGAGAAGAGAGAGAGTAGGAGAGAGACGAGCTAGAGAGAGAGGAGAAGAGAGAGAGAGAGAGAGAGAGGAGAGAGGAGGCGAGAGAGAGGAGAGAGAGCGAGAGAGAGAGAGGAGAGAGAGAAGAGAGAAGGAGAGAGAGAGAGAGAGAGAGAGAGAGAGAGAGAGAGAGAGAGAGGAGAGAGAGAGAGAGAGAAGAGAGAGAGATGAACATGGTAGAAAGGGAAGTATTGGTAAGGGGAGGTTACGCCATGAGGGAGGAAGGATCATAAAATGTGATAGAGGAAGAGGAAGGGAGAGGTGCAGAACATAGTAAAGGCGAGGCAAGACAGGAGGAGATGAGAACATGAAGAGAAAGAGAAAATAGAGAAATGAGAAAGTAAAAGAAAGAGAAAGAAAAAAATTTATTGCGTTGGGAAAAGAGAAGATTACTATGCTTTTGTAAAGAGAAGGGAAGGACAGGGAGAGAGAGAGGAGAGATAGAGAGAGAAGAGAGAGAGAAGAGAGAGAGAGAGGAGAGAGGGGAGAGAAGAGAGAGAGGAGAGAGGAGAGAGGAGAGGAGAGAGAGAGAGAGAGAGAGAGAGAGAGGAGAGAGAGAGAGGAGAGAGAGAGATAGAGGAGAGAGAGAAGAAGGGAGAGAAGGAGGGAGGGGGAGGAGAGGAGGAGAGGAGAGAGAAGAGGAGAGAGGAGGGGAAGAGGGAGAGAGGAGGGGAGAGAGGAGAGGAGAGAGAGGGAGGGAGGAAGGAGAGGGGGAGAGAGGAGAGAGAGAGCGGAAAGAGAGAGGAGAGGAATAGAGAGAGAGAGAGAGGAGAGAGAGAGAGAGAGAGAGAGAGAAGAGAGAGAGAGATAGGAGGAGAGAGAGGAGAGGAGGACATGTTTGTGTGAAATAAGCTTGTGCAGATGGAAAAGAGAAATGAGAGCTTGATCTATCGCTAATGCAGAGAGGATTGCAGGGAAGGAAGAAAAAGAGCGAAAGAGAGACGTGGAAGAAGAGGAACAAGGGGGCCTATATAAAGACGTAGAAATACCAGGCACGGAAGAGACTGAGAGAAACCGCCAAGGGAAAGAACTAAATTACAGAAAGGAACTAGTAGGTCTAGCCTATAGATAGGCGATTGGTGCAAAAATTGCTTCAGATGCTGATAAAAAGCATAAACCTTAAAAGCATGAAACTTGGACACAAATATCCGTCACATTCATTCTTAATATTTTCATGGGTAGAGCCAACGCAAACTGTTTATTAGGCATAGCAAACACAAGCAAAACAAAAAAGGCCAACGGTTTTGCTAAGCAACAATATTTTCCTAGCAACCGTATATGAGAGATGAGGCGTGTTAGGGTGCATAAGTGCCAAAGCGCCAAAATACCCCCTGATCAAAATTTGCACTTTTTTTTTTTTGCCTTCATCTTTATTTATTTTTTTTTTTTTATTTGTTATTCCTTTTTTTCTTTTTTTTTTTATTTTTATTGTTAATTATTGTTTATTTTTAGTTTCCCTCCCCAGCTCCAAACCCTCTACTTTTCTTCAATCGTGAAATCGGCATTCAAACCGACAACTTCAATATGGTCGAAAATCCCACTAAGAGAAGGGTGTGTCAGCCCTAATTTGCCCGGTTTTCTTGGGACCCCTCACGGTCTAGACCCTACTAGCGTTCCAAAAGCGGCCATTTTTACCTCTTGGTTGTGTCTCCCCCCGTTTGGAATAAACCTTTTGGTATCTCCGTCTCGCATACCAGAGTGTGAAACAGGCAGGCGTCACAAGCAGCCACTCTCGAAACCATAGGGGGATCGGAATTAGGGGCAGAAAAGGTATTTTAGCCTTAACGCCTCTGGTCTGGTCGCGCACCGCGACCCCCCCCCGCGGGGTGAGGCTGTGTGTTTAAGAAATACGCGCCAATGTTTTGTTTGGTATGTGGTCGGGGGCGCCGGCTTTAAAGGAAAGATGGCCGCCAAACGGGCGACCAATGGGAACTCGGTCTACCCGGGGCCTCGGCAAAATTTTGGGGCCAATGAGTACCTCGGCCATCCTTCCCGCTTAAAATAAACAACCCCTTCCCTCCACCTGCCTGCCCTCCCGGGTTTTCACCCACAGACCAGCCCGTGTGTCAACCCTGCCGCGCTACTGATAAAACACACTCTGGGTGTCCCCTTTTCATTCAACACACAAAAAAATCTTCAACCACTTTTTTCCTGTTTTATAAAAAAAAACCTGATTACTTTTATACTTACCTATTTCATGGACCATGGCTTCTCCCAGGTGGTGAGGGGAATGTGGCCGGGGCAGACTGGTGCTTAGAAAGAAGCTGTCCTAACCCTAGTGATTGGAAGAAAAACAACAGCGAAAGGAAGCGTAACGCCGGCGGATGAGTATTCGGCAAAGGGGGTAAAGCATTTGGAGGAAAAGAGAAAGAGGGGAGAGGAGTGAAGAAAAAATCTTAGGAGCACATGTAGTATGGTTGTTTTTGGAAAAAGCTAGGAATGGATACTGCAAAAGGCTATTTCATTGATAGTTTTTTTTTTTTTGTTTGGGCTTTTGGGGGTTGGGTGATTTTTAAAAAAAAAACATTCAAATTTCCTTTTATTCCAAAAGATTGTGTGCAGGGAAGTGGGTGAAAACGGAGAGGCAGGTGCGGGCAGCGTTGGGTGATGACGCTCTCCCTATAAAGCGTACGTGTATCAACGGTGCTTATTTATTTTCGCTCTTGTGTGTGGGTGAGCACTATTTTAATGTTTGTGCTATGGCCTTTCGTAATGTGTTTAGGTGTAACTTCTAGCGTGTGTACAATGCTGTGGACCGTGTGATCCATCCCACAGGCACGCACAACGGCAAATGCCCGCCGAGGTAAGGCATGGTTCCCAAGCATGCCATGTCTCTTCTGTCACGTAAGAAACCTTGTTGAGGAAGGTGCCTGTAAGAGTTTTCCCCCCCCCCACTGTGTCTACTAAGCCGATTTACCTCGTGCTCAATCACCTTTAATAATTGTGCACGGTATCTTGGGACACAGGAATGAACAGGAAGAAAGATGTTTTTCTCCCTCTTGGTACAAGGAGTGGTTTTTCATGACAACCACAAGGACGAGGAGGCCTTCTTATTATCCTACTACAAGAAAGGTTGTGCGGTGTTTTCGTCGAGGTTTTAAACCCCACCAGTACGGATACCTGTTTCGAAATGTGACAGGTACGAGGTGAGGCAAGAAGGAGTGCCAGCACAGAAGGAGGGAGGGCCCAAGGTTCCCAGGCAACAGTGGAACTACACCTGAGCTTTTGCTTAAGACAGGGGATGAAGGGCCATTGGGCGTACATGGACAAAGAAGACACGAACCCGACACGAGGTGTAATCTGCCTAGATCTTCAACAGACACTTCCAGTGCCTCGGTTTGTGTACTATAACGTAGCATAATTACAAGAGAAAAGTTGTGGGTTCTATACCCTATGATACACCACCGCAAGACCAAGAAGAATTACTTTTATTGTGTGGGATGAGATGAATGCAAAGGTCTTGGCACTTGTTTGAGGTAAGTCCACATGTATAGCCAGGTGGATTAGACGTAGGAGTTAAACAGTTAAAAGGGAGGGCAGTTTCACATCAACACTTTAACAGGTTTTTTTTTTTTCTTTTTTTTTTCTGATAATTTGTGGTGGGCAAAATAAGAACATTAAACATTAAATCCTTGTTTTATCTTCGTCCTTATTTCTCACTTCAACCACACTCCAGAACACAGTCCATACGTACCTGCTACCTGGGCATAGCTTACATGGGCTTGGCGCACCGTGCCTTTGTCCATTGAGAAGTATATTCTCGCAGGGTATAACATCTACGACTTGAAGGGGTATGTAAGGGCCACCAACTCTGCACGGGAGACAATCCAAGGTACCAGTGTCATTGGTGCGTGAGGCACAAACACCGACTTTCCTCTTGGATGTTGAGGTTGTTGCAAAGAAGTCAATAACACATCACAGGAAGCCCCAATCCGGGCCCTACAGTTTCCAAAGCCCGTCCTTTCAGCTACTTTTCTAAATTCCTGTAGGGTCAACTCTTCATCTGCACAGAGGGACTATACACACTGGATAAAAAAGCTCTGGGATCATTAACGTCTTATGAAGGGTCCAGGCAAAGGTATAACTCGGTCCGGCGTAGTGTTTGACCCTGTCCTTAGCAGTACAGCTCCTAAAACCCAAGAAGTACCCCCCCAAAAAAAAAGTACGGCACTTCAGACTGGCAGAAGATGCCACACACTGCACAGCTGCTTGATTTAAAGTTATTTAATCCCAATGTCAACCAGGGTCCGTACCTTCAGGTTCATCATCAGGAAAGCAACAGAACTGATAATACTGAAGAGATCGACAGCACTCCGGACGAGGATTCGGACCACCCTAAGAAGTACGACAAGTGACAGTGAGGACATTGTAGATATGACCGCCCAAAAACCGCTAACAGTCGAGGAACAACAGTGTGAGTGAGGACGATCAGATGACTTGCATCTTCACACAAGGAATAAACCTACACTTTTCCCTACTACTTCCTACAACAACCCTGTCCTATCCTAGTACCTAACAAAACCCCTCACCCTACCACCTGCCTACCCTTACCTACCTGGCCTACCCTTATACCTACATACCTGCCTACCCTTACCTACCTGCCTACCCTTACCTTTTCCCTGCCTACGGGCCTTACCTTACCTACCTGCCTACCCTTAAAACCTACTACCTGGCCTACCCTATACCACTCGGGCCGCCTACCACTCATCACGACTAAAAAATACAACGCTAAATTTTCCTCGTCCTCGTCCTCTAAACCTCTCTTTCTACTAACAATGCTACTTTCATCGTAAAACTCGCCCTCAACGATCTACAACAAGGTAAATAAGCAAAATTTTGGTTAACCTTATTATTATTTTTTTTTTAATCTATATTATTTTCTAATGTTATGTTATCCTTCTTTCAAAACCCTCCTAATGAAGATTTGACTATTATCTTTGTTTTTTAAGGGGGAGCGCGGCGGCCCTTGATTTTTTTGAGAGGTCTAGTGGGAGTGTTGTCCCTTCTTCCTTCCTTCTCTTTCCCTCGAGATAGTGCAAAAACGCACGCTCATAGGATACGAAAATCCCCAATCCCCTTCCCAAAAGTGGAGACCGGCACTCGAGCCTTAAAAAAAAAAAAATTTCAATCAACACACGCATTTCGTACCTACAAAAAATCTAGTCTAATAAGGTAATTACAGTATAGATTATAGTGTCTGATAATTGTGGAGGGTGAGAAAAAATGCTTAATTTCCAAACATTTTCCAATCAATTCACAAGGGTTTTTTGTTTGGGGGTCGTTTACCCCCCCCACCCCCCTGCTACCCCCCCCCCCCTTACCCCCCCCCTTCATCGTTATCAAAACATAAAAAAAGAAAATAATCAATAAAAATGAGAAAAAAAAAAAAGCGCGCGTTCTCGTTTGCTCTTTCATAATGTGACTACGACAGAAAAGCTTATTTTATGACAGAGACATGATAATACCTAAACGTAAGCTTTAATTTAAGCAACCAAAATGGAGCTGTTCTAATCTTAATCCGTTACGGGAGTTATCGCATTCCTGAAAATGTTATCTGAAAGTTATCGCAAAAAACGTTGACCGGCGTTTTGTTCCTTGGCTTTTTATTTTTGGCGCTATTGGCAACTTATGTCACTACACGCCGCCAAAAAAAACAAAAAAAACAAAGAAAAAACGCCTCATATATGATGCCTTGCATACCAATTTTACTGAAAAAAATTTGTAATGTTATTTCATAGACTTATGCAGCTTGTTTGCCTATACTTACACAACCCTGGAGTAAGGATAGACATAATAAGGCTAACATAGCAAAGTTGCTAGAACCACCAACATTGTTTCCTTAGCAAAAACTCACATTTGAAGTCTGAACACCAATTTGGACTTAACATCATCATGTATTAATATATTTTAGAGAACAATATTTCTAAAAAGGATAAGGCAGCATGCTCCTGATTTTATTTCAAATTGCAAATTGTAAAGCCATGCATTTTGGTTTACTACCCCCCCTTGGCAGGCTGGTTGCATTCTCGACAGAATGGCAAGAGGAAGGAAGGAAGCCCTCTTCGCCAAACAACTACCCCAGAGTCAACTGATTGGTCGAAATGTGTTTTCTTTTGTCAGCTAGACCTTAAAGAATCATTGACATGGTGCCCCACTGAATTGCAGGCTATAAAAAAACAATCGCTGATACCATCATTCAATTTCATTCATGACTCCATTGGCTCCAATTTCAATATAGATGTCACAACGTTTTTGGACCTTGGAAATGGTATGAACCGACATTTAAGGAAAGACCTGCAAAAAAGTGGCATAAATCCTGTTATCATCCCCGTGAATTTGGTGCAGAAGTAAACTGGAACGGAGCCAAGGGAGGCGGAACGAAATCTAACGAAGAACCCAACAACCTAAAAACGGGATTTTCACCCCACACGCGTATTTAGTTGAGAATCATATATACCGGAAGACTCGACACATGTGAGACATTAAAAACTCGTGTATTGTTCATTTGTTCCCAACCAGCCCCAGAATCTGCAAAGGAGAAACTCATGAGTCTGCCCAATTTCAACTAGATTACCGGGGTGGCGGAAGTGTGACAATGAGAATCCAAGACGAGGGAGGCCTATTCTATTAAAATTAAGTGGCAGAGCACTTATCCCGCCCCTTGAGGCGAAAATATCTGCAAAATTCCTACCCATTTGGTAATAACAGATCACGTGGTAATGTACCCGCGGCAAAACCCCTACCCCTCAAAAAAACCCCTGTGCATCTCAAGAGTGAACCACACATGCAAAAGGTAACGTCATTGGGCGGAGCTCATATCCCTAAAGTAGTAGAGAAGACAAATTAGGACATTCAGCTATTCAAACTTTCAGATCTTACCAAGCTCTACACGGAGAGGCTATATCAGCTTGGTTGTGTATGTTTTCCACTCGAAATAAACAGTAAGCACCTTAAAGACCGAATTCCTCAAGCATCTTCCCCAGGTATGAAAGCCTACAATGCAAAGGGGAGAGAGATGTGTTTCATCATCACCAATTTTCATATGGCTTACGAGGATAGATACTGGGCAAACACACTCTTACGACAAGGCTTATCAGACTGACCGAGATGAAACAGAGCGTCATGATGACTCAAAAAATTGCAGGAACACTATCGACATGAACTCTTTTACACACAAAAAGTAAACATTTTTTCCAGGGTCGTTTTGGAGACCAGAAGCAGGGTCAGGTGGACTCCTGGTGTGCCTCGGTCACTTTTTTGTTCGCTTGTCCAGCAGCAGCATGATTCATCAAGGGGTCAAACATTACGGATCAGACATGCAACAAAGAGCCTCAGGTCAACCCGTGCTCACCATTTTGCTCAGCTGTTATATTCCAACTGCATCAAGGAGGCGCCGGATTATGGGAAAGTACCACATGTCCTATCACAGCAAGATAGGGGAGACGCCTCTACCCCGTCTAACCTGGACTCAAGGTTACATAGCATTAAAAGGGAACGGCAGTTGGTCGATAGTCTGTATTTGCAACCGGTGTGTCAATATCATTATGATCGAACCATGGATATATCACATCATTGGGAAATACTGTCTTCTGGCCGTATTACAACCAGATTTTGGCACAGTCCCTGTCCTCCCCAGCTCCAAAGGATCAGTTCATCCACCCACCGCAGCTTCTGACAAACATAGACCCCCAATCCTAGCTCAACAAAAAAAAAACAAACCACCTCCACGGGTTCATTTCACCACCGGCACCTAGCTTGTCCTTGTTTCCAGAATGTTACTTTCCTTACCCGAAGTAAGAGTGGATGAAGAACGTGGTTTCCACCCATTCAATAATACCATGAAGGAGCCACAAGGAAGGTAATGGACTTACCCTTTGGCTTTATAGCAGTGGAAATTAAATCCTACAGGTCCTGTCATCAAGTGATGTCTATGTTCCACTCACTTTCCGGTAACCTGACATACTTCCTGCGATGATCTGAGTGAAGAAATGGAAAAGGAATACGACTGGCTGCGTCATGTTGTGAGAAGCTGCAATGCAGATGACATATCCAAAGGAGTCAAGTCCTATCTTGGGCAGCGTAGCACGCCAGTCAACTGCAGAATCAAACCTTTTTACCTTCGATCAATGCCATGTTGGCCTCTGTTTTGCCGAAGGCGCCGCTCCCCATCATATGCTGCGGCAACTGGTTTTGATGTTGTTCAGGCAGCTTTGAAACATGTCAAACCAACCCCGGCCAGGTTCCAGTGATTAAGCTGTCAGCCTTTGTTCGCAAAACTCAAAGGAAATCCAATGGTCCTATGAACAGACTTTATGGAGAGGACAAGTTTGTCAATTTCTGTTCCTTTTGGTGGACTCCACACGGAGATGGAACTTGCTACAGAAGCCCCTAAGGCCATTGGCTGGAAGGAAGTGATGGGTCGATGGCACTTCAGAAGCAATTGCCACTCCTGGCATTGTAGAATCCTTACCTCAAGGCGAATCCCATTTTACTGCGGACCCGGCAAAATGCCCATGCAAGTAACCTGCATTCACATTGTCTATTCCTCCTGAGAATGCGTATGAACGTGTACGTTACCACCATGAGAAGGCCCTCCAGAGAGTTTTCTCAGCGTGTGGTGCACGCGACGGAAGACTAAAAAAGTCCCCCACAATTTCTGTACTGGTACACAAGTCTTGAACTGGACTGCATTTCCTTGGCATTTGTGGCGTTCATTACGTACTGGAAACTTTGACTTGTACAAGATTACCTGACTAAAGTGACAACCTTGGTTCTTCAGCCTCAACCACACCACTAACGTGCCCGTTTGGATGTCAGTTCACGTGAAGAGATATGTGTAGCCTTGATATCACACCCATCCTGATGTTGCTGAAGGAATTTCGTAATGCAAGTTTTTTGTCCCTGGCCCAAGTCCCAGCGAGTTTTTTCCCTCAGCGCTCTTGATGCATGGCCAACGAGCAAAATAACCGCGTACTGAAGGATGAAGAGAGTCATTGGATGACAACAGGAATGCCGACGCTCTTTTACGATGGGCAGTAATCCGGAGGCCGACTTGTGCCGTGTCCACGATCTAGAATTTGAGGTCATCCATGGGTAGGGAAAAGAGAGAGTGCCAACCAATAAACCACCATGAGCAACTGCTGCTACCCAGAAGCTATTTCGCTAGACAGGTGAAATACTTGGTCAGTGTAATTGAGGGCATGTCGAGTCCATTTGAGGAAGAAAGCCAAGACCTTCTGAGACTTTGGCATTCAAAGGACATCATGGACAAGCAGGTCAGTCGAATGGCCTCACCACAATCCAAATCAAGGGTCAAGTGCGTATGGAACCTTTGTGAAGAGCGACTCAGTGCAAACATAAACCAGTAACAGCACAAACCATCAACCAGGACAAAAGTAGTACTGTTTTCAACAAACAAGACAGAAGTCAAAGAAAGCAGGCGCAGAAGTCAATCTTCTCAAAAGTGAAATCATCTCTGTTGCAAAGTTGTATGTTGCAAATGCCAGATAGAGACGGGGTGACTTGGACAAATTTCTTCTTCAGCCACGAAAATCATCCATTTCCGCCATCGCTATCTTCCTATGGACTATTACGTCTTGGAAAAACAGTCCGACCTCACGGGCTGTCTTGAACAATCATTCAAGTCCCCATGTGGCATCAAGGCCAGGATACGGAAGTGAGGTATGCATGGATGGTGCTGTACTCGTGAAACATTCCTTAGACCCGAGGATTCAAGACTTTGGCGACTACCGCTGCAAATGTGTTTGTCCCCACACATCAAAAGAGGAGCAAAATCAGGCTCACGAGTAGATATTGTCTTGGGATCAATACTTTTAATCACCAACAGTTTAAAGGCACAGACCCAGAGAAAAGCGTGCTATGGGTTTCTTCGAGTCAAACGTAATGCGAGTTGAGGTGTCCAGCCCCGTACCAAAGAACTGGCAGCAATTTCTTCGCTGAATA
>JACEEZ010005286.1:67500-70000 GCA_016584305.1 Chionoecetes opilio | reverse complement strand
CAATATATTATATATGCCAACGATACTAACCTCTTACTAGCTGACAAAGACATCAATTCCCTACATTTAAGCATAAATACAGGAATTGAATTAGTATCTCAATGGATAAAATGTAATAAATTAAAACTTAATGTTTCTAAAACTAATTTATATATTTTTTCAGAATAGATCCATAAAAAATTTTCTTCCTCCATACAGTTAGAAGGCGATACATTAAATCGAGTAAATCACACAAAATTCCTAGGTGTTTGCATAGATGAAAATTGAACTGGAAATTGCACATAGAAGAGATTTGTATGAAAGTCTAAAAAAATTTTTTGGGAATAATGACAAGATACGTTACAATCTTACTGTAGATGCATTACTTAGTTTTTACTATACCTTGTGTTACCCTCACTTAACATACTGTGTGGCCATCTGGGCCAGCACATGGCCAACAATCTTATATAAGGTCAAAATAGCTCAGAAGAAAGTTGTCAGATGTATTCTTTTCTTTGTCAAATTTGACTCGGTCACTGAAATTATTTCTTCAATGAAAATGTTAACATTCGATTCAATACACAAATATTTTTCTTTATTATTGAATTATAAAATGTCTATTGCAAGTTATACAGGGAATGAAATTTTCAAATTTATTGACAATCTTCATCAGACTAGAAGCAATAATGTAGATTTGATTGTCCACAGTTCAGAACAGCTTTATATAAAAACAGTATTTTATGTTCAGGCCCCAAGGTATTCAACAGCTTACCACTAAATATTAAAGCTTCAGTTAAAACAAACAACTATTTAGCATTCAAAAAGGAAATAAGAAATTTCATACTTCAGAATTCTTAGCAGGGATATTTTGACAAATATGTATAACCATTGCAAAACTAACTACTTTATTTTATCTATATATTTTTTATTATTTTATTTATTATTATTATTGCATTTACATAAGTTATGTACTCTATAATAATATAAGCGAAAGTGTGTCTGTCTGTCTGTCTGTCTGTCTGTGTGTGTGTGTGTGTGTGTGTGGTATAGGTTCCGCCCCCCGTGGCGCAATCACCTCTTATGGCACATTTTTGGAACCAGGTCGACCAGGGGAAAGTTTTAAGCCCACTTATGAGATGATCCGATCACTTTTTCTTCTTTTTTTTAGCAGCCTATTAGCGAGAATTGTGAAAAAAAAGTGGGTTGCGAGAATTGAGGAAACCTTGATGTAGGGTGATGGGTAATGGGTGAGTGAATGGGTGGGGTGATGGGTAATGGGTTTTGGGGTGATGGGTGAGTGGGATGGGGGGGGTGATGGGTTGGGGGTGATGGGTGAGGGTGAGGGAATAGGTGGGGGGGTGATGGGTAATGGGTGAGTGAAGGGGGTGTGGTGATGGGTAATGGGTGAGTGAATGGGTGGGGGATGATGGGTAATGGGTGAGTGAATGGGTGTGTGGTGATGGGTAATGGGTGAGTGAATGATGATGGTAGATGGGTAATGGGTGAGTGAATGGGTGGAGGGAATACATACATTTCTACATCCATGATTTCAGGAAAGCTAGAAGGGGCTATCTGGAGAGTCCGTGTTTGGTGGCCCAAAAGGGCCCCCCAAAAACACAGGTGGGGGCGAAGGCCCACCAATAGCCCTCCGAGGAGCTAGCCAAAAAGTCCGCCCGGAGGGCGGCTTTGCGGTTTAGTAACACATAATTCACACACTATTTTTTTTTTTTACTACTTTTCATAAACATAGCACTGCAAGGATAATTTGCTATAGACTAGGGTTTAGGCATGTCTGAATGCACCTATATTTAAAAGATATCTGCCTGTCAGGGAGCTTCGGCTCGACAGACACTTGCTATTATGCTATTATTTAAAAATTTTGTGCTTTTGTATATTTATTATAGCAATAAATATTTACTTACTTACTTACTTACTTACTTACTTACTTACTACTACTACTACTACTACTTCTACTACTTCTACCACTACTACCACCAGTATTCCTGTTCCGCTTCGTCGCATTTTCACAACAAAGGTTTAGAAAACACTCATTGTGATGGTTTTTATGGATTTTTATTTTGAAACAAGTTTCAGTTCACACACGAGGGGGAGGAGCGAAACGGAGCGCCCCAAAACACACACACACACACACACACACAAACCACACACACACATAAAACACAGACACATACACCCCACACACAAAAACCCCACACACAAAACACACACACACCACACACACACACCACAAACACACACAACACCCCACCACCCACACACAGAAAACCGGACCCCCAAGGCCCACATACACATACACACACACACACACACACCCCACACAAGCCCACACACAGATCACAACACACTTGAGCCTTTGGAAAACTTTAAAAAAAATATTAATTTTGGGTTGACCGCGTATCAAAATATAAAAAATAATCGCGTACAGGGTTAAAAATTTACTTACACCCTTTATTTTTTCCCCCCTCTCCCCTCTCCTATGTTTTTATTATTATAAAAGTAA
>JACEEZ010005286.1:5000-65000 GCA_016584305.1 Chionoecetes opilio | reverse complement strand
AAAAAACCCCCCGGGGAAGGGGGCCACAAACCCCCCGGCTAACACCGGAAACCCATTCATGTGGGTGGAAGGGGTTTGGGTTTTTTAAGGAGACCGTCCATCTTTCTCCGCTGCGCTCGGGGATCGACCCCGGGGACTTGTGGGTTATGAAACCAAAGAGCGCTAAAAACAAAATAAGGAGGTAGTCCCCCAAAAGTTGTGTGTGTGTGTGTGTGTGTGTGTTGGGTGTGTGTGTGGGGGTGGTGTGTGTGGTGTGTTGGGGTTGTGTTGGGTGTGGGGTGTGTGTTGTGTTGTGTGGGGGTGTGTGTGGTGTTGTGTGTGTGGGGCTTTGGGGTGTTTTTTTTATAAAACCTCGGGAACATAATTACTATTTTGTAGAAATTTTTTGCTCCCCCTAAAATTTTTTGAAAAACCCTGGGGACAAACTCTTGAATATTGTTTAATTTACTCCCACAAATAACTCTAAAGCAAAAAACACAATTAAATGAAAGAAGTCGAGGGTTAGAAAAGAAAAAAAATACAAAATAAACTCTCCTCGTTAATCAAAGGATTTTAAACAAAACATGAATTAAAAAGGGCGTAAAGGGCTTTCCCCCTTTTTAAATTTAACAAAGGGAAAAAATCGTTTTTTAAAAAGATGTTGGTTAAAAAAACTGAATAATTGTTGATTAAAGAAAAAACCCCATCTTTATAATTCAAAAAGGAGAGAGAGAGGGGAGAGAGGGGGAAGAGAGAGGAGAGAAGGGGGGAGAAGAGGGGAGGAAGAGGAGAGAGAGAGGGAGAGAGAGAGAGGGGAGGAGAGGGGAGAGAGATGAGAGAAGAGAGAGACGAGAAGAGAGGAGGGGAAAAGAGAGGAGGGAGAGGGAGAGAGAGAGAGATGAGAGAGGGAGAGAGAGGAGAGAGAGAGAGAGAGGGGAGAGGAGAGAGAAGAGAAGAGGAGGAGAGAGGAGAAAAGGAGGAGAGGAGAAGAAAAGAGGAGAGAGAGAGGGGAGAGAGAGATAAGAGCCCAAAGGGTAGGCCATGTTTTCACCAATTTTGAGTTTTTATGGGAAAAGGGTTTATGAGACGGCAGATAAGGTTTAAGGATTATAAATATAATTTTATCTGGATTTTTAGTAAGGCTTTTGGGAAACAAATACCACACGAGGGGACCCCTTAAAATAAGGTTGGGGCTCAGGGTTTATAGAGGGGAAAGGGTTTTCTTCTTTTGGATCAAAAGTTTGGCTAGTAATAGGCAAAAAAGGGGTTTACAATTGGGGGTTTTCCAAATCTGAATGGGGACTGGTGACAAGGGGGTTTCCAAAAAGGGTTGTTTTGGGGCCCATTTAAATTTTTTATTTACATCAACGACTTGGGGGGGTTTGCAGTGATATCCAAATTTTTTGATTAAATTTTGGGGTTTTTTTCCAATTAAAAAAGGGGGGGGAAATTTAAAAAAAAGGGGGGAAAAGGGGGAAAATTTTTTAAAAGGGGTTTTTTTTTTGGGGGGAAAAAAAAAAAAAACCCCCCAAAAAAAAAAAAAAAGGGGGGGGGAAAATTTGGGGGGGGGGCCCCCCCGGGGGTTTTTAAAGGAAAAAAAAAAATTTTTTAAATTAAAAAGTGTTTAAAAATAGGAACCCGGGAAATTTTTCCCAAAGCTTTTTGGGGGTAGTCAGGCCCCCCTTTTTTTTTTTTTTAAAAAAAAATTAAATTTTTTTTAAAAAAGGGGAAAAAAGGGGAAAAAAAAAAACGGGGTTAATTTGGGGGGGAAAAATTTTAAAATTTTAAAAAAACCCCCCGGGGGAAAAAAAAAGGGGGGGGGGTTTTTTTTTAAAAGGGGTTTAAAAAAAAAGGGGGGGAAAAATTTAAAGGGTTTTTTTTAAAAAAAAAACAAGGAAAACCGGAAAAAAAAAAAATTGGGGGGAAAAAAAAAAAAGGGGAAAAAATTTTTTTTGGGGGGGGAATTTTAAAAAAAAGGGGGGGTTTGGGGGGGGGAAAAAGGGGGGGGGGGGGGGGGGGGAAAAGGGGGGGGTGGGGGGGGCCCCCCAATTTTTTTCCCCTTTTTTTTTTTTTGGGGGGGGGGGAAAGGGGAGAGAGAAAAGGGGGGAGAGAGAAAAGGGAAAAAAGGGGGGGGAAAGAGAAAAAGGGGGGGAGGGGGGGGGAGAAAAAAAAGGGGGGGGAGGGGGGAGGGGGGAAGAGAGAGAGAGGGAAAAAAGGGGGGGGAAAAAAGGGGGGGACGGGGGGAAAAAAAAAAGGGGAAAAAAGGGGGGGGGTTGGGGGGGGAAAAAAAAGGGGGGAAAAAGGGAGAAAAAAGGGGGGGGCCCCGGGGTTTTTTTGGAAAAAAACCCCCCCCTTTTTTTTTTCCCCCTTTTTCCCCAAAAAAAAAAACCCCGGGGCCCCCCCCCCCCCCCCCAAATTTTTTTCCCAAAACCCCAAAAAAAAAACCCCCTTTTTCCCCCCAAATTTTTTTTAAAAGGGGGGAAAAAAAAAAATTTTTCCAAAATTTTTGGTTTTTTTTAAAAAAAAAATAAAAAAATTTTTTTTTTAAAAATTTTTGGTTTCCCCCAAAAAAAAGGGTTTTTAAAAAAAATTTTTTTTTTTAAAAGGGGGGTTTTTGGGGGGGAAAAAAAAAAAAAGGGGGGCCCGGGGGAAAAAGGGGGGAAAGGGGGGCCCCCCCAAAAAATTTTTTTTTGGGGGGGGAAAATTGGGAAAACCCCAAAAACCCGGGGGGGGAAAAAAAGGGGGGGGGGGAAAGGGGGAAAAAGGGGGGGGGAAAAAGGGGGGGGGGGAGGGGGGGGGGGAAAAAGGGGGGGGGGGAAAGGGGGGGGGAAAAAAAGGGGGGGGGGGGGGGGGGAAAAAAAAGGGGGGGGGGGGGAAAAGGGGGGGGGAAAAAAAAATTTAAAAAAGGGAAAAAAAATTTTAAAAAAAGGGGGGAAAAAAAAGGGGAAAAAAAGGGGGGGGGGGGGGAAAATTTTTGGGGGGGGGGGGGGGGGGTTTTTGGGGGGGTTTTTTTTTGGGGGGGGTGTGGGGGGGGGGTTGGGTTGTGTGTTGGGGGGGGGGGGGGGGGGAAAGGGTTTTTTTTGGGGGTTTTTTTGGGGGGTTTTTGGGGGGGTTTGGGGGGGGGGTGTGGGGGGGTTTTTGGGGGAAAAAAAAGGGGGGGGGGGGGAAAAAAAAGGGGTTTTGGAAGGGGTGGGGGGGTTTTTTGGGGTGGGGGGGGGGGGGGGGGGGGTTGGGGGGGGGGAAAAAAGGGGGGGGGAAATCCCTTTTTTGGGGGGGGGGTTGGGGGGGAAAAAAAAAAGAAAAAGGGGGGGGAGGAGGAAGGGGGGAAAAAAAAGGGGGGGGGGGGAAGGGGAAAAAAGGGGGGGAAAAAAAAGGGGGGGAAAAGGGGGAAAAAAAAAAAAAAAAAAAAGGGGGGAGGAAAAAGGAAGGGGGAGAAAAGGGGGCCCCCCGGGGGGAAAAAAAAGGGAAAAAAAGGGGGGGGGGGGGGGGGGAGAGGGGAAAGGGGGGGGGAAAAAAAAAGAGGGAAAAGGGGGGGAGAGAAGGGGGGGGAGAAGGGGGGAGAGAAAGGGGGGGAAAAAGGGGGGGGGGGGGGAAAAGGGGAAAATTTAGGGAAAAGGGGGGGGGGGGAAAAAGGGAGAGAAGGGAAAAAAAAAAAGGGGAAAAACCAAAAAAAGGGAAAAAAAGAAAGGGGGGGGAAAAAGAGGAGGGGGGAAAAAAAAAAAAGGGGGAAAGAGAAAAAGGGGGGGAAGAAGGGGGAAAAAGAAAGGAAGGGGGAGAGAAGAGGGAAAAAAAGAGAAAGGGGGGAAAGGGGGGGGGGGAGAGGGAAAAAGAAGGGGGGGGAAAGGGGGGGGGAGAGGAAAAAGGGGGGGAGGGGGGGAGGGGGAGAGGGAAAAAGAAAGGGGGGGAGGGGGGGGGGGGGGAGAAGGGGGGGAAAGGGGGGGGAAAAGGGAAAAAAAAGGGGGGGGGGAAAAAGGGGAGAGAAAGGGGGGGGAAGGGGGGGGGGGCAAAAAAAAAGGGGAAAAAAGGGGGGGGAGGGAGGGGGGAGAGAGAGGGGAAAAGGAGAGAGAGAGGGAAAGGGGGGGGGGAAAAAGGGGAAAAAGGGGGGGGAGGGGGAAAAAGGGGGGGGAGGTGAAAGGGGGGAAAAGGGGGGGGGGAAAGGAAAAAAAGGGGGGGGGGGGGAAAGGAAAAAAAAGGGGGGAAAGGGGAGAGAGGGGGGAAAAGAAAAAAGGGGGGAAAAAAGGGGAGAGAGGAAAAGGGGGGGGAAAAAAAAGGGAAAAGGGGGGGGGAAAAAAAAGGGGGGGGGGAAAGGGGGGGGGGGAGAGGGAAAAGGGGAGAGGGGGGGAAGAAAAAGGGGGGGGGGGGGGGGGAGGGGAAAAAAGGGGGGGGAAAAAAGGGGGGGGAAAGGGGGGGGGGGGGGAGAGGGGGGGGGAAAAAAAGGGGGGGGGGGGGAAAAAAAGGGGGGAAAAAAAAGGGGGGGGGGGGGGAAAAAAAAAGGGGAAAAAGGGGGGGGGAGAGAAGGGGGGGAGAGAGGGAGGAGGGCCCGGGGGGGGGGGGGGGGGGGAAAAAAAAAAAAAGGGGAAAAAAAGGGGGGGGGGAGAAAGGGGGGAAAAAAGAAAGAGAGAGAAAAGGGCGAAGGGGGAGAGAAGGGGAAAAAAGGAAAAAAAGGGGGGAGAGAAAGGGGGGGGGAAAAAAAGGGGGGGGAGGGGGAGAAAAAAGAAGGGGGGGAAAAAAAAAGAAGGGGGGGGGGGAGGGAGAAAAAACAAAGGGAGAGAGAGAGGGCCGGGAAGGGAAAAGAAAGGGGGGAAAAAAAAAAAAAGGGGGTGGGGGAAAGAAGGGGGGAGAAAAAAAAAAGGGGGGGGGGGGGGGGGGGGGGGGGGAGGGAAAAAAAAAGAGCGAAAGGGGGAAGGGGGGGAGAAGAAGGGGGAAAAAATTTGGGGGGGGGGAAAAAAAAAAAGGGGGGGGGGGGGGAAGGGGGGGGGAAAAAAGGGGGCCCCCCCAAAAAAAAAAAAGGGGGGGAAAAAAGGTTTTTAAAAAAGGGGGGGGGCCCCCCCGGGGGGCCGAAATTGGGGGGGGGGGGTTGGGAAAGGGGGCCAAAAAAAAAAACCCCCCCCAAAAAAAACCCAAACCCCCTTTTTTTTCCCCCCCCCCCGGGGGGGGGGAAAAGGGGAAAAAAAAAAAAAGGCCCCCAAAAAAAAAAAAAAAAAAAATTTGAGAGGGGGGAGAAGAAAGGGGAGAGAGAGAGAGGGAGAAAAAAAAGAGAGAGAAAAAGGGGGGGGAAAAAAAGGGGGGGGGGGGGAAAGGGGGGAAAAAAAAGGGGGGGGGGGAAAGGGAAAAAGGGGGGGAGAAAAAGAGAAGGGGGGGGGGGGAGGGGGGGGAGAGAGAGAAAAAAAAAAATAAATTTAAAAAAAAAAAGAAAAAAACCCCAAAAAAAAAAGGGAAAAAAATTAAAAAGGGGGAAAAAAAAAAAAAAAAGGAAAAAAAAAGGGGTTTTTTGTGTGGGTTTTTTGGGGTTTTTTTGGGGGGGTTTTTTTGGGGGGGGGGGGTTTTGTGTGTGTTTGGGGTGTGTGGGGTTTTTTGGGGGTGTGTGGGTGGGTGTGTGGGGTTTGGGGGTGTGTTGTGTGTGTTTTTGGGGGGGGGGGGGGGGTTTTTTTTTTGTGTGTGGGGGGGTGTGTTTTGTGTTTGGGGGGTGGGGGGGGGGGGGGTGGTTGGGGGGGGGGGGGGGGTTTTAGGGGGGGGGGGGGGTGTTTTGGGTGTTTTTTGGGGTGGTTTTGGGGGTTTTGTGGGGGTGGGGTGTGTTTTGGGTGTTTGGGGGTTTTTTTTTTTTTTTTTTTTTGAAATAATTTTGTTTTAAAAGGGGGGGTTTAAAAAAAGGGGGAAAAAGGGGAAAAAAAAAATAAAATTTTTTTTTTTGGGGGGGGGGGTTTTTTTTAAAGGGGTTTTTTGGGAATAAAATTTTTTTTTTTTAAAAAAAAAAAAGGGTTTTTTAAAATGTAAAAAAAGTAGTAGTAGTAGTTTTTAAAAATTTTTTAAAAAAATTTTAAAAAAAAAAAACCCCCCTTTTTTTTTAAAAAAAAATTTTTGTAATTTAAAAACCAAAAAAAATTAAAAAAAAATTTTTAAAAATGAGTGTGGGGGTTTGTTTTGGGTTGGTGTTGTGTGTTTTAGTGTGTGGTTGGGGTTGTGTTTTGGGGTTTTTTGTTGTGTGTGTGTGGTGTGTTTTGGGTGTGTGTGTGTGTGTGTGTGGTGTTTTGTGGGTGTGTTTTGGGGTGGTGGTGTGTGTTTTGTGTGTGTGTTGTGGTGTGGGGTATGTGTGTGTGTGTGTGTGTGTGTGTGTTTTGTGTGTGTTTTGTGTGTGTTGTGGGGGTGTTGGGTGGGGTGTGGTTGGTGTTGGGGTGATATTGGTGAGGGTAGTGATAAGGATGGGTGTTTTGTGGTGTGTTTTTTGTTGTGTGTTGTGTGGGGTTTGTGTGTGGGTGTGTTGTGTGTGTGTGTGTTGTGTGTGTGGTGTGTGTGTGTGTGGTTGTGTGTGTGGGTGATAGAAAGTACATTACTGTCCAGAACATGAAGAATTGTTTTATGAGGTGGTAACTCTCACTGTAAAAGTGGGTTTAGAATAGTAGCTGTAGAGTAGTGCAGTAGTAGTAATAGTAGTAGTAGTAGAGTATTACGTAATAGTAGTAGTTGTAGTAGTAGTAAAGTAGTAGTAGTACTTTAAAAATGTAGTAGTAGTAGTACATAGTAGAGTAGAGTAGTAGTAGTAGTGTAATGTAGTAGTAGACATAGTAGTATAGTAGTAGTGTAGTAGTTCAGTTCGTTCAGTACATTTTATTTTTCGTAAGAAATTACATAGTACGTAGAGTGACGCACGAGATATACAATAAAAAAAAGTAAAAGTTATTTTTATATACAAACGGGCATACTTTGCACATATTTAGTGATAAACTTTCAGGTATGTATTTTTATGTCTTCCCCCTTAATATATCAAATTAAAAATCTCATACTTACAAATAAAAAAAATGTAGAATAGGCTAACCATTAAAATAAATTTGATATAAATTAAAAATGATCTAAAAGATTATATAAAAAAAAAAAATGTAAACTTTTGTAAACAAAAAGGATATATAAAAATTTAAACCCCCTAATCTATGAAGGATTAATACCATAAAATAAAAGGGCCCCGGGCCTTTTCCTCATCGCTGAAACCAGACTATCCTGGCCTTAATTAACATCAGACCCTTCAAATATATGATATTGAAATACTGATAAATAATGTCTCACAAAGTATAAAAAGACTTTTGTTTTAAAAATATATTTAAATTTAAGATGGGGGATTGTTTGACCTAATCAGTCTTTAAGAATCTAATTGTATAAGGGTGTGAGATGCCTTATAATAATTGATTGCAGTTTTCAGCAGTGATGGCTGCTGGCATTATTAGGTACTCCCGACTGAGTTTAAACATTAAAATATGCTACATAAAACGCTTTTAAAAAAACAAGATTCTAAAAACTGAGGTATCATTCCATAGGCAAGCATATCTGGACAGCGTAAGATTAAATAAAACAAAAGAAAACAATAAAATCAAAAACTTAAAATCTTATAACATATTAAAAGATGAGTAAAATGAGTTTAACCGAAAATCGATGTCATCGCTATCTTTAAAATTGAAGGAAATATTGTGTCCTAAGTATTTGTAGCAGCTCACAACTTTTAGTTCATCGCCATTAAGTTTTATATTACCCAATACAAATTTTTTTCTTAAATTAAATCTCATACATCTGGTTTTTTCTTTGTTTATCACAAAATTTGTGATTTATAATTTCATTACATAAAAAAATTTTATAATACCTCCATGTCGTCTCTTTGACGCAGCCAGGAGAAACCAGATCATCAGCGTAACCTACAACATTAAGTCTGGTGGACACCAAGCCTAATCCCATGTCCAAGCTGGAAACTTTTTTAATAATGTCATTTATATAAAAATTTTAAAAAAAATGGGGATAAAACACCTCCCTGCCTTACTCCCTGTTCAATGAAATAAAATTCACTCCTGGACTGATGCCATCTGACTTGTGCTTGTTGGTTTCTAAAGTAGTGCATTAATGTGAGGGTCAGATCAACAGGATTACCTGAGGATAACAGTTTCTTACCAAGCAGGAAATGATCTATTCTATGAAGGCTTTACCTTAAATCAACAAAAGTGGCAATGGGGGATGACCTTGAGCTAACTGTAGCTTCTCATAACCTCTTTTACCAAAAAAGAAGCATCAGTAGTGGATGATGCCTTCCCCAAACCTAACTGCCTAAAATTCAAAGGGAGTTTCTCAGTTAAGAAATTTAAAAACATGTAATTCAAAGATTTTCAGCAGACATGAGGATTGCACACAGGTCTATAGTTGAGGGAAGCATTTGTATTTTTCTTATCTTTAGGTAAAGAGTAATAGTGCCCCTTAGCAGATCACCGGAAGATAACAAGTGAATAACACCCTATTGTAAAACATGGACAAATATTCTAAAAAGTCATGTGAAGCATTCCAAGGAACAGCAGATGAATTCCACATGGCCCAAATCCATCATCACAGAAGATAAAATATGTTTGATAGTAGCACTAGAAATTCTAAGTTTACTTCTCTTTTTACAGGCCACATTTCTTTTAATTCTTTCAGGAAATCAGTGTCATTCCTTGTATTAAGTCCAGTTGAACTCTTGAGAAAGTGACCTACAAATGGCTGAGCAATCTGTGCATCATCTGAGATCCCAAACAATTATGCCACTAGATTTTCCCTTCCTCTCTTTCTCTTAACCTCCTTCCAAAAATTGTGTTTTGTTTTTACTCTAAATTTGAATATGATACTGTTACCCTTTTTTCTTGTTGTTCATTATTCTTACACTGTCTTTTTGCTGCTTTAAAAGCTTTTTTTGGTGTTTAGCATGACCTCATGGTGTGTGGTGTGTAGCTGTCTACCTTGCTCCCCCCAATCCAGGTAGCCATCTCTTGCTCTACTATGAAGCTCCTTCACCCTCCTATTCCAATCCAGGAATAACCTTGAATTTATTGCATTTAAAAAACTTTTCTCATATATTTTTCACTCTCTTCCTGAATGCTTGTTACCATTGCAAACATAAACTTTATCTATTTCCTTTAGATGCAAAGGGTTGTGGGAACCTGTTTTATGACAATTTTGAGCTAAGTCATGCTGCAAAAGCTTTAGTTTATTGTCAAAAACGTCTGTTGATGTTCCTTTAAATCATCTGCATCTAATTTATGCCAATTTAAGGAATATTGTGCAGAGTCTGTGTTATTGCTTGGAGAGTAGTGTGTAGTAGAGTAGTAGTAAGTTTGTAGTAATAGAGTAGTAGTAGTAATAGTAGTAGTAGTACTAATAGTAGTAGTAGTAGTAGTAGTAGTAGTAATAGTAGTAGTAGTACATAGTAGTGGTAGTAGTAGTGTAACTAGGTGGAGTGTTCATAGCTTATGGTTGAACTGGAATGAAGGATACTCATTTTGTCAGTTCAGGTTAATTTTATTGCATAAAATCTGGAGTAATATACAAAATTTCAGGTTTCATAAATGGTGATTTTAAAGGTGTATGCGAAACTGACCAAGACTTGCGATTTTCACCAAAGACACTTCCAGTATATATTGCTGGTGACACGTTGATATATAATTACTTACATTGATGAGCGATACAGTGCAAGAACATTATAATAATACAACAAATATGAAGGCTACAAAATAGAATAGTCCCCGTGCTACGCTGGTTCTCTGTTAGAGACCGCACTGGTGGAAAACGAAAACTATATAAGACTGAAAGGGGTGACTACTTTTAGACGCTACAGTACCCCCCCCTAGTGACGCGGGAGGAGGAACGAGACTTTGGTTGGTGGAGCGGGTGCTGCTGGTGTTTCCTGTTGCCGATTTGATGTGGAGGGCTGTGGTGACCAGTTGCTGGCTTGGCAGTGTTGCCGCCATGGCAGTGGTGCCGCCGGCTGTGTGCGGGCGTGGCAGTATTGCCGCCAGGGGCAGTGTTGCAGGCCGTGGCGGTATTGCGGGCGTGGCAGTGTTACCGCCATGGCAGTGGTGCCGCCGGCTTGTGTCCCGGGCGTGGCAGTATTGCCGCCATGGCAGTGTTGCCCGGCTGTTTTTGCGGGCGTGGCAGTGTTACGCCATGGCAGTGGTTGCCGCCGGCTTGTGTGCGGGCGTGGCAGTGTTGCGGCATGGCGTGGTGCCGCCGGCTTGTGTGCGGGCGTGGCAGTGTTGCGCCATGGCAGTGGTGCCGCCGGCTGTCTGCGGGCGTGGGCAGTGTTGCGCCATGGCAGTGGTCCCGCCGGCTTGTGTGCGGGCGTGGCAGTTTTTGCGGCCATGGCAGTGTTGCCGCCGGGTTTAGTTTTGCCACCTGGTAGTGTTGCAGCCGGGGGTGATGAGTAATCCACAGGGGGGAGTAATCCACAGGGCTGTTGAGTAATCCAAAGGGCGGCGGAGCGGCGGCCGTGGAGTGAGTCACGTTAACACTGTGGAGTTGAGGGTTGAGTAATCCACAGGGCTGGTAAGTAATCCAGAGGGCGGTTGAGTAATCCATAGGGCCCCGGCGAGCGGCGGCCGGGGAAAGTGAGTCACTTTAACACTGTGGAGTTGAGGGTGAGTAATCCACAGGGTGGTAATCCATAGGCGGCCAGCGGCGGCCGTGGAGTGAGTCACGTTAACACTGGGAGTTGAGGGTTGAGTAATCCACAGGGCTGGTAATCCATAGGGCGGCGGAGGGCGGCCGTGGAGTGAGTCACGTTAACACTGTGGAGTTGAGGGTGAGTAATCCACGGGCTGGTAATCCACGGGGCGGCGAGCGGCGGCCGTGGGTGAGTCACGTTAACACTGTGGTGTTGAGGGTTGAGAAAATCCACAGGGCTGGTAATCCATAGGGCGGCGAGCGGCGGCCGTGGAGTGTTTCAATAACACCGTGGGGCTGCGAAGAATGCGGTGAGGTCGTGCTGAGGGCGCAAGGAGGCGTCAGGGGTGGAGTGGCTGCGCTGAGTGCACATAGGCCACTGAGGCGTTTTAGGAAGCAGGGCCCGCGCTAAACACGCATAAGGGCCGCTGAAGGACGCGGTGAGCCGTCTGGAGGAAGGCAGCGGCCGCGCTAAATGCGCATAGGCCGCAGTGAGGCCGTTTGGGGAAAATAGGGCCCGCGCTCAATGCGCATAAGCCGCTGAAGACACGGTGGAGGGCCCTCTGAAGGGGCAGTAGCCGCGCGAATGCGCATAGGCCTGAGGACGCAGTAAGGCATCTGACGGGGTAGTGGCCGCGCTGAAGCGCATAGGCTGCTGAGGACGCAGTGAGGCGCCTGGAGGGGGAGTGGCCGCGCTGAATGCGCATAGGCCGTGAGGACGCAGTAAGGCGTCCTGAGGGCAAAAATGCCCTGAGGAAGGCACAGAAGGTGCCCGGGGTTTGGGTGGGAAACCTGACTAGGTGGCGGCTACACGTATAAGTGTAATTCTCCCCATCCCCCCTTTCAACCTAGCGATCACCAGTGAGGCTGGAGGCTAGGAATATACAGCGGGAGCAATGGGACGAATGCTTCCGAAGACGCAGGTCCCACGACTAGGAGAGGTGTGCTCTTGTGTCCAGCAAAGCATAGAAATTGCATTTCTATGCCGAGATGGACAGCACCAGTTTAAGCCACCTAGGAACCATTAGCTACACTCCAGGGTCACCATTTGTAACTAGGTGGAGTGTTCATAGCTTATGGTTGAACTGGAATGAAGGATACTCATTTTGTCAGTTCAGGTTAATTTTATTTCATAAAATCTGGAGTATATATACCAAAATTTCAGGTTTCATAAAAAGGTGGATTTTAAAGGTGTATGCGAAACTCGTCCAAGACTTGCGAGTTTCACCAAAGACACTTCCAGTATATATTGCTGGTGACACGTTGATATATAATTACTTACATTGATGAGCTGATACAGTGCAAGAACATTATAATAATAACAACAAATATTGAAGGCTACGAAATAGAATAGTCCCCGTGCTACGCTGGTTCTCTGTTAGAGACCGCACTGGTGGAAAACGGAAAACTATATAAGACTGAAAGGGGTGACTACTTTAGTCGCTACAGTAGTACATGTAGTAGTAGTAGTAGTAGTAGTAGTAGTAGTAGTAGTAGTAGTAGTAGTAGTAGTAGTTGTAGTAGTAGTAGTACATAGTAGTGGTAGTAGTAGTAGTACTAATAGTAGTAGTAGTACATAGTAGTAGTAGTAGTAGTAGTAGTAGTAGTAGTAGTAGCAGTAGTAGTAATAGTAATTAGTAGTAGTAGTAGTAGTAGTAGTAGTAGTATATGAGGGTATTGTATATATGGTTTATGGGGATAATAAAACAAATAAATCAAGTATAGGCGTCCAGCCTCTGGCCCCTTTGCTTTTGGCTCAGTTCTTGCGGCTGGAACGTGACAGCGAGCCACGTTCCAGACAATTAACTCATTACATTTGAAGAAGCAGGAAAGAGAGATACGTTCTCTTAAGTGTGGAGGTGAAGGTCCAAGTGGAGCGAGTGGAGGGGCACATGCGAGTGATTTTGCCCGTAGGGGTACCAGAGCGAGATGTGACCTTTAAGCGACTACTAAGGGTCCTAGTAAATCCCCCAGGGATTTTGGGGTTTGGAAAATAGTTGATCATGGAGCCCGCCCCCAAGGAGATAAAAGGTTTAAAAAATGACCATCTTGTGTGCGCGAACTCTTAGGTACTCTTGGGGCTGCAAGAGGATGGATGATACGGAGGTTAGGAAGGTAGACGATACATCCATTACCCGAAGGTAAAATCTTGATTGTTGGTGACAGTCAGGTTAGGCTCTTGACAGCAGGTTTTGTGACAGAGAAGAGATGCGCATGAAGGGTGAGTTAAACCCCGGGAAGGGGATAGGTTATGTTTTGTGACAAGATAGTTTAGTGCATGGGGGACCAAGGAAAAAAGCATATCGTCTGCCTGAGCGCTGGGGGAAATGATGTTGAGTGTGTAAAAAGTGAGGAATTGTTTACGGCGGTTCAAGGAAGCTGTAGGAAAAGTTAGGGACAGGGGGGGGTTCCCCTGTGGGGGTGTGATGTTCTTCCAATACCTTTTTTGACGACATGGGTACTCCGGGATTGCTGTGAATTGCCGGCGGGCACTTCTTGAAAAGCCAAGGGGTTGGGGCCTTTTTGTCGACACGGGGACCTCTTTTTCGGGCAAAACCACCTTACCGCAGGGACGGGGTGCATTTTTTGAGGAAAGGAGTTCAGATTTTGTCTGAACCTTGAAGGGGGGTAGAGCACTGAGGTTTTTTTAAGATAGAAAACCCCGGGGTTTGACCGGGGGGGGGGGAAAAGGAAATTTGCGACACCAGGAGGAGCTTCAGAAGGCGGGGAACTAAAGTGATTCGTAAGAAGAGAGAGGGGGGGTTTAGTTTAAAGAAAAAGGGAAAATTGAAAAAAAAAAAGAGGAGTTGCTGAAGGTTTACTATACAAACTGTAGGAGTATTTAAAAAAGATAGTTTTTCCTGAGGGGAAATAAATAGTGAGAGGATTTTGATATAATAGCATTAACAGAAAACTGGGTTTGGGAAGTCAGGAAAGGTTTCGACCCGGAAGTAGATAGCTGGGTATAAGTATTCACAAGGACAGAGTAGGGAGACGAGGGGGAGGAGTTGCGTTATGCAAGAGAGCATTCGTGTTGTGTTAAAAATGTTATAAAAAAAAGATGACAGCATAGAGTCTATATGGGTAGAGGTTACG
Organism: Chionoecetes opilio; assembly: GCA_016584305.1. Taxonomy (NCBI): domain Eukaryota; kingdom Metazoa; phylum Arthropoda; class Malacostraca; order Decapoda; family Majidae; genus Chionoecetes; species Chionoecetes opilio. The sequence continues at coordinate 51,263 of JACEEZ010005286.1, read as the reverse complement.
GGGGGGAAAAATGAGAAAATGGTTTTTGGGGGTAGTGATAGGCCTCCAAATTATGTAAAGAGGATTCAGTCCTATGGGAAGAAATAAACAAAGGCCGAGAATAATCGATTTTGCGGGTGGGAGATTTTAGTCTTTTTAATATAGACTGGGGGTTTAACATAGGGACAGCGACGCAGATGAAATTTTTAAATATAATCCGGATAACTTTCCTAAGTAAGAAACAAGGAGCCCACTAGAGGAGATAATATTCTAGATCTATTGCTGACAAAAAGAGACATTTTGTTACAAATTTGGGGGTCGGGGGAAAAATTTAAAAATAGCGACCCTTTTGAGGTCAATTTAGCTTAAAAGGGAAATTGGAAAATTAAGTGGCAATAGGGACGAATCCTAATTTCAGAAGGCCAAATGCGGATTTTAAAAAGACACCTGGAGGTTGCAAAAAGAGGGGCGGTGAGGAGAAGAAATTTCCAGGACAGGGCGTTGACAGCTGGAAAAACCAATTATGAAGGATTGGAAGGGACCCGGTACGACTAAAAAGTCACCCCCTTTTTGTCTTATCAAGTTTCCGTTCTCTACCAGGGCTGTCCCTAAAGAAAAGGTAGCAACAAAATATTCTATTTTGTATTCTTCATTTTTGTTTTTCTTTTCATATTTTTGCACTATTGTCAGCTATCAATACAGTTTAATTTTATCAACGTGTCACCCGCATGTATACTAGAAGTGTCTTTGGTGAAACTCGCAGTCTTTGGGCGAGTTTTCCCAATTAACCTTCAAAACCCCATTTGTGAACCAGAATTTCTGTATATGTATTCCAGATTTAATGGAATAAATTAACCTGAAACTGACAAAATGATATCCATCATTCCAGTTCAACCATAAGCTATGAACACTCCACCTAGTTACAAATGGTGACCCTGGAGTGTAGCTAATGGTTCCCTAGGCAGGCTTAAACTGGTGCTGTCCATCACTGCATAGAAATGCAATTTCTATGTTTTGGGCTGGACACATGAGCACACTTCTCCTAGTAGTGGGACCTGCGTCTTCGGAAGCATTCGTCCCACGCTCCTGCTGTATATTCCTAGCCTCCAGCTTCACTGGTGATCGCTAGGTTGAAAGCGGGATCGGGAGAAATTACACTTCATACGTGTGGCCGCCACCTAGTCAGGTTTCCACCCAGACCCCGGCACCTTCTGTCCCTTTCCTCAGGGCATTTTTGCCCTCAGACGCCTTACTGCGTCCTCAGCGGCCTATGGCATTTAGCGCGGCCACTACCCCGCCAGGCGCCTCACTGCGTCCTCAGCAGCCTATGCGCATTCAGCGCGGCTACTGCCCCTTCAGACGGCTCACCGTGTCTTCAGCGGCCTTATGCGCATTTAGCGCGGGCCCTGCTTCCTCCGAGGCCTCACTGCGGCCTATGCGCATTTACCGCGGCCGCTGCCCCCCCTCCAGAGGGCTCACCGCGTCTTCAGCGGCCTTATGCGCGTTTAGCGCGGGCCCTGCTTCCTCCGAGGCCTCACTGCGGCCTATGCGCATTTAGCGCGGCCGCTGCCTCCCTCCAGACGGCTCACCGCGTCCTCAGCGGCCTTATGCGTTTTAGCGCGGGCCCTGCTTCCTCAGACGCCTCAGTGGCCTATGTGCACTCAGCGCAGCCACTCCACCCTCTGACGCCTCCTTGCGCCCTCAGCACGACCTCACGCGCATTCTGCGCAGCCCCACGGTGTTATTGAATCACTCTACGGCCGCCACTCGCCGCCCTGTGGATTACCAGCCCTGTGGATTACTCAACCCTCAAATCCACAGTGTTAACGTGACTCACTCCACGGCCGCCGCTCGCCGCCCTATGGATTACTCAACAGCCCTATGGATTACTCAACAGCCCTGCGGATTACTCAACCCTCAGCCCCACAGTGTTAAAGTGACTCGCTCCACGGCCGCCGCTCGCCGCCCTATGGATTACTCACCGCCCTGTGGATTACTCACCGCCCTGTGGATTACTCATTACCAGGCGGCAACACTACCAGGCGCCAACACTACCCGGCGGCAACACTGCCATGGCGGAACAGTTCCACGCCCGCAACACAGCCGGCGTCAACACTGCCATGGCGGCAACACTGCCACGCCCGCAACACTGCCGGCGGCACCACTGCCATGGCGGTAACACTGCTACGCCCGCAACACTTCCGGCGGCACCACTGCCATGGCGGTAAACACTGCCACGCCCGCAACACTGCCCGGGGGCCCCCACTGCCATGGCGGTAACACTGTCACGCCCGCAACACTGCGGCGGCACACTGCCATGGCGGTAACACTGCCACGCCCCGCAATACCGCCACGCCGCAAAAACCCGCCATGGCGGCAATACTGCCACGCCCGCAATACCGCCACGCCTGCAACACTGCCATGGCAGCAATACTGCCACGCCCGCACACAGCCGGCGGCACCACTGCCATGGCGGCAACACTGCCAAGCCACAACTGGTCACCACAGCCTCCACGTCAACCCCGTCAAACCCGGGATACCCGTTGGCCCCAGAGCAAGCCCACATCGCTACCATCACATCGCCAACACCCAGGCAACAAACCCCTCTACCAAAGTCTCGTTCCTCCTCCCGCGTCACTAGGGGGGGGTACTGTAAGGACCTAAACTAGTTCCCCCCCTTTCAGTTTATCAAGTTTTCCGTTCTCTAAACCCGGGCGTCCCTAAGAGAACCAGCGTAAACAACATTAAACTTCTATTTTGTATTCTTCATATTTTGTTATTGTCATTATCATATTTATGCACTATTGTCAGCTATCAATACAGTTAATTATATACAACGTGTCACCGCAATGTATACTAAAGTGTTTTTTGGTGAGACTCGCAGTCTTGGTCGAGTTCCACAATTAACCTTCAAAACCACCATTTGTGAAACCAGAATTTCTGTATATGTATTCCAGATTTAATGGAATAAATTAACCTGAACTGACAAAATGAGTATCCATCATTCCAGTTCAACCATAAGCTATGAACACTCCACCTAGTTACACCTGGAGGTAATTGGCGCGGTCAGATATGGTAGTGAGGTCGAGGCTGAGGATATAATTAGAGCGGTTAGACAGGGAAGTGAGGTCAGGGTGAGGAGTTAATTAGAGAGGTTAAAAGGGGAATGAGGTCGGAGCCCCAGGAGGATTTTACCTCATTTGTAACGAATATAATTGACGGACAGAAAAGAAATATTCCTTATAGGGAAATAAGGTCCAGAAAAAGTGATCCAAAATGGATGACCACCAATTTAAAACACAACATTGGAGTAAAAAGAAACATTTATTTAAGGTTCAAGGCAGGATTGGTAAACAAAGAAAAGTATAACGTGATGGCGAGGACAGTGAAGAAATTAACTCGAGTTGCTAAGAACAATTATGAGATTAAAGTAGCAGAACAGGCGAAAAGGGACCCAAAGGGGTTCTATCAGGTTTATAAAATAAAGACAAGGGAATTATTTGGGCCGTTAAGGTCAAGACAGGGTGAGGTCTTAAATATGGATGAGGATATGTGTAAGACCTCTAAATGTTTATTTCTTAAGTTTTTTTTACGGAGGAGGATACACAGACGATCCCTGATAGTGAACAGTTTGTTCAAAGGAAGCGACGAGGAGAAACTAAAAGGATATTTTTGATAACAAAGGGAAAATGGTGGAGGAGGGTATAGAAAAAATGAAAACGTTTAAATCCCCCGGACCAATAAAGTGTATCCCAGGGTATTAAAGGAATGCAAGGAGGTTGTTAGTGAGTCGTTAGGGCACTTTTTTAGGAATCGGTTGAGATAGGCGATGTGACATTATTGTGGAGGAAAGGAAATTTTTGTTCCCATATTTAAGAAGGGAGACAGAGGACTAAAGTCAAATTATCGACCCGTGGGTGTGTGTAAATTTTTGGGAATCTATTATTGCAAAAAACATTAAGAGCCTTAGATAAACATAGTTTTGATCAATGATTAAACAACATGGATTTACCAAGGGTAGGTCATGTCTCACCAATTTATTGAGTTTTTATAGGAAATTTTTATGAGACGGCAGATAATGATAGGATTTTGATATAATATATCTGGACTTTAGTAAGGCATTTGCCAAAGTACCACACGAGCAAACTCTTAAATAAAGGTTAGTGCTCAGGTATAGATGGGAAGGTTCTTCATTGGATCAGAGCTTGGCTAAGTAATAGGCAACAAAGGGTTTTACAATTAATGTTCCAAATCTGAATGGGGACTGGTGACAAGTGGAGTTCCACAAGGGTCTGTTTGGGCCCATTACTATATTTTTTTACATCAACGACTTGGATAGTGGGATTAGCAGTGATATCAGCAAGTTTTGGTGATGATACAAAGTTATTGGTAGGATTTTTGGGATCACAGTCTGACGTAACATTTGCAGGGAGACTTAGATAAACTTAAACGAGTGGGCAGTCAGATGGCAGATGGAATTTAATTTGATAAATGTAGCGTTATGAATGTTGGAAAAAAAAAAAAAAAAACCTGGTAATGGGTTTACACCATAAGCAATGTATCGCTGAAAAGATCGGAAGGTGAAAAAATCTTGGAGTGAGAGTGAGCCCAGACCTCCGACCTAGGAAACAATGTATTGGGGCCAGAAATGAGCTAATGAGTATTGGATTCATTACCAGAAGTTTTTAAAAGTAGAAGTGGCGGGAAATTATTATAAAGCTTTATCTGGCTCTAGTCAGGCCTCACCTAGACTATGCAGTTCAGTTTTGGTCTCCATATTATAGGATAGATATAGTGTTTTTTAGAAAAAATGCAGAGAAGGATGACCAAAAAGATACAAGGGATGCGTAACTTTAGCTATAGAAGAGATTGAAGTTATCAAAATTACACTCACTCGAGAGACGCAGAGTAAGGGGCGATCTGATAGAAGTTTTTAAGTGGATAAAGGGATTTAATAAAGGAGAGGTAGGAAAGTTCTTACGGCTTTTAAACCCGGGTAGAACAAGAAGTAACGGGTTCAAGCTGGAAATGCGTAGATTTAGAAAGGAAATAGGGAAAAACTGGTTCACAAATGTGGGTGAATGAAAAGGGAAAGGTTCTCAGTTTTACAGGTAGTTAGTGCTGATCATTGGGGGGCTTTAAAGGGGAGCTGGTAGGTTCATGGATGGGAAGAAAGGTGGATGTAGGTAGTGTTAGGTGAAGGAACTACCACGTGTAGGCCTCGCGGCCTCTTGTAGTTCCTTATTTTTTTAAGTTCTTATGTTCTTACGGAATTTCTCATTAAGGGCTTGTTATTGCAAAAAATTTTTTTTACAGACCCCCGTTGATTTTGACAGCACTACTTACCTGTGAATTTCAGCTCAATCCGACAAAAATTTAGAGTAGTTTTTCGCTTATTACTCATTAAGGGCTTGTTTTTACGCAAAACGTTTCTTCTGACGACCCCCATTGATTTTGACAGCAATTCTTGCAAAGTCAATTTTCAGCTCAATCCGACAATATTTAGGAGTAGTTATACACTTTTTGGAACGCCGACGTGAGTTTCGACAGGGGATGCTTGCAGCCTATGTTGATCTCCAAAAAGGCGTATTTTACTCAGTGCATCGTGAGTCACTCTGGGATCTTCTGCGACTTCGAGGGATTCCTGCAAGGACTATTGGTTTGATAACTGGTCTGTATTCTGGGACTGAGAGTGCTGTGAAGCGTGGGGCAGGTGTATCCAGCTTCTTTCCTGTGAATCAGGAGTGAGGGAAGGGTGCGTCCTTTGCCCCATCACTTTTCAACGCTTGTATGGACTGGGTATTGGACAAGGTTGTAGATCAAAGTGATTGTGGAGCATCCGTCGGCAACACCAAGATCACTGATCTTGTTTTTTGCCGATGATGCAGTAATCTTTTCTGAGTCGCTGGGGGTCCTGGTGATGGCTCTCGAGGCGCTGCACGTGGAGGCAAAGCCTTTTGGACTTGAGGTCCCCCCGGCTCAAGACCAAGGTCCAGTATTTGGAGACTTACTAGATGAACAGTACATCTGTTCATGCGTGTGGCGAGGACATTGAGATCTTGGAAAGTTTAACATCCCTTGGTAGCGCAGTCCATAATGACGGCGGGTTACGTCAAAAAGTCTTACGACGGATTGGCATAGCCAGGGTTTTTGGGAACGCTCAGGGGGGAGTATTTGGCTTTGTCGGTACCTTGGAGGAGGACAAAGATCCGGATTTTAAATCGTTGTGATCCGTGTCTTACTCTATGGTGTGAGACATGGACACTAAATAGGATTGAAGAGAAAAATCAATCCCCTTTGGTAATAAGTGTTTTCGCAGAAACAGGGGGTATCGCGGGAATTACGGTCAAATCAGCGTTTTTTTTCCCCCCCGTGTGACTGAATCGGGGCCCCTATCCCTGCATAGCCGTCACGCAACTTCGGTTTTGGGCATGTGGAAGCTCCCCTAAAAATGACCTTCCCACGGGTTGTATCTGTAAGAGAAAAACCGGCGTGGGGGGGCCCAAGGGGCGCCCCAAGCTCGGGGTGGGGAAAGTTGGTTTCTTTCGAGGTGTTGGGTAGGGGAAAGGAGCCTGCATGGGAACTCGCGCGTGGTGACCCCGGGAGTGGCGTGTAGGGGGGGCGAGGGGACGCGCCCCCGGCGTATGCCCCCAATGATTTATTGATTGGGAACTTTTTGGCGGATACTTTTCCCCGGGTCTTATGGTAAGCGACAGCGAGCGAAACTCGCTGTAATTTAAAGGGGTTTTTCTTACAAAAACTTTGTTTACGACCCCCTTGATTTTTTCGCATACTTGCATGTCGAATTTTAGCTCAACGACAAAAATTAGGAGCAGGTTTCGTTATTTCTCATTAAGGCTTTTTTTACGCAAAAATGTTTGTCCGACGACCCCCTTTATTTTCAGCACACTTTCATTCAAATTTCGCCAAGATAAATTTAGGGGTGTTATACACTTTTTTTCGGGAAAATGGTTCCACGGGTTTTATGGTAAGCGACAAAGGGGGAAATCGTATCAATAATAGAACAAAAAATAGACGTCCCGCCTCTGGGCCCCCTTTCTTTTGGCTCAGTTTGCGGCGGAACGTGACAGCGAGCCACGTTCTAGCCCAAAAACTCATTTTCTGAATTATATTAAGAGCTTGTCTATGCAAAATGTTTTTTTTTAAGACCCCATTGATTTGACAGCACTAGGGAGCGAGTGTAGTCAAACCGACAATAAATTTGGGGTAGTTACGATTATTTAAGGGAGTTTTTCGCAGCAAAATTTTCCGACGACCCCATTGATTTGACAGCATATATGCTGTAAATTTTAGCTGAAACCCATAATAATTAGGAGTGTTTTACACTTTTTTGGGGGAAACTTTATTCCAAACGGGGCTTTGGTAAGCGATAGCGAGCTTCGCCGCCTAATAAAAAGTTTAGAATAAAGTATAGACGCCAGCCTCTGGCCACTTGCATTGGGGTCAGTTTTTGCGGCTGGAACGTGACAGCGAGCAACTTCCAGCCAAATTAACTCATTTCGGAATTATCATTAAGGGCTTTTTCTATGCAAAATGTTTTTTATACAGACCCCGTGATTTTTACCCCACTACTTTCATGTCGAATTTTAGCTCAATACGCAATTTTTAGGGGTATTTAGCTTATTTTCATTAAGGGGTTTTTTTACGCAAAAAGTTTCGTCCGACGGCCCCCCTTGATTTGGACAGCACTTTTTCATGTCAAATTTCCCAACAATCCGATAATATTTTGGGTAGTTATACACTTTTTAGCGGAAAATTTGGGTTTCCCCGGGTCTTATGGGAAACGACAGCGAGGGAAACTCCGCTGTCAAAATCAAGTTAGACGTCCAGCCCCTGGCCCCCTTTTCTTTTTGGGCCCGTTCTTGCGGGGGAAAGTGACACGGCCACGTTCCAGCCAATTAACCATTACGTGAAATTTCTCATTAAGGGGTTGTTCTAGCAAAAAAATTTTTTTACAGACCCCCCTTGATTTTGACAGCACTACTTGATGTCAAATTTTAGTCAATCCGATAAATTTTGGAGAGTTATACACTTTTTTCGGAAAAATTGGTTCCCCGGGTTTTTATGGTAGGCGACAGCGAGCGAAATCGCTGTCAAAAATAATCAAGTAAGGTCCAGCCTCTTGGCCTTTTCTTTTGGCCAGTTTTGCGGCTTGAACGTGAAGCGAGCCCCAAATTAAACCAATTCACTCATTTCGGAATTTTCATTAAGGCTTGTTTTATGCAAAAAGGTTTTTTTTTACAGACCCCCATGATTTTGACAGCACTATTGGATGTGAATGTCAGCTCAATCCGACAAAAATTAGGAGTAGTTTACGGTAATTATCATTAAGGCTTTTTTTACGCAAAAAAAAATTCTCCGACGATCCCATTGTTTTGACGCATAATTTTCAGTCAAATTTTAAATCAATCCGATAATAATAGGGAGTTTTACACTTTTTTGGCGGAAAAATTGGTTCACGGGTCTTATGGTAAACGACAGCGAGCGAAGCGAGCCAAGTCGTGTCAATAATAATCAAGTATAGAGTCCAGCCTTTGGCCCCCTTTTCTTTTGGGTCAGTTCTTGCGGTGGAACGTGACAGCGAGCACTTTCCAGCCAATTAACTAATACGTGAATTTCTCATTAAGGGGTTTTCTGTGCAAAAAGTTTTCTGCACAGACCCCCATGATTTTGACAGCACTACTTTGATGTCGAATATCGCTCAATTTGAAATAATTAGGAGTAAATTTCGCTAATATCATTAAGGGGTTGTTTTTCGCAAAACAATTCACCGAGACCCCCATTTATTTGCAACACTATTACATGTCAAATTTTAGCCAATTTGACAATAAATAGGAGTAGTTATACCTTTTTTTCGGAAAAAGGTTCCACGGGTTTATGGTAAGCGATGCGAGCGAAGTCGCTGTAATCAATATAGACGTCCGCCTCTGGGTCCTTTGCTTTTTGGGTCGTTCTTGCGGTGGAACGTGACAGCGAACCACGTTCAGCCAAATTAAAACATTACTGAATACTCATTAAGGGGGTTGTTATAGCAAAAAGTTGTTTAAAAAGAGCCCATTTATTTTAACAGCACTACTTTGGGTCTCAAATGTCAGCTCAATCTACAAAATTAGGAGTGTTTACGCTAATTTCTATTTAAGGGGTCGTTTTCGCAAAACATTCTTCCGACGACCCCCATGATTTGACGCATACTTGCAAACAAATTCAGCTCAAACCGACATATTTTGGAGTAGTTATACACTTTTGGGGGAACTTGGTTCCCCCGGTTTTTTTGGTAAGCGACAGCGACAAGCTCGCTGTCAAAAAAATAATCAAGTATAGACTCCGCCCCTGGCCCCTTTTTTTTGGCCAGTTTTTGCGGTGGAACGTGACAGCGAGCCACGTTCTAACCAATTAATCTTTCGGAATTACTCATTAAAGGGGTTTTTATGCAAAAAAATTTTTTTACAACCCCCCCTTTATTTTTAAACAACTTGGGTGTTTAATTTTTAGCTCCCAAACCGCAATAATTAGGAGTGTTTACGCTAATTATCATTAAGGGCTTTTTTTACGCAAAAAAAATTTTACCCACGACCTCCATTTTATTTTGACAGCACACTAGGATGTAAATTTCAGCTCAAAACCGACAAATTTAGGAGTAGTTTACACTTTTTCCGGAAACTTTGGGTTTTACGGGGCTTTTGGGAAGCGACGCGAGCGAGGGTGTGTATAAAATAATAATAAAAGAAGCTTCAAGAACAAGAACACGAACTGAACAAGGAAGGAGGAGGGGGGGAAAGAAAAAAAAAATAATGAGAAACGAAGGAGGAGGAAAAGAAAAGTGACGTAGGAATGTGGAGGAGGAGGAGGACGAGAAAATAAAAGGGAGGGGAGGAGAAAAGGAGAATTCCAATATTCAAACCTCCTTTAGTGCTCGTGAAGTAACACACACATAAGGTTTTTAAATTAAGCAAACCTGGGCTTATGAAAATGGAAACATAGTTTTTCTCTCCTTGTTCTTTTTTTTTTTTCAAATTTTTAAAATTTTTTGTTTTTTTTTTAGTCTACTTTATTTTAAAGGGTTTTTTTTTTTATCGTCTTTGATACTTTTTGGTTAACCAAGATGACGACTGCTAAACATGAATTTTTGATTCAGTTATGATACAGACACAATTTCAAAATGGGAAAATTTCCTGTGGAGTGTGTGGTAGTGGAGTAGGAGTAAACTCTATTCGATGCAAGGAATGTGACAAGTGGTACCATGGTACCATAAAAGATGTTCGGGACTAGGAAACCTGAATAGGGTGGTAGATTTCTGCTGTCCAGTGTGTGTAAGAAGAATCAACAGAGGGGGCCCGCCAAAAGAGGAAGAGGTAGAATCTATAGAAGTTAATGGTGATGTAATAGAAGAAGTGAAACAGTTTTCCTATCTTGGTGACATGTTAGATAGCGAGGGTGGAGTGGAGAGAGCAGTAAGAACACGGGTAGCACTACATGGATGAAGTGGAGAGAGATAGCGGGACTGCTGATAAACAAGAGTATTCCACTGAAAAACAGAGGAAGAGTATTTGAAGCATGTATAAGATCAGTATTGCTGTATGGTTCTGAGACATGGGCTTTGACAAAGAAGTTGGAGGATGTGTTGGTTACTTGTGATCGGAGAATGTTGAGGTATATGACTGGGATCACATGGAAAGATGAAGTGTCCAGTTAAGAGGTGGCAAAAAGATGTGGATTGAAGGAGCTGAGTATAGTGCTGAGAGAAAGGAGATTGAGGTGGTTTGGGCACGTGAAGAGGAGAGAAGGTGGTGAGGCACCGGGGAGAGTTGTTAGAGTGGAAGTGCCAGGTCGCTGTCCACCGGGCAGGCCAAGGAAGACATGGAGGCGATGTGTTGAAGAGCATCTGGCAGCATTGTGCATTGAAGAGGTTGAGGCAATGGATAAAGATAGTTGGAAGCGTATCATCGACCGTCTAACTTCATAAGATATGGAAAAATCTGACGTTAAACAGAAAGATGATGATGATGATGACTTGGTCAGCTTTCCAGTAAGGCTTGTGAAATGCTATAGTTATATATAATGTCACCATGGCTATTCAATTTGTTTTATGGATGGAGTCGTGAAAAAACTGAAAGGAAAGGTCAGCCATGTTGAAGTAGAGCTGTGTACAGGAAGTGCAAATGGATGCCGAATTCAATGATATTCACAATAACTTTGGTAAATATTTACTTTATTGCCGTTTTCTATTTTTGATGATTTTTTTTCTTGCATTTGATAGTATTTTTTTTCCTAGTAGTAGTTAGTTTAGTTTAGTTCAAAACTTACAATCCAGAGGACCTCTAAGTATCAGATCAATGAGTACTGATGAGTCTCTCAATAAGTGCTGTGCCACAAAGGCCCACTTGGAGCCACTTGAATGAACCAGAGGAAAGAGCTTTCTATCAAGGAAGAAGAGTGCATACATACAGGACAGCCAGTGGCCTCAACGCCTCTCCCTTATTCACACCTCTTGCCAAAGCCTTCCTCTTCACAAATCTCATAAAGTTGTGATGAAAACTTCCTTCGTGCGGAGGGCGGGAGGACCATGTTGACGCAGGCCAGGCCACAGTCCCAGGTGTGGCGCTGCTGCACGTGCTCCACCGCCAGCATCACCTGGTCCTCCTTGACCTTGGTGCCGCCCATCCTCACCATGCCACTGCACGCAGGGAGAGAAAATCACACCACGTTCACTCACCACGTCAACAGAAAAGATGCTTACAACGAAGTGTTATGATATTTTTCCTACTTTTGCAAAGGAATACAAAGGAAGAACTGACAGCAACATCCCTACTGGGCCAAACGAGACTGCCTGTGTGTGACTACTTTCTTCCACTATAGTTTCTACGTGTGAGGTAAACGCCAACATCATGTTTTGTAACATCATGTAGAATCAAAAGTTTTGTCCTGCAAATACAGGTTGTTCTGACCAGGTAAGTGATGTGATTGCAAATGCCTGACAGGAAAGAGGCTTACTAGGTGAGGCTCTTTTTCTGCTTTCCATGTTTAACACTCAAGGAAAGTACTATAGTCTATTCACTTAAGCTGGATTCCTGGGAGCGGCTCGATGCCTAGGCGAGTATGTAACGACGTCGCTGATTGGCTGATAGCCTCGGGCAGGGTGGCGATGGTGGTGGTACTTGCCTCGCCGCAACCCAAAACCCTTGCGTTGCCTCATAAAAATATTCATATTTCTTGGCTTTACTCATCTCTTACACAAGATAGGCCTATTTTGTTTGCATCAGTAAATCAGGCAGTGATTGTTCAACAACAACACGCCATTCATAACTCAATAGGGTAAAAAATAAAGTCATGACTGACTATCACAAGAGTAGGCGGACTTTTAGGTTTTCAGTGCATTGAAATGTTGTACTCCTACCCGATATAACCAAGCTCCCAGATAATAGTTATGAAAGCTGAGTCTACCATCGTGTTCATAATACATTGCTGCATATCATGAGCATAAAAAAAATACAGTAAGACGACACTGATATTAAGATAATTAAAGGAAAGTAAAAGAGTGTATAAACATTATTTCTTGCTTATTTTGCTTCAACTCGCTCTAACTCCATAAGTTTTGGTCACATTCAATTTTCAAGAACTGTTTCAAAATCCTTATACTTTTCCGCTTCCTGTGGTATGTAGCACATACCAATAAGGAAAAGAGTAGGTGGTCAAAATGGCTAAGAAAGTTAAGACTACTACTGCAAACTGGCACAGTGACGGGTGAGCATTGCTCCCTATATAGGAGAGACTGTTTTCGGGAGAGCTATCAGAGGCTCCACCCGTCACGGCACCAGTTTGAAACAGTTTAACTTTCTTAGCCATTTTGACCACCTACTCTTTTCCTTATTGGTACGTGCTACATACCACAGGAAGCGGAAAAGTATAAGGATTTTGAAACAGTTCTTGAAAATTGAATGTGACCAAAACATATGGAGTTAGAGCGAGTTGAAGCAAAATAAGCAAGAAATAATGTTTATACACTCTTTTACTTTCCTTTAATTATCTTAATATCAGTGTCGTCTTACTGTATTTTTTTTATGCTCATGATATGCAGAAATGTATTATGAACACGATGGTAGACTCAGCTTTCATAACTATTATCTGGGAGCTTGGTTATATCGGGTAGGAGTACAACATTTCAATGCACTGAAAACCTAAAAGTCCGCCTACTCTTGTGATAGTCAGTCATGACTTTATTTTTTACCCTATTGAGTTATGAATGGCGTGTTGTTGTTGAACAATCACTGCCTGATTTACTGATGCAAACAAAATAGGCCTATTTTGTGTAAGAGATGAGTAAAGCCAAGAAATATGAATATTTTTCTGAGGCAACGCAAGGGTTTTGGGTTGCGGCAAGGCAAGTACCACCACCATCGCCACCCAGCCCGAGTCTATCAGCCAATCAGCGACGTCCTTACAAACTCGGCTAGGCAGCGAGCAGCTCCCAGCCCAGGAATCCAGGCTTAAGTGAATAGACTATAGTACATAGCGTTTCACTTAAAAAGAAGCTTCTAATTATGAATTTTCACCAAAATGAAGGACCAAAGGAGAGGGTTTCCGTAATTGCCAGAACGAATTTAATTTCACACTTCCATTCTATCCTCACTCTACGTGGAGTTATATATTCAGTTACGTTCATTGTGCTTTTCAATCTTAAAAATCATTACCTTAACTCGTATACTGTTTTTTGTAAATAACTTTTATCAGTAATCGAAACTTAAAGTTATGGTATTTATTTGTTTTATTGCTGTTTCTTTAGCGGCCAATCTTACCATACCCAGTGGATTTGTGGCAGCATATAGTGTATACCTGTATGGTTTTTTTTGTGCAATGAATTTTTTTTTTCAAGTAGCCTACGTGGGGTTATCAATCAATCATTGGGGGCATACGCCTGGGGGCGCGTCGCCTCGCCCACCATGCAACGACACTCCCAAGGGTCACCACGCGCGAGTCCCCATGCAGACTCCCTTCCCATACCAAGCAACTCTCGACAGGAAGCATCAACTTGCCCCAGCCACGAGCTTTGTGGTCGCCCCCTTGGCCTCCTCCACGCCGGATTGTCTCATACAGATAAAACCCGATGGGAAGGATCGGTTTCAGGGTAGCGTGTCACATGCCCATATAGCCGAAGTTGGCGCTGACGGACTATGCAGGTAATAGGCCTCGATTCAGTCTCACGGTGCAATCGCTGATTTGACACGTAATCATCCCAGCGAAACCCCCTAATTCTGCGAAGACACTTATTACCATAGGCATCGATTCGCCTCTTCAAGTCGCTATTTGGTGTCCATGTCTCACAACCATAGAGTAAGACAGGGATCACAAGCGACTTGAAGATCTCGATCTTTGTCCTCCTGCACAGGTACCGACAACGCCACATACTCGTGCTGAGCGAGTCTATAACACCGTGAGCTATGCCAATCCGCCGTAAGACTTCTTGACGCGACCCGCCATCATTATGAACTGCGCTACCAAGGTATGTAAGACTTTCCAAAGTCTCAATGTCCTCGCCGCACGCATGAACATACTGTACTGTCTCATCTAGTAAGCCTCCAAACACCTGGACCTTGGTTTTGAGCCAGGAGAGTTCAAGTCCCAAAGGCTTTGCCTCCTCGTGCAGCGCCTCGAGAGCCATCACCAGGACCTCCAGCGACTCAGCAAAGATTACTGCACCATCGGCAAAAACAAGATCTGTGATCTTGGTGCTGCCTAGGGATGCTCAACAATCACTTTGATCTACAACTTTGGCCAATACCCAGTCCATCCAAGTGTTGAAAAGTGATGGGGCAAGGACGCATTCTTGCCTCACTACTGTATTCACAGGAAAGAAGCTGGATACACCTCCCCCACACTCCACAGCACTCTCAATCCCAGAGTACAGACTAGTCATCAAACCAATAGTCCTTGCAGGAAAGGAATCCCGCGAAGTCACAGAAGATCCCAGAGTGACTCATGATGCACTGAGTCAAACGCCTTGTTGAGATCAACATAGGCTGCAAGCATCCCCTGTCGAAACTCACGTCGGCGTTCCACCAGGACACGAAGCGCTAGGATACGGTCCGTTGTTGATTTACCAGGCGTGAACCCAGACTGCTGAGGTCTCTAATTCTTCAGCAGATGACTGTGGATATGTGTCAGCAATACATGGGCAAGCACCCTACCTGGCACGCTGAGCAGTGTAATGCCGCGGTAATTGTTGCAGTCCTGACGGTCCCCTTTCCCTTTCCAGATAGGGACGACGAGCCCCCTTTTCCAGTCAGGAGGAATGGTACCTGCTTGCCACACGGCAGTCAGAACATCATGCAACCCGCGGATCATGGCCTCACCCCCAGCTTTGAGGGGCTCCTCACTGATATTACAAGCACCAGCTGCCTTTCCACCCCTCAACTTTACTACAGCCTCTTTGACTTCGTCAATAGAGGGTGCGGTTTCGTCAATGGGAGTATCGGCATCCACTGCCCGTAATCCAGTGGTGTGGAGCTGCCCAATTGGAGGGTCCACCGTGAACAACTGCCCAAAGTACTCTACTACGTGAGGTTATGTTTGGTTAATTTATATTCGCTCTTTTTTCTTTATTAATTCCCGTTTTTAGGTTAAGTCAGGTTTTATACACCTAGTTTTCTTCAGTTATTCATTTTTTTACCCACATTTTTCCTGATCTTCATAGCCCTCCCCACTATCGGGGGGTCAAGATTGCCATGGTCATATAATGGTTATTATTCATTTGCACAACAAATGAGGCCTCAAAACACTCAAAGGAACTAAAATAAACTATCAAATGCAAGAAAAAATCATCAAAAATAGGAAACGGCAATAAAGTAAATATTTACCAAAGTTATTGTCAATATCACTGAATTCGGCATCCATTTGCACTTCCTGTACACAGCTCTACTTCAACATGGCTGACCTTTCCTTTCAGGGTTTTTTCACGACTCCATCCACAAAACAAATTGAATAGCCATGGTGACATTATGTATAACTATAGCATTTCACTATCCTTACTGGAAAGCTGACCAAGTCATCATCATCATCATTTTTCTGTTTAACGTCAGATTTTCCCATAATATCTTCTGAAGTTAGACGGTCGATGATACGCTTCCAACTATCTTTATTCATTGCCTTAACCTCTTCAATGCCCAATGCTGCCAGATGCTCTTCAACACACCGCCTCCATGTCTTCCTTGGCCTGCCCGGTGGACAGTGACCTGGCACTTCCACTCTAATAGCTCTCCCCGGTGCCTCACCATCTTCTCTCCTCTTCACGTGCCCAAACCACCTCAATCTCCTTTCTCTCAGCACTGTACTCAGCTCCTTCAATCCACATCTTCTTGCCACCTTTTCACTGGACACTTCATCTCTCCATGTGATCCCAGTCATATACCTCAACATTCTCCGATCACAACCAACCAAAACATCCTCCAACTTCTTAGTCAAAGCCCATGTCTCAGAACCATACATCAATATTGATCCAAAGACTACTGTATACTGAACTTGCTACTCAGTTTGGGCTATTTCCAGTGGAGGCCAGTTTTGCGATTCCTGACATTTTCGAACATCACTCCCATCTCCCTTCCTATGGTTTATTAGTATAAATGATATACCGTTATCTTCGTAAATGTTTGTTCTATAATATTATCAAATAAAAAACAGTAAAATATACTAAAGAAATGCCATTATGAGAGAGTTAAGAAATATGCATGAACTTAATATTCACTTAAACTCTTCGCCATTTAATATTGTGCGAGAAAACATTTTACATGAAACATAGCAATAGAAGCGGAATGTTATTAGCTTTCCATTGATATGTTTCGTTTTCTGATAAATTAATTAGTACTATTCATAAATTAGCGTGAACTAAATAAATAACCTCATCAATCGGGAAAATTACCCGATTGATGATGTAATTGTTTTAGTTAACGCTTATTTATGCATGGTTGTAATTCTTTTATCAGAAAACGAAATATATCAATGGAAAGCTAATAAAATTCCGCTTTTATTGATATTTTTCATGTAAAAAGTTTTTACGCAAAATATTAAATGGCAAAGAGTAAAGTGAATATTAAGTTCATGCATATTTCTTCAGAGTCTTATAATGGCATTTCTTTAGTGTATTTCACAGTTTTGTATTTGATAATATTATAGAACAAACATTTACAAAGATAACAGTGTATCATTTATACTGATAAACCATAGTCTACTTTATTCATGGAACACTTTTTTTACTTGCCGATCCGATTGATGATGTTATATTTTTAGTTAACGCTAATTTATGCATGGTTCTAATAAATTTATCAGAAAACGAAATATATCAATGGAAAGCTAATGACAATCCGCTTCTATTGCTATGTTTCATGTAAAAAGTTTTCTCGCAAAATATTAAATGGCGAAGAGTTTAAGTGAATATTGAGTTCATGCATATTTCTTCACTCTCTCATAATGACATTTCCTTAGTGTATTTTACTATTTTGTATTTGATAATATTATAGAGCAAACATTTACGAAGGTAATGGTATATCATTTATACTGATAAACCATAGGAAGGGAGATGGGAGTGATGTTCGAAAATGTCAGGAATCGCAAAACTGGCCTCCACTGGTCATGGGCGGGTTGGCGCGGGGCACGAGTAGCAAGTCCAGTATACAGTAGTCTTTGATTGATCTTATAAATGCTTCATATACTCTATCTCTATTTGTCAGTGGAATACTCTTGTTTATTAGCAGTCCCGCTATCTCTCTCCACTTCATCCATGTAGTGCTACCCGTGTTCTTACTGCTCTCTCCACTCCACCCTCGCTATCTAACATGTCACCAAGATAACAAAACTATTTCACTTCTATTACATTACCATTCACTTCCATAGTTTCTACCTCTTCCTCTTCTGGCGGTCTGCCTCTGTTGATTCTTCTTACACACACTGGACAGCAGCAATTTACTACCCAATGCAGGTTTCCTAGTCCCGAACATCTGTTATGGTCCCACTTGTCACATTCCTTGCAAATAATAGAGTTTACTTCCACTCCACTACTGCACACTTCACAGGGAAACCTTCCTAAATACCTGTATATTTTGCTTTATTTTCTTACCTGTTACCATCATCTTCGTCCTGGACATATTCACTTTCAGACCTCTTCTCTCCATTGCTTGCTTCCAATCTATGACTAAGATCTTCCAATCATGACTAAGCCATGAGCTTCCAAACATTGTAGTGGCCCCTCTGTACAATTGACATCAAGACACTGTACAAAACAGTGTATCTTCCTTCCTGGCATTTTAGAAACCACAACAAACTAAACCTAACCAGATCAGCAAAGCCTCCCCTCCTGAGGATCTCGCTCTGCCCTCCACCAAGGGAGGGAGAGAGGGAGAAGCTGACTCTGCCCAAACAGTCATAATTTCCCAATGTTTTCATAATTGCATGAATAATTATAATACATAGAAAAAGGAAATAAACACAAAAAAGGTGTAAGTCAAATACCTGAGATGCGTGTGTCCTCAGGTGGGGGCACGGCGCATCTCTGCCTCCAATAGCAGTGGTCCATAACACTTCTGCCGGTAAGCATCAGTGCTATTTATTCTGGTGATTACAAGAAATGGGAAAATTATAGTTAAATTTACAGATACAAAATGACCATAACAGGGATGAGGGGCTCTACTTGGTACCTGGAACTGTCGTCAACCTTGACTCTCGTCGTTTTCAACAAGTTCCGATTTTTCTCGTCAACGAGTGTTCCAATTTTCTAAGACTGTTCCAGTATTCAATATATATATATATATATATATATATATATATATATATATATATATATATATATATATATATATATATATATATATATATATATATATATATATATATATATATATTATATATATATATATATATATATATATATATATATATATATTATATATATATATATATATATATATATATATACGTATATATATGTATATAATATTTATTTCTATATATTTAATGAATAGGTGTGAGTTAGTATAAATAGATAAAAACATGCTTTTTTGGTTTTCCACAGGAAGCCCGGTATTATTAAAATGTAGCTTACACGTCACGAATGTACACTGTCAAGCACTGGTTTGTCCCAGACAGTATTACTGGTCGACACGGTACCAAAGCTTCACAGGCAGACAAATGTCCTAGCAGACAAAGAACAAGCAACCGACAAAGACATGACTGACAAGACAAACTCCCAGGGGAGGGCAACCGGGTGTTGTGGCAGAGAACAAAGCACACCAAGCAGCAGCGACATGAGCCCGGGAGGGCTCCCAGCGGTTGGTCGGGTCGCGCGCGGAGATGGACCGGCTCGTGTAGCGGCGGCGGACACCCACACGGCTGAGCGAGGGGCAGGGGGATACGGGAGAACTAACGGAAGAATATACCCCATGCTCCTTTTTCCCCCATTCACATGAGACCCAACAGGTCAGCCACCGGCATCAAATCCGAGAGTACTCCAAAGACACTTTTTTTCATCTATTAACACAATTGGTACTCCTTCGCAATAAAGCCATTCCTCTCAACTTTCTGTGCCGGACCCTCCACACCACCCCAACCCTCTCCCTCCTTCACCACTTCCTCTTTTTAACTCTTCCCATTTATCTTTCTCGTCCTTCTTTCTCTTCCTCCTTCTCCTCTTATCCTTCCTCCCTGTCTTTCTTCATTCGTCCTTCACTACCCAACCCTATTCACTCCTATCATTCACCCTTTTCCTATCCCTTCATCCTTTTTGCCCTAGTTCTGCATTATCTCTTATCTACTACAACACCTTTTCTATCACTTCAAACACACTATACACTCATTACCTCTTTACTCTCTCCCTACCTAGTACCTACCCTGCACACCTATCACCATATCCTTACTACCCCTTCCTATCTCCCTCCCTGTAACCTAACCTACCTACCCTGCACACCTATCACCCTACCCTTACTACCCCTTCCTATCTCCCTCCCTGTAACCTAACCTACCTACCCTGCACACCTATCACCCTACCCTTACTCCCCCTTCCTATCTCCCTCCCTCCCCTCACGCCCTTGCCTCACCGTTCACCACCAGCACCAGGACGGAGGCGGGGGCGGCACGCTGCGGCCCACACGTGTAGTTGCCGGAGTCCGCCCTCAGCGCCGGGGTGATGAAGAGCTTGGAGGTGGTGCGTGTCGGGGTCTTCTCGATCTCGATCCTCACGCCGCCCCTGGAAGACATGGGAAGGGTAGGTCAGAGGGTGGGGATCTAGATGAAGGCTTGTATGCAGAGCGAAGAAGCGCTTCTACAAACCCTCATCGGAAGGGCTTGTAGGTGCCCAGAGAGCGCGAGGGGCGGGCGGAACGAAGGGCGAGGACGAGGACACGGGTCACCCCATGTCTTCGTGGGAGATGAGTTTTATTTCTTGCTATTGTTTGCGCTGTATATGTATGAAATAATGCATTAAATGAAGTAAAATTGCAAGAAATATTTAATACAGTTGGCATAAGAGGTTATTTTCTCAGAATATTGTTCTCATATGATCTCGGTATATGAAGAGGATAAAGATCTGCCAGCCACCATCTCAGACGTCAACACCGCTGCCAGCCGCATAACTCAATCACCTTTTAACAGGAAATTTACAGTATTTTACGAAGTAATCTATTGCTTTGTGTGAAGAGACTGGTTAAGACAAAATTATTCATGGTTATTGCTTGCAACACAGCAGCTTGGCGGTCAGGACAATGTTGTGTTTTCTGACGAATCCGGCATACCCGCTCTGCTCTTCTGGCTGATCAGAGGCGTGCCAACCCAGTCCAGTCCAGTAGCAGGCCAGTTGCCCCGGCCACACACACACCGGCGCGGCCTTTTCGGCCGACAAAAAGTGGCGGGGCCTCGTTCGGCGGACGAGACCCACACACACACCGGCCGCCTCATGAAAATATACAGTACACGTCGGACCACCGTGGTGACAACATGAATCCGCTGTCCGACAATGACTTGTTGGTGATGGCTGCATGTGCAGCCATATATAATACGTCATACTATATATAATACGTCATATATAATACCTATATTATCATAAATACAATTATAACTGGTACAATTAGTCATTATCTGGCCGAGCGAGGGGCGGGCCGCGCCGGACGGCACCACACACACACAAGCGGCAGGCCGCGCCGGACGGAATTTTCAAGCGCCGACTGATTTTCATCCGTCTGCTGCGACAGGCCCCGCCGGATGAAAAACACCCCCACACACACACCGGCCACCTCTAGCCACGCCCCTTTTCGTCGGCCGGACAGGCCGCGCCGGTGTGTGTGTGGCCGGCTTACCAGTTGGCCTCTGGTCAGCACAAGGGACGGACGTGTACGCACCGTAACTCCCACCCTCTAACCCCGTTAAAGCAGCGCATGCTGTTCATTCCTTTCATTCCTTTCTCTCTAACTTTCATCTGCTCACTTGCCTAGATTATCTGCTATAGCTATACCAACAGACTGAACCCGGAAGGAAAGGCCGTTTAGGGTCTGCCATGAAGGGACTCGATTAGCCGAGTAGGGTTGGTGTGTAGCAGATAGGCAAACCGATTTTAGGGTGTAGGAATAGGCTCCCACTAGCTGGGCATCCCAGGCTATCCCTAAGGTCACTCCCTACGACCCCTGGATGGGGGGGTAGTTAGGCTCGGGGCTAGGCGCTTGGGAATAGGTAGGTCTATGAGCACTTTTCCACCACTTTACACTTTAAATGTTTGAATCGAGAGCTGTCTGTCATTACCTTTAGCTCCGTCTTTCCTGCCCGCTGATTGGCCGACTTGATCTCCCAGGCTGTGCCCTTCTCGCACGGGAGCCTCTCGCTCTCTTCCTTAGCAAGGCAGAGTAAATGCAGGGTACAGGAAAAACTGATGTTTTATTAATGTCCTCCTGTCCCCGCTCTAAGGAAGCTTAGATTATGAAGGCACCCTATCTCCCTCGGCCCCCAGGGCCCAGTCGCATTCCCATTCCCAAGTCTGCTGCCCCTCATCCTTCTCCACTACTTCTTGCCCCAAGACGGAAGAGTGCCCGCTGCCCATCCTCCTCCTCAAGCTCCATCAGTTCCTCTGCCCCTACCACGAGTACCGCCGTCATGCCTCCCTCTCCTCGCCGACCCTCGCGCCCTGTCGCCCCTGCCTCCCATCCTGCTCAACCCTCTCTCGCTACAAGCGGCATCAGTGAGCGCCACCGACCTCCCTCAAGCCATATCGATTCCTCTACTTCTAATGCTGCCATATCTCCCGTTCCTGGCCCATCCTCTCGCCCTGACGCCCCTGTCCCTGCTTCTCATCCTGCTCTGCCTTCTCTCGCCTCAAGCCGCAAGGGAAGTCGCCACCCGTCTAACCCCGCTGCCGCTGCTACTAACCCTGGGCCCTCTGCTCCTCGTCCTTCTACCTCGACTGCTACGTCTAATATCTCGTCCTCCTCTGCTGCCTCCCCTCCTGTGACTGTGCAAACCTCAATTACCGCTGCCACTGACGAGGACGGATTTAATTTGGTCCGCAACAAGAATGCTCGTCGCCGTGCTCCCCGCCAGAGAAACGAGACCAACCCCAATCTACGCAACCCTCAACCCCATCGCACGGTCTCCAGGCCAGCTGTCGGAGTGTCGCGTCCTCCCCCTCTCCAGGCCAGCTTTCCCGCCTTCAGAGTTCCTGTCCAGGAGGGCTTCGACAACAGTTACGAAGCGGTCGCTGCCCACGAGGATCTCTACCCCGAATTGAACATGAGGAACATTATAGGCAAAGACGACATCTCGGTCCTACTTCCCAAAGACGAGAAAACTTTCCTCACCTTGGACGACATTGCCTTGAATTCCTCAGCCACCATCAAGATCATGAAACTGGACCCCCAGACCAAGACCGAAAAGGGCGTAGTTATGGGCTATCCCCTCAGGATGCCCATCAGCCTCCTACAGCGCCTTCCCCAGGTGGAGGAAGTGATTCGATGTCAGTCATCACGCTTCAAGGAGCCCACCCGTCAGGTTCTGGTCACCTTCAGGGGTCCCCTGCCTCCTCACATAGATCTCGGGAATTGGGGCGTCTTTTATCTCCGCCCCTACACACCCGAGCCCCTGCGCTGTTTTCGGTGCCAACGCTTCGGGCACCATCAGGCCAGCTGCACGCGTCCTCCGACGTGCGGCATGTGCAGTGGCCCTCATCCGACGCAGTCGTGTCTGGAGAAGTACAATGCCAAACAAGAGGTAACACACAGATGCCCCAACTGTGGCCAGGCTCACCATGCCTGGAATCCCAGCTGTCCTGTACGCCTCGCTCGTGTCAACCAGGGCAGGGAACAGCAGGCGAGTTGGGTACAGGCTCAGCAGTGTACCACAACAACTCCTGCTCCCCCGGGCACCTTCGTGTGGGGCAAGCAACGCCTCCCAGACACTACCGCTGTCCCTCAGCAACCTCCACGCCAGGAGAACTTCCCGCCCTTGCTGCAGCCAACTCCTCCGCCTCAGCCTCAGCATCCCGTTGCCCCCCCACCCAGCTTCACTCGTTCTGCTCCCCCGCCTCCACCTCAACCGCAACCTCTCCAGATTCCCCCAGGAACAATGCTGGTCACGGCGGACATCATGCGCACGTTCGCCACGGAACTGACACTGTCAATTGCCAACATCATCAGTCAAACTTCCGGCGTCACCATCGATACTCAGGCCCTGGACCGGTATTACCAAAGAGATCATAGTTAAGAACGTTTATCATAGCTGGACAAAATGGCCCATTTTAGTCACAACTGGCTGGCAGATATCATAAATTGTGGGGGGACTATCACAAACCGCGCGGGAGGCTAAGAGTGGGTTCACCGAGTTCTAGCGCGACTATGATAACGGCTCCGCGACTATGATAAACTTTCCAGCTGTTAACAGGGCCGAGACACAATAACAGCCTCAGTGAAGAAATATTCGCCCACATAGGGATGTGTTGAGTGAGCTGAGTGATGCACAGCTGATTAGGAAATATCGAGTAGACCGTGTGAGGGCTAAGAATGAGTTCACCGAGTTCTAGCGCGACTATGATAAACTTTCCTTCTGTCAACAGGGCCGAGACACAATAACAGCCTCAGTGAAGGAATTTCCGCCCACATAGGGATGTGTTGAGTGAGCTAAGTGATGCACAGCTGATTAGGAAATACCGAGTAGACCGTGTGAGGGCATATTGTTCCTCATCAACTTTGTACAAACAGCTTTCAGATCGAAAACATCGCCATCTGGCAACTCTGTTTCGTGTTTACACAGATACTGCTCAACGGTACATCTATATGCTTTATTTTCGGGAATTAATTACTACATTACTCTCTGTGTCATTGCCCTAAACATGTTATAAACATAAGGGAAGAAGTATCAACCCATAAAACGTGGTCAAAGGATAAATTCACTGATTATATAACCATTTTAAAGAAACAATGACGCTATATTTAGCAGACGCCTATGATAAACAATTATGCTAGATTCCAAACTTATGATAAATGGCGTATGATAAAAATGTATCATATCCAAGAATTATGATAAATATTTGCCATAGCTATGATTAAGTTTTGGTAATACCGGTCCTGAAGTCCACAATCAGCAAGATCACAGACAAGATCTTTCAGAAAATGTCAGAGAAAGCCCACCACCTCCATCCGAACCTCATTACTTCCACCCCTCAACCAGCTCATGCCAGCCCAGTTCCTCCGACCACGGCCATAGATACACCAGAACTACCTCCGATCCCATCAGTTGCTGTCTACGACTCTGCCACTGGAACGTTAACGGCCTCAGACCCCGATTCGCCTCCCTCATCGATGCAGCCCACCGGGACTCAATAGATGTCTTCCTACTCCAGGAGACACTGCTGCCACACACGTCACACCTCAAGCTCCCAGGCTACTCTGCTTTTCATATCCCTCGTACTCCCGGTACCTCCTGAGGACTAACTATTTTTACCAAACACTACCTTCGTTGCCTACGCGTTGACAAACCTATCCACTGCGGTGAGGGGATGGAAGTCCTTGCAATTACCCTCCATCTCCCACACTTCCCTCTTCACATATACAATTTGTACCGCACCTCCACGGCTACTTTGGACCTTTCTGACCTTTTTGCTCATGCTGTCAACATGTTCGTTGGTTCTAGCGGGTGACCTTAATACACATCATCCCATGCTCGCCTCTCGGTTACCAGCAAATGAGGCCGGCCGTCACCTACATGGGATGCTGCATGATTCTGACCAGATCACACTTCTCAACGATGTCTCTATCCCGACACACATTCACGAAGGCAGATTGGACCTCGCCATTTTATCCGCCTGCCTAGCCCCCAGGTCTTCATGGGCGATTAATCTCCTCACCAGTGATCACTTCGGTGGGCTGGTGGACATCCATGTAACTCTTGCTCCAACTCCACCGCAACATCCCCGCTTTCATATGCGAGATGCCAAATGGGAATTGTTTCTAAGCTCATCTGAGGATCTATTTACCAACGAGCTCCACACCCTACCTCTTGACACTCAAGCAGACAGGCTCTCTGCTATCATCCTTCAAGCAGCCCACCTTTCCATTCCTGTCAGCAAACCCCATGCCCGCCTCTATAAGGACCGTTGGATCTACTGCCCCAGGCTTAAGGAAATCAACCACCGTGTTAATGCCGCTCGCAAACAGTTCCGTCGCCACCCTTCCCCTTCCACCCGCAGCTACCTCCAAAGCGTTGTTCGCCATGCACAGGCAGTCAAGACCCGCCTCCGCAGCCATGCTCTCCTCCACTGGTGCCAGGGTATCTCTTCCCACACACCCCTCGGATGTATGTGGAGACGCGTTCGGGCCATATACTCCTCTGGTCCTCCTCCGCTGCCCACTCATCCTGCTCCAACTGAGGAAGCCGAAAGACTGGCCGAACTTTTCGCTGCCCGCACTTCCCCAGCCACTCTTCCTTCTGAGACCCGGTATATGCAACAAGTTCTTGCTGGTTCCCGCACTACCACCATTCACGCTGCCTGCGCAGAAGAAGTGGAGTCTGATGCACCATTCACCACAGATGAGTTGACTGCGGCCTTGCATAACCGGCCAGACACCACTCCCGGATCCGACCAAGTCACCTACTCTATGCTCTATCACCTCGGCCTCAAGGGCAAGGCTGCCCTCCTTGCACTCTTCAACCTCTCCTTTGCTACTGGAACGTTGCCTGCTTCCTGGAAAACTGCCACCATCCAGCCAATCCCCAAGCCCAAAGACCCTGGAGCCATGAGACCGATTTCTCTACTCAGCTGCCCCTCTAAGATCCTGGAGCGCCTGGTTCTGGTGCGTCTGAAGTGGCAGATTGGCGAGCTCCACCCCTCCCTTTTTGCTTACCAGGTGAACAGGAGTACAACTACCTGCCTGATGTCCCTTCTTGGTGCCCTGCGTTCCCGGTCAGGCCTTGTTATATTTTTAGACCTCGAGAAGGCCTTTGAACTAGCAAATCCCTCTGTCATCCTGGAACATCTCGCCATCAAGGGAGTGCGCGGCTGCCTTCTTCAATGGCTCTCTGACTTCCTCACAGATCGCTCAGCCCAGGTGCGCTTTCAAGGAAGGCTCTCAACACCTCGCCCCCACAGCCTAGACACTCCTTAAGGCAGCTGTCTTAGCCCTTTCCTATTCAACATCCTCATGGAAGCAGTGCTGGGCGTCGCGGAATTATAGTCCGCGATTCCGTGATTCCGCGATCGCGGACTACCAACAATCGATCGCGGAATTTATATTAAATACGAATTAATTCCGCGATCGCGTTCGCGATCGCTGAAAAATGTTTTGCCTTTAATTCCGCGATTTTTAGTCCAAGATCCAAAATTTTGATTTGAAAAACAACATTCTTTTCCCGCGCTGCCGCGCGGGGTTGGGTTGACCAGCCAGCTATTCTGTTACCTGACGCGCCTGCTGCTGGCCGCCCGCGGGCTGATCAGTCAGCTCTGAACTGTTCCACAGTAAAGTCGCTGACTTCCCCGCTCTTAGCAAACGCTAAATTTCAAGTTCTAACTTGAATTCGAAACTCACCTCACCTAGCCTACGTAGAACAAACTTAATTCCTGAATTTCTACAAATTGTTACGATTTTTTACAACTTTTTTAGCGATTACCGATCGCGGAATAAACGATCGCGGAATTTTAATTCAAACTTGAATAAATATTCCGCGATCGCGGAATTGCGATCGCGGAACGCCAAATTTTCGATCGCGGAATAGCGATAGTGGACCACCTATTTTTGGATCGCGTGCCCAGCACTGCATGGAAGGGCTGTTCACCACTAACTATCAGAGAGGAGTTCAGCTTCTCTGCTATGCTGACGACTTGGCCCTCGTTTTTCCTGGACGGTGCCAACCTCAACAGATATCAGCAGCCTTAGACTGCCTCCAACAACGCTGCACCTCTCTGGGGCTCAAACTCAACCCGGACAAATCTCGCTATATGACCTTTGGCCAACCTCCACCTCCTCAGCCACTCCAGCTCGGTCTCACTGTCCTACAGTACGCCCCCACACATCAATACCTTGGCATTTGGCTCGACTCGAAACTGTCCTTCACAACACATGTCCGCTATGTTCGAGAACGTGTCAAAGCACGCACCAAGGCTCTTCTTTTCCTCTCCCGCGGCGGCAACGGTGCGCCCTGCAACATCACCCGCCTCTTTTACATAGCCGCCATTCGTTCTCTTATCGATTACTGTGCCCCCTGCCTTCCTGGCCTCTCGGATGCTCTCTTTCAGTCCCTAGAGGTGGCTCAGAATGATGCAATGCGGGCCATCCTGAATGCTCCTCGTTGGACACGCATCGTCACCATGCTCGCAGAAGGCGGGCTCCCCACCATCAGACACCGCATCTACGCTAGAGCAGCACTAGCTATGGCCAGGTACCTCAAGACCCGCCCCAACTCCACTCTTGCGGCCCACCTTCGCCACGGTTTCCAGCGTCCTCCAAATACCCGCCCCGATGGCGACTGGGTCCACGCCATGGCTGATGCTGCACGAGCGCTTGGAGTGGCTGACTTGGTCCGTTGTGATCCGGATCTGGCAGTCCTAGACCATTTTCCGCCGCCTCCTTGGGCCCCCAAGACCTTCCAGGTCATTCTCCCGTCTCGCACTCACCCAAAACTACAACTACCTGCCCTTCTCCGCCAGGAGAGTCTAGCCACAATCGCCCCTCTTTCTACTCCCGCCACCCGTCTCTACTTCACTGATGGTTCTGCTGGTGAAAATGGCAAGTCTGGTTCCGCCTTTGTCAGTGGTGCTCTCCAGCGATCACTTCGTCTCCCTGACAATTCTTCTGCATTCCAAGCGAAACTTGTGGCGCTGCTATCTGCCCTTCACCATGCTTGTGAGTCACCCGTTCCTGAAATTCACCTTTTCACTAACTCACTCTCTGCTCTTCACTCCCTTAATGCTACCACCTTCAAAGACAATGTCCAACTCCTGTCTTCCACCCACCATCATCTCCTGACATTGTATCGCCTAAACTCAGATGTTTTCCTTCATTGGGTGCCAAGCCATGTCGGTGTATCTGGTAACGAACGAGCAGACGAGGCAGCAAGCAGAGCCAGCACAGCGCCGGAAGTTACCTTTCCCCTCCTCCCCACTTACGCCCAGATAAAGTCTTCTGTCAACCGAGCTGCTCTTCAGGCCTCCCAACTTCTTCTCAACGACGCTATGGAGCATGGCTCTCGTTTTGCCACATGGTACATCACTGCTACCAGACAAACGCCTCACCTCCACCTTTCCCGGTTCACTCCACCTGTAGTACGACAGCTGGTCCGACTAAGGCTCGGCTTCCATTGCTCCACCCAAATACTTGGTGACGACCCTGCCCCCTGTCCTCACTGTTTCGCAGAGCCACAAAATCCTCTTGAGCACTACCTTCTCCACTGCCCAGCATCCCACTCACTTCGCCATCTGATCCCTGCCTCCCCAGAGCCGGAATATGTACGGGCTGGACGTGTCGTTGCCTCCTCACCTTTACCTACGCTCGCTGCCCGTGTTTCCTCCTACCCTGCCCCCCCCCCGTTAACATTATTTATGAATACTGAACACTCTGACGGGCTTTATATTTAGCCCGTGCTTCTCTCTTCAGAGAAAGCAATAGGAAAAAAAAAAAAAAAAAAAGTAGCAGGCGTAGGATAAAGCCTTGTCGTCGTTCACTGTTTTTGTTGACTGTTGGATCTGTTGCTATTTGGAATGTTATCAATGCCTGTGCTGTTTATTGCTGTTATTGAGGTTGTCGTTGTTGAGGTTGTTGTAACGGTTAATGTTGCTGCTCGTGCGCCGGAACTGTTTGTGCTTTGTGTGCTCCCGGCGTGTTATCTTTGAGCCTGAGTGAGAACGAAGGGCGAGTGTCTGACCTCGCCCTTCATGGTCGAGTGTCAGGGTAAGACCTCTGCCTTCGTCACTCTACATACAGCCCAAAGAGAACAGAGAGATATAGTAGGTAGAGGAGAAAGAAAGGAAGAGGAGGACAAGAGGGCTGATTAGTGGGCCTTGGATAGAAGAGGAAAGTAGGTGTGATCACTGATTGTTGTAGAAGAAAATAGGAAAAATAAGAGAACGAAATAGAGGATTGACCATTAAAGAGAGAAGAAAAAGGTTAGAGAGGGAGAGAAGATGAGGAAGAATAGAGGAATCACCAATATGAAGAGAAGAAGACAGAAGATAGGTCGAGTAGGAGTGAGGGATGGAGAGAGAAAGCTAGGGAATTGGAGGAGGAGGAGGAGGACTGATGGGATAAAAGAAAGAAGTGGTTGGGAGAGAGAAAAATAGTGAAGGGATGAATAGGAGAGAGAGAGAGAGAGAGAGAGAGAGAGAGAGAGAGAGGAGAGAGAGAAGAGAGAGAGAGAGAGGAGAGAGAGGAGAGAGAGAGAGAGAGAGAGAGGAGAGAGAGAGAGAGAGAGAAGAGAGAGAGAGAGAGGAGAGAGAGAGAGAGAGAGAGAGAGAGAGAGAGAGAGAGAGAGAGAGAGAGAGAGAGAGAGAGAGAGAGAGAGAGAGAGAGAGAGAGAGAGAGAGAGAGAGAGAGAGAGAGAGAGAGAGAGAGAGAGAGAGAGTATATGCCTCATAATCACCACACACACACACACACACACACACACACACACACACACACACACACACACACACACACACACACACACACACACACAGTACCTAGGGGAGTCGTAGTTCAGTCGGTGAGTGTCGCGGAACCAGCTGACGAGCCCCACGTTGTCGTAGTGAGTGTTGACGACGCAGGTGAGCCGGATGCTGGAGCCGTTCTGAATGTACACCTCGACGGGGCCTTCGATCCTCGCCTTCTGTGCTGCGGGGAGGGAGGAAGAGCGCCTTAAAGTAGTCATTGAGGAGAGATAATACAAGGGAAGTGGTAAATCTCAACATCACTGACCTTCTGGTATTGATTAAGCTATGTCAGGGAATTTAGTATGATAGGTACACTGATTAATGGACAGGTAAGAGTAGGTAAAGGTAATAAAGGAAAGGAAGTGAGATTTAGAGAGTGATGAATGTGTGATGTATGGAGAGATAGGCAGGTAGGGAGTGAAGAGGTGAAGATAAGGAAGGAGAAACAGAGAGAGAGAGAGAGAGAGAGAGAGAGAGAGAGAGAGAGAGAGAGAGAGAGAGAGAGAGAGAGAGAGAGAGAGAGAGAGAGAGAGAGAGAGAGAGAGAGAGAGAGAGAGAGAGAGAGAGAGAGAGAGAGAGAGAGAGATAATTAACCAACCCCTTATACTTCCTTCTATACTTAACTACCCTATTCCTAATACCCTTATAGTTAATTACCCTTATAGTTAATTACCCTTATAGTTAATTATTCAAGTACATTGAAATAGCCCAATCAGAACCAGTTTCTCTGTTTACTGTTTGAATCTTCCTTTGTATTCCTTTATATTCATTTATACATAGAAACACAGAGAACAGTATGAAAAAGAAAGTGTTAAGCTGACTGCCACACGTATTATTTTTTTGCCATAAAAACGCACACTAACCTTTCCTTCACCCCTACACACCCTATCACCCCTTCTGTACACCCCTCCAGCACCCCAAGTCGTCTTTACACCCCTATCCAACACCCACTTCCCCCCTCCTTAATTAAGAACCTCATACAAACCCTCCACACCCTATCACCCCTTCTGTACACCTCACCAGCACCCCAAGTCATCCCCACACCCCTATCCAACACCCCAAGTCATCCCCACACCCCTATCCAACACCCCAAGTCTCCCCCACAAATTCCCCACACCCTATCCACACCCCAAGTCATCCCCCAAACCCACCACAACCCCAAGTCATCCCCACACCCTATCCAACACCCCAAGGTCATCCCCACACACCTCCACCCCAGCTCCACCCCCAAGTCATCCCCACACCTCACCAGCACCCCAAGTCATCCCCCACACCACACCAGCCACCCCCAAGTCTCCCACCACCACACCATCACCCACACCTCACCAGCACCCCAAGTCATCCCCACACCTCACCAGCACCCCAAGTCATCCCCACACCTCACCAGCACCCCAAGTCATCCCCACACCTCACCAGCATCCCAAGTCATCCCCACACCTCACCCCCACCCCAAGTCATCCCCACACCTCACCAGAAACCCAAGTCATCCCCACACCTCACAGCCCCCCAAGTATCCCCACACCTCACAGCACCCCAATACCCCCAACCTCACAGCCCCCCAAGTCATCCCCACACCCCCCGACCCCAAGTCATCCCCACACCTCACCAAAAAGATAAATACCCCAAGTATCCCCACACTCCCAGCACCCCAAGTATCCCCCCCCCCCCACCAGCACCCAAGTCCCCCCACACCCCACCAACCCCCTTTCCCCTCCAAAAGCACCTACACAAACCTCTGAGACCCAAACTGTAAACAATTGCCCAATTATCTACCTTTTAACCCCTTGGGGCCCTGAACGAAATTTTCCGGGGCATTTGGCAACATTAGACGATTTTAGTGAATATAAGAATATTTTTAGATATGCCCTTTTTTAGTATCTTTGTCCACTAGTTAATTTGTTATTCAGTCATTTCGTTTTTTTTGGTCGACAACTACGATTTTATAGAAAAGGAAAAAATTGGGCATGAAGGTTAAGCATCTGTTGATTTAAAAACTGTTTTAAAAGATAATAAAAAAAAGCTCCCTTTACCCGCCACTCTCCTAAAAAACCCACTCCAGTCTCTAATGAACGAAATCTCCTTTTTCTTCCGCGCAGGACAGAGACTGTGATAGATGGGTGGTAATCCTCGCGTGGTTTGAAAGGAAGTCTTTTTCTCCTCGGCAAGACTTTCCCCGCGGCGTCGTTTTTGAGATGTGGGGAAAAGGAATGTTTTTTTTTAAATCAATTTTCTTGTTATTTTGATGTTTCTCTCGTTTTTCATCTTTTTTTTTCGATGTGTTATTTGTTTTTTGTTTGTTTTTCCCTCTCTCGTCTCTCTCTCTCTCTGTGTTTCTCTTTTTTTTCTTTTTTGTATTTTTTTTAGTTATTATTTGGGTTCGGATGTTTTCCCTTTTCTGTTGTCCCTTTTTCTCTCTTCCGTTTCTCTCTTTTTCATCTTTCCTTTTTCTTTCTTTGAGTTCAGTGGTTTTTTTGTTGTTATTTTTTTGCGCTACAAGGTTAAGCAGCGATGGCCAGCGGTTTTCCTCCCCCCCCGCCCCCCCCCCCCCCCCCCCCCTCCTCCCTCTCCCTTTCCCTCCTTCTCCCTCTCTCTCTTCTCTCTCTCTTCTCTCCTCTCTCCTCTCTCTCTCTTCTCTCTCTCTCTTCTCTCTCCTCTCTCTCGTTTTGGCGTTGAAGGTTAAATTAAGCAGGGTGGCCAGCGAGTCACTATAATTCCCGTGCGGTCCTGGGTGCACGCTTTGGCAGGGGGGCACGATCCTGGGACACGCCCACTGGGGGTGGCACGGCTCGGTGGGGGTGAGGAGGGGTGTGTCCTTTTTTATGAGGTGGTGATGGTGATGGGGGTGATGGTGGGTGGTGGTGGTGTTATTGATTTAGCGTCACCTTTAATATGTGGTGTTAGTGGACGAGTGGGGTGTGTGTGGGGGGGGGGGGAGTCTGTGTGGTGGTGTGTGTGTGTGGGGTTTATTGTTATGGTGTAATAGTTAAAGAATGGGAAAAAAAAAATTAAGTGCACGAGTATGGGAAAAGAGAGAGAGAGGGAGAAGAGAGAGAGAGAGGGGAGAGAGAGAGAGAAGGGGAGAGGAAGAGGAGAGAGAGAGAGAGAGAGGAGAGAGAGAGAGGAGAGGATGAGAGAGAGAGAGAGAGAGAGAGAGAGAGGAGAGAGAGAGAATTCAATCTTTAATGTGTTGTTGAAGCAAAACCGATAGACACAAAAAAATAAGAAAAAAGAAAATAATAGAAATGGAAAATATCTCCACTGACGATAAACTTCGAAAAAACTAAAACATGCTGAATAATCCACTTGTTTTTACCTTTTGAAACACGGAAACACTCTCACATCAGCGTTACACGGGAAGAACAGTTATACGCGTAGAATACAGATAGATGATAGCTTGATCTGCAATATATATATACAATATCTATATATACGATCTATATATATATGGCAAAATGTACCAACCGATTGGTACGGTTGGTCGGTACCAACCGTACCGCCGGATCTTCTATACCGCCACACCGGCAGCTTTCCCATGAAGCACCGCCGTCAGCTAGCGACCAACACTGCACAGCCATGGCGAGGCACCCGTTGTGAGGCACCGCCGCCTGGACACCAACAAACAGCGCTCTCTTCCCCTGGCTCTGATAGTCAGTGATTATCAGTAATTCTTTCCTTGACAACGATAAATGATGAAATACAGCAACGTTATTGTGGCTGATGTACACACACACACACACACACACACACACACACACACACACACACACACACACACACACACACACACACACACACACACACACACACACACACACACACACACACACACACACACACACACACACACACACACACACACACACACACACACACACACACACACACACACACACTGCATTCTTGTTAATGCAAGAAGTATTCAGGACTTCAAAGGCAAACTGGATAATAGTAGATTTGGAGACGGGACAGTACGAACATAGCTCTTTTCCTGTATGTTACAACTAGGTAAATACAACTAGGTAAATACACACACACACACACACACACACACACACACAAAACACACACACACACACACACACACACACACACACACACACACACACACACACACGCATCAAAACACACACACACACACACACACACACACACACACACACACACACACACACACACACACACACACACACACACACACACACACACACACACACACACACACACACTGCCATTACTTTATTGAGTACATTGACCACCACCTCATATCTCAGCCTGCTCCATTATAGCTCGAGGAGGAGGAGGAGGAGTCTAATAGGTAATGTGGTGTTCAAAGTGTATTCATGATTATAACTTTAAAATGTTCATGCTCTCTCTCTCTCTCTCTCTCTCTCTCTCTCTCTCTCTCTCTCTCTCTCTCTCTCTCTCTCTCTCTCTCTCTCTCTCTCTCTCTCTCTCTCTCTCTCTCTCTCTCTCTCTCTCTCTCTCTCATAACCACCTGTCTTCCACTCATAACACCTGTACATTCATAACACACTCCTCATCAACACCTAAGTCTCTTATTAACACCCACTACCTTCCATAACCAGTGTTTCTTTACCTTTTTACCACCACGCCCCCTTTATTACTGGTCTTTGCATCCATGCCTCCCCACCCCCCTTCGTAACTGTGGTAACCCGGATGTCACACCAGCCCTGTGTCCCGGGGTAGCGGGTTCTAACCCACCACAGCAGGTTCAAGGGCTATTGCGACGGAGATGAGCACCGTGGCCACGCGCAGCATAGCGTATGCCCCCATCTTTATCTTTACTATTACCGGTAATAATCAGCAGGGTGCGACCGCACTGAGAGCGAGAAAGTGAGCGAGAGCTTTATCAGAAATAGATAACGTTCTGGCCGTATAATAATAATAATATAATATATATATAATATAATGTAATAATTATAATAATGATAATAACATAATTATAATAATGATAATGATAGTGATAATAATAATGATAATAGTAATATTGGTAATTTTGATGAAATAATAATAATAGTAATAATAATGATACTAATTATAATAATAACAATAATAATAATGACAATGACAATAATAATAATGATGATAACGATAATGACAATGATAATAATAATAATGATAATAATAGCAACAATAATAGTAATTATAATAAAAATATATATTGTATAAAAGTCTAGGCTCTCTAGGGAGTTAGTGAAACCTAACAGGGCGTCACTACAGAGTTTTTCAGCCACACTTGCCCCGCTGTAGTGACTTTCCTCGCTCACCCTCGCGAGCGAGTTTCATGGTAAAGTTAATGCCGAGCCTCAAGTTAAATACTTGTCAGTTCTTCCTTGTTCTCTCTTGGCTCACGCCCCCCTAGGTAATTACCCACGTCCCCCTAAGGGGGCGCGCCCCCCAGATTAAGAACCCCTGCTCAATACCTTCCCTTTATGTTCCCTTCGCGCCACTCCCTCCTAGAGTACCTTAATATATAGAGTAGCAACAACTCGATTTGTGGTCGCCATCTTGGCGCCAAGGCCTCTTCGTCCACTCTAGACCCGGGGAAGTTCTCAAGACATTACCCCGCAGTATATCATGTTATACATGTATAAAGGATAGACTGTAATCTTCGGAAATGCTTGTTCTATAAGATTATCACATAAAACATAGTAAAACACATTAAATAAAGGTCATTATGAGACTCTGAAGAAATATGATGAACTTAACATTCACTGAAAACTCGTCGTCATGTATAACTTTATGGAACAGCTTATAATATGGCAGATATCATTAGAAGCAGAATTTTATTAGCTTTCCATTGACATATTTCGTTTTCTGATACATGCAGGCGTACCTTGCAGATATTAGCGTTAACTACATAAATTACCGTGGCGGCCCCGCTCTCTCTCTCTCTCTCTCTCTTTCTCTCTCTCCTCTCTTCTCTCTCTCTCTCTCTCTCTCTCTCTCTCTCTCCTCTCTCTCTCTCTCTTTTTTCTCTCTTCCTCTCTCTCTCTCTCTCTCCCCTTCTTTTTCCTCTCTCTCTCCCCTCCGTAAAAGAAGAGACGAGAGAGGGAGAGAGAGAGGGGAGAGAAGAGAAAAGAGAGAGAGGGGAGAGCAGAGATGAGAGAGAGATGGGGAGAGAGAGAAGAGAGGGGGAAAGGGGGAGAGAGAGAGGAGGAGAGAGGGGAGAGAGAAAAGGGGGAAAAGAGAGAGAGAGAGAGAGAGAGGAGAGGAAAAGAGGGGAGAAGAGAGAGAACGAGGGAAAGAGAGAGAGAGAGAGAGGAGAGAGAGAAAAGAGAGAGAGAGAGATATGGGGTGAAAAGGGGAAAATAAAAGTGAGAAAAATTTAGGGGAAGGAGAGAGAGAGAGCGAGAGAGAGAGGGGAGAGAGAGGGAGAGAGAGAAGAGAGAGAGAGAGAGGGGAAAAGAGAGGAGAGAGAGGAGGGGGAGAAGGGGAGAGAGGAGAGAGGGAGGGGAAAAGGAGAGAGAGAGGGAGAGGAGAGGAGACGGAGAGAGAGGGGAGAGAGAGAGAGGGAGGAGAGAGAGAGAGGGGGAGAGAAGAAGAGAGGGAGAGAGAGAGAGGGGAGAGAAGCTGGCAGCTGTCAGCAGAAAGGGAGAAGGCCCCGTTGTGGTAATCTTTTCTTGCAAAGATAAAGGTGGGGGGCCCCCAAAGCAGCCCCCGCCTCGTCTGGAGCAGCAGGTGAAGAGACAGTCCAAAAAGGTGGGGGGTGACGCAGGGGGCAGGTCGAGCACATCTGCGAGGGCTCGACCCCAAAAAAAGCCGGGCCCTGATAAAGTCACCCCGCATTTTTTTAAAACATGCGCCCGGGAGCTTTCCCCCCTTTTAAACCCATTTCTTCATCCCTGCCTGCAGGAAAAATCGGGCCCTTTCAGCTTTGGAAGGAGGCTGATTTGGTTCCTGTTCAAAAGGAGTTCCAGATCTGCCCCCAAAAAAATACAGGGCCATCCCCTTTGCTGTCTGTGGTGGGGAAAGTTTTCGAGGGGGATCGGGGCGGAGGTAATCTGTCGTAAACCTCAGGACAACTACCCCTCTCGGCCCAAACATTTTGGGGTTTCAGACCGGACGGTCCACCTCTGACCTGCTGATGCTTTTAACCCGAAACTGGCAGGATGCCCGGATGACGGCCAGGACACTACGTGGTGGCCCCTTTACAAAATTGGGGGTGCCCTTTTACAGGGTTGGCCCCGGGGGGTTTTCCCCCCGGAAAAAAAATCCGACAAAAGGATCCCGGGGAAAAAATGCGTCCTGTGGGATACCTGCAGGGAAAACCCCCCCAGGTCGTCGTTAACGGGAGGCCTTGGGGGTCCCCGCCAGTGGAAAACATCCCGTTCCCCCAGGGCTCGGGGCGGGGCCAGGGCCCGGGGGAACATTTTACGTGGACGAAACTTTCCCAGCAAACGCCAGCAGTCTCGGCTTACGCTGATGATGACTCTCTCCTGGGTCCCACCCCCCGAAATGAAAAGTGGGGGGTGCTGCGATGAGGTCAATCCCCAGCTGAGTGTTTTACAGGGGTGGGGTACACGGGGGGCGGTGAAAATTTGCTTCCCGGGGAAGGGGCACAGGCAATGGGGTTTCCCGGTCCCCCCCGGGCCCGGGGCCCGCAGTGGAAAGGGGGGCTGCGGTTTGGGCGTTCCCCTCCCATCAGGAAGCCGTCCCAAAGGGTTTTGGGGAGAGGTGGACCCAGAGCCAAAGGGTTTGCGGGAAACAAAAACCCTTGCAAAAAAAAGGCCCCTCCCCAGGGTCTCTCGCCCTGCGAAGGGTAGCCAGTTTTCCCCACAGGGGAGGGGAAACTCCTGCTCTATAAGGGCCCAGATCGGCCTTAATTTGAGTACGCCCCCCCCCTCTCCTGGATGTCGTGCGCAGCCTCGCACACTCGGGGGGGACAGGGATCCAGCGTGAGCCCCGCGACTGGTGGAGGGGTGCAGCCCCCCAACCCCCCCGACCACCAGCCCTGTTTGAAACCCGGGGAGTCCTCTCGAAACCTGGAAAAACCGCAGGGGGTTTTCGCGGCACTTGTGGTTTTCCACAAGGAAAAGGTTTTCAGGGAGTGCCACACCTGGCTGGGTTAAAGACAGGCCCCCGAGATTTTCGCCACGCGGAAACACGGAAAAAGGGCTTACCCGTGGTGAGCAGTGGGGGGTGCCGCGTTCCCGTTTTCCAGCCCCCGCACCAAACGCACCTTTTTGGGGCCGCGTCCAGGATGTGGAAAAGTTTCCCCGGCCCCTGTCCCTCACATCCAGGAGATGAACACAACCCAAAATGTAAAATTGGCGGCCCAAACGGGGGGGACTTGAAGCCCACCCCGCTAGCCCAGTGATACGGGGGACACTAGTGACCCGAAAAAGTGCCTCAAAAAAACAATTTATTTATACATAAATGTATATAATGCTAGTTTTTAGGTCTTTATTTATGTGTTTAAAATTCCTTAAGATAGGTAGCAAAACGACAGGCACCTTTGGGCTTTAGGGTTTTAAAGTTTTTTAAAAAAAAAAAAAAAAAAAAAAAAAAAAAATGGGGAGAGAGAGAGAAGAGAGAGAGAGAGGAAAAGGGGGAGAAGAGGGGAGGGAGGAGAAAAGAGAGAGAGGAGAGGAGACGAGAGAGAGGGGGGAGGGGAGAGAGAGAGAGAGAGGGAAGAGGAGAAGGAGAGAGAGAGGAGAGAGAGAGAGGGGGAAAAAGAGAGAGAAAGAGAGAGAGAGAGAGAGGAGAGAGCGGGGCCGCCACGATTATTTATGTAGTTAACGCTAATATCTGCAAGGTACGCATGCATGTATCAGAAAACGAAATATGTCAATGGAAAGCTAATAAAATTCTGCTTCTAATGATATCTGCCAATTATAAGCTGCCCCACAAAGCTATACATAAAGGGACGAGTTTTAAGTGAATGTTAATTCATCATATTTCTTCAGTCTCATAATGACCTTTATTTAATGTGTTTTACAATGTTTTATGTGATAATCTTATAGAACAAGCATTTCCGAAGATTACAGTCTATCCTTTATACATGTATAACATGATATACTGCGGGGTAATGCCTTGAGAACTTTCCCGGGTCTAGAGTGAACGAAGAGGCCTTGGCGTCAAGATGGCGCCCAGTAGCGTTTAACATAGGGCCTATGAATGGCGTTACCCTCTTTATAGAGATACCCTACTCCCTCCTACCTTCCACGGTGAGGCTGACGGGCAGGGAGATCTTGGGGCTGCTGGACACCTGGCATTCGTACACGCCGGCGTCCCTGAAGGCGACGGGGTGAATCTGAAGGGTCCACTCGTCGCTCTTCGTCGCGTGGACCACCTACAGGAGAGGGTAATGTTTCGGTTCAGGGCAATCCGCGATTTTCTATCAACTATATTATGAAGGCTCAAATGAAGGGACCCTCTCTCGAAACGTATGGGTGAAAGGCTTTTAAAACTGAACCTAATCCTGCATTATAATCTCCAAACTTAATAGTAACTTGTTAGTAACCAAGTGTCCTATAATGGTAACCCAAAAAGACTCCAACGAAGGGATGTCCTCAGCCGTCATGAAACACAAGAGAACAGGTGGTTGAGGATGGATGAGGGTGGTTGAGGTCAGAGGGTGGATAGGACACGTTGTGGAGGAAGAAATGGATGTTGGATTGTGGATGTGATGAGATGGATGGATGGAATGTAGAAAGGGTTGGTTGGAGTAGAGAAATGATAAAGAGGAGGTGGAATAAAAGGAATTGGAATGATGGGAGTGAAGGGAACGGAGGATAAGAAAAAGGAGAAAGAGAAAGGTGTTTGTTAGAGAGGCAATAGAAGAAGAAGAATGACGAAGAAGAGAATGACGAATGGAGGAGAAGAAAGAGGAAGTGGAGGATATACGAGTAGGAGGAAGGAAGTGT
Source organism: Chionoecetes opilio (assembly GCA_016584305.1). Taxonomy (NCBI): domain Eukaryota; kingdom Metazoa; phylum Arthropoda; class Malacostraca; order Decapoda; family Majidae; genus Chionoecetes; species Chionoecetes opilio. The sequence continues at coordinate 11,240 of JACEEZ010005286.1, read as the reverse complement.
GATTCAGACAAACAGAGGTAATAAGAGACTATAAACAAGACCAGACAAAGAATAGCAGAAGGGGAAATAGCGAGGAGAAGAGAGGGGGAGAGAGAGAGGAGAGAGAGAGAGAGAGAGGGGAGAGGAGAGAGAGAGAGAGAAGAGAGAGGGGAGAAGAGAGAAGGGGAGGAGAGGGGAGAGAAGAAAAGGGGAGAAGAGAGAGAGAGGGGAGAGAGGAGAGAGAGAGGAGAGAGAGAGGAGAAGAGAGAGACGAGAGAGAGAGAGAGAGAGAAGGAAGGAGAGAGAGAGAGAGAGAGGTAAATAAAAAAGATAATCGTAACCCCAGAAAACGCAGAGATGAAAATTTCCCTTTATGCAAGCCATGACCTGCAAAAACTGCGCATGTGAAACCCTGTCAAAAAAACATTACCAGAAAGCAAAAAAGAAGAATAAAAAATGAGAGTAGAAAATCACAGATCAAAAAAAAAAAAAGGAAAAAAAAATAATACACACCGTGGGCCCGTTAAAAAAAGGGAAAGTTTGCTAAAGTGTCTTCACCTTTTTGCATTTTTTTTATTTACTGATGGCGACAAATAAAAAAAATAGTAATAATAGTAATAATAATATTTTTAGTAATGATAATTAAAAATAAAAATAATAATAATAATAAATATATTAATGATAATAATAACTTAACTAAAAATAATAATAAATAGTAATAATAAAAGTAATAGTGAAACAATAATAATGATAAATTTAAAGAAAACAAAAAAAAAATTAGAAGCGTCGAGCAGAAACCCCTAACAATGAAAAATTTTTTCGTTTGTGTTGTGTGTGTGTGTGTGTGTGTGTGTGTGTGTGGGGTGTGTGTTGTGTAGGGTTTTCCATAAAATAAAATTCTTTGAAAACCTTTCCTATGAATTTTCCCCATTTTTCTATCCCTATTATGTCTAAAGTATTTTTTTTAATAATTTTAGGAAGTTATCCTGAGGTCCCTCAAAGCCCAGAACACAAGCCCCCCGTTTTGACCTTTAACCGCAAATTTATTTGCTATTAAACGTATGAACTCAACAACTAGACCGAAGATGCAAAGTCTGGAATCTACCATACGCTTAGCCCCAAAACAGGGGTGCTTGGCAACTCTTTTGTTTATGAATAATAAATACCACCCACTGCGGTCGTAACAGGACCTTATCAAATTTGTTTTCAGGTTATCTCCCAAAGCATCCTTTGTCTACAATACCACCAACAGAGTGTTTGGGTAGTTCACCGGGCACGCCTCAGGTGAATTACCAAAAACAGAATGGCTCGGTGGATTGCCCCCACTTTTTTTGGATAGTTTCGCATACCTGGGCCATTTTATTCCACACATGACTGATGATGATGTATTTTCAAGCAGACCACCAAGTTCTTGTTGGGGGAAAATCTCTACAGAAAAATTTCCTATGTACGAGAGAGAAGATGGATTTCAGGATCATGCTACTCTATATACGCAACTCGTGTGTCGGGTACAAGGTGGCCACTAGAACCGCCTTAAGGTTTGTCACAATGACATCCTTAAAGGTTTTGGGGGCTGCCCAGGGTGGTGGGGGGCTCGTCCCTTTGGCTTTTGGGCATGAACGGGGTGAACTCTGGATGTGTCCGCACATCTTGTTCATTTTAAGGGTAGGGTGACTCTCTACAACCCCCCTCTCACCTCTGTGGGCAGAGTGGGCCTATTATTGGACCTATAAAACAGCGTGGTGGGTCTGCTTTTTTGTGCGAATGGGGGGTAGCACGGGGTGTCCCTGTTGCTTTTCTATGTACTTTGATACTTGCCCCCTAATGTGCCGTACTTTGTTCCCTTTTTTTTTTTTGCTCTAGTACTTAAGTTTACTCTCTTCCCTGTTCTTATCGCTTTTTTTTTTGTATGAGCCTTCGGGCGAAAATATATTATTTTATTTTTATTTTTGTCAAAAATAGTCTGTCATCAGTTATCACTCCTAACAAAAATTTTAAAATTGCATAACTATTATTATTAAATTAAAAACTACTATCACAAAAGTGTAACAAGTCACAATCCCAAAAATTATTTTTCTATTTTAACATCAAAAAAATCATGTTTTTTTTTAGAAACCTTAAAAACCTAAAATTTTATTTTTCTAGAAATGTATATAAATTATACGTTTATCTTTCCTCCTCTTTTTCACCGTGAGACCCATAAACCTTGCATTCCAAAGTAGTAAACAGGACAAATGCCTATTTGTCACAAAAAGTATAGGAAAACAAAAGTGATAAAAAAAGCCAAATCCAGGAGAAGGGGGGAAAAGACCCGGACATCGACGCTAAAAACACGCTCTGCTCACTCGCCCCGGGCCCCGAACCCCGGGCTGTGTCAAGACTTCATTGTACTTGACTAAAATCTCTACGCTCCTTACGGGCCCTCTAGATAATGTTACAAAGCGGGAAAAGTACCATTTTAACTCATACCGATGGGGTCTCACAAATTATATCAACTTATAAAAAATGGTGCCATAGCGGGGTGGTAAATAACGATTATATAAATGGTGCCAAAAACGCGGTGGTATATCCCGACTTTATAAAGGGCGGTATTCGGTGGTTTAAAACCTTTACAGGGGGCTTATATATAAATGGGGGAAAAGGGGTGGTGACTATTTTATCAGTCTTAAACACCAAAACGCGGTTTTTTAACGACACCCAACGCTTTCTCAACCAGTTCTACAACACAAAAACCAAGAACGTTCTCCGGCCTTTCTAAGCTTCTCCCGTTCTACCAAGTTTTCGATTATACCCGATCTTTTTCAAACTATCACAACCACAGACACCCCAGTACCAGTCCCACAAACCAACCTCAACAGGGAAAACCCCCGTCCCCTACGCAAAAAAGCCATCGAAAACACACTCTACAATAATTGCTTCATCCACGGAAACACAACAGCCAGCAAAACACGAAAATCTTCAAGTTACAAGCAGCGAATACGAGGAAGAGAGGGAGCCTCACTCAAGAACCAGCGCATTTTTTTCACCCATGATGTCGCCCCATCATTGCAGGCCCCCTACCCGCGCTCCCACAACAAAAAACGTCTCGATCTCTCCAGGGTCAAATTTCTACTTACGTTCTACAGGGGCCTGCTCCAACTACACGTCTAAAAGCCTGCATCTCGTCAGGCGAACGTAACCCCTCCGATAGAAACGATCATCTCGTCGGGGCCAGCGAAAACACAGTACCCCCCCTGCTCACAGCAACACAAGGGCACCCCCCACTAACCCCCCCGCGAAGCATTCCCCGCTGACACGCTCAAACCCTACCCCCCTCCAAAAATGCTGATTGACGCACCCTACCTAACACATTTGTCATTACACCACCATACCAGCCGTTCCTCAGCAGGGGATTTAAAGCCGTGCTCACCACCAAATTTCGAATATTTTATTCATTTTTCTTATGTGATGTATATGTTTTTTTTATTTTTTTTAGATTTCTTCTTTGACAGAATGTGTATCCCCGGGCGACTGTACTACATTTATCCGGGCACTCATCCACGCTGTTTCATCCATCACTCACCTGGCCCTCACCTACATACCCAATACGAGTAGCTACCACAAAGTATTTTTTTACATTATAGGGAGCAGATACATTTGAGTTAACAAGTGATTTCCCATACACGGAAAATTTTTCAACTTAAAATTAAGTGCTATTTTTAACATACATTTACGCTTATATTACGAGGGTCCGGTAACTGCATCTGTTCAGAACCGTTGGGACATTTAAACAATTTTCACAAACATAAAACAATCTTTTTAAAACCAAAAGGCAAATTTTTAGACCCGGTTTTCCCACACTTTTTTTGTTTTTAAAAACAGAAATGCATATTTTACAATTCCTGGAGACATAACTCTTCGAGGCCCCTTTACTACTATGTACTATTTTATGAGTTCATTTTACTATGAAACCTGTGAAAACCCCTGATTGACATAAATGCTTAAACTAGCGTGCCCAGCGAGCAATGTCAGTCACTGTCACAGTTCGTGTTCCCCGATTCCTGAACCTGATCCTGTAATGTTTCTTTTTTTCGTGATTGTTTATTTTTGAGCTCTTACTACAACACGGTCGCGAATAAATGTTCGATAACAGGGGTTTAATAAGATGATGTTTACCAAACCTAATTTTGATACAGGACACCCCTGTATTTAAATGATGACACAACACTGCAAAAACTGATTACCGTCCAAATTGAATCCAAACCCAAAAACAGTATGCCCCTTCCATACCATTATATCATTACATTTTATCAGTTCCCCTGATTATTTTACAATTCCCATCTATTCTAAATTTGTATTGTGTGTTGTTCCTTTTTTAAAAAGTCTACAAAAACACACCAAGAAATTTTATATACACTTTTGAAAATTAGTTACTTTGATGTTTTTACGAATATTTTTGGTTTAGCTACAATTATTCTGACCAACATAGAAAATAATAAAATTTTGCATTTTCCCTTGTAATCTAGAAAATAGAAACACAATGTATGACAGATAACTTTACTTAAAATTTTTTTATTTAATTTAAAATTGCACCACATGCATAGCATTATATAATTTTTACTTACATTCCCTTAAAGGAATTATTCGCACGATTGTTGCTGATCACATATTTATTATTTTCCTCATTGAAGGAAGATTCGTACTTATTGTGATATACATTATTTCCTTGCATGAAAACTAACCCATTGCATTAAATACAAACCCATGATCAAATGCAACATGAATTACATTCACTACAGGAATGATTTCTACTTTCTTCTTTGTACCCCGTCCCTATTTAAATAAAGGGATTGTGTCCAGAAACATATTAAACTATGCTATATGCATACAAGCATTACTCTGTAACTTTTTTACACATCGCATGATGTACGTATGTACGTTCACACACTCTTTGAACACATTCTGCTCACAGTTTTCCCTATGTACACTAACTAACCATGTAAATTACTTTCAAATAAATTCAAATCGAGAGAATACGAATGTCTACTTGTCTTTAAAACAGACCCTCAGAAAACATTGATTGATCACGATAACCTTTTCCCTTTATAACATTGTTCGCCCAAAGCCGAATAATAATTAGTCAGTTTCTACACTCACTGATGGCATTTTTTTTTCTACAATAACTTTGCAATTTTTTATTTATGAATGGTTTTGGGAAACTTACTTGCCCCCACAAATGCAACACATTAATGTGTATCCCCCGCGATGTCTTACCATTTTTTATCCCTTTTTTCTATTTTTATTTCATATTTCTAGGTTACTTAAACCCCCACATTTCCCACATGTACACCCCCACAGATTTATCAGGCGAGGTCTTGTTTTTTTTCCCATATTTCACAGTCCATTCATTCTTTTTCTGACACGTATATTCTATAGGTACAAAAATTTTGTTAACTTCACAACAGCCAGCTTACAGTCAGACGACCTTCTCATTTTTGACTCATTCGGTTTTTAACGATTACTTAGATTTACATACAATTTCATTACTTAAAAATTTATATTTTTCAATTTTTCCATGTAATTTTCCAGTACTTTCGTGACAGTTGAGTTTGTAGTACCATCTCCATACACGTACCTTGAAAAACTTAAAAACCTTTAAATTATTTTCCAGTGATTTTTTCACATTGTGGATTTCCCCCCCACTAGTCTGACCTATTGTATTAAATTTTACCGGCCTTTCATTTTTTTTGATTTTTCATCATTAATCCATTGTTTTCCAATTTTTCGGTATTTTGCTCAGAGTTTACTCACTTTTAGCGATAGGAATTATCTCTGGAAGTTTTTTAGTTTATTTTTATATATATAATATTTAGCCTTTAGTTAGGTGTACCATTTGTTTTTCCCTAGCTAAATTTTTATGTGACTAATTTGAGGACAAATTATTAGCGGCCCGGCAAATTCGTCAGTTATCACTCCTAACCTTATATTAATTGCATAACTATTATTATTTAATTTCAACTATTATCAACAAAAAGTGTAACAATATACAACACCATACATATATTTTCAGTACTTAACATCAAAAGAATCATTTTATTTTTAGAAACATTATAAACAATAATTTTAATTTATGTAAGTTATATATTATACGTTTACTTTCCTCCTCTGTTTCACCGTGAGAAACCCATGAACCCTTGCATTTCAAAGTATGTCACGGACAAATGCCTAGTTGTCACTAAAATAAGATCAACAAGAAGTGATAAGAACCAGAATCACAGGAGA
>JACEEZ010005285.1:15000-16906 GCA_016584305.1 Chionoecetes opilio | reverse complement strand
TAACATTTCAGAAAACGACACAGAAAAAAAGTTAAAGGGTCATAAATCCGTGAGCATATTTGATTTCATATTATTTTTCTCCTATTTTTCCCCTTGTATTGTGTTCCCAACGAATTTTTTTTATTCACAAAAACATGATTTTATACATTTATTTTATTTTGGTCCTTTATTCTCATCGTCCTTTTGATGTATTTGAAATGTTTTTAGGGGAACTTTGTAAGGGTATTATCATTATTATTTTTTATTATTATATTGTTATTGTTATTATTATTATTATTATTATTATTATTATTATTATTATTCTATCATCAGTCATTTAAAAGAAAGTTTATGGGAAATTTGCATATTATATAAGGCCAGCCCTCCCCCTCCTCCCTCCTCCTCCTCCTCCCCCTTTCCTCCTCCTCCTCCCTTTCCTTCCTCCTCTTCCTCTTCCTCCTCTTCGCTCCCATTAAAGATTATTTTCAAAAATCGCTAATTTGAAAATTTTTCCTAGTATTGTGAAATTAGCTAAGGGTTAACATCGATATTCAAAAGGGAGTAGACCTCGCAGGTAATTATCGCCCAATTAGTCTAACGTCTGTAATTGTTAACTATTTGAGAAATATTGCGGGATAAAATAGTGTCTTTTCTCGATGAAATACTAAATACTAAACCCCCACATGGATTTCGAAATATGAATCCTGCTTAACAACCTACTCGTTTTTTCAATGTCATTTTTTTCCCAAACTGGGACGTTTAAAATTCCCTCGGATGTACTATACCTTGATATTCAGAAAGCCTTCGATACAGTTTCCCCTAAGCGACTGTTGACCAAGCAAAGGGGCACATGGCTTGGGAGAGAAATTATGTTCATGGATTGGCGATTGGCTTTCAAATCGTAAACAAGGGGTAGAAATAAATTGCGAGGCATCTGATTGGTTAGATGTTACTATGGGGTGCCTCAGGGCTCGGTCTTGGGTCCTACTTTTTTTCTGATATATATCAATGATCTGGACTGCGGACTTGTATCTAAAATATCGAAATTTGCTGATGAAAACCAAATTAGGCGGTAAAGCATATACTAGAGAAAACTGCGACTTCTTACAACGTGATCTAGACAAACTATCAATTGGAGTGATAAATGGTATTAAAATTCAATTCCGATAAATGTAAAGTAATATATTAGGAAACGATAACCTCAAATATAACTATCAAATGCAAAATAAATCGTTAACTGAAGTACACAGGAAAAGGATTTAGGTGTCATCATCAGTAAAGATCTTAAAACCAGTCAGCATTGCCTAGCTGCCATAAAAAGGCGAATATGATGTTGGGCTTTATTAAACGTAATTTGAACACAAAAATCCGAGAGTAATGACACAATTATACACGTCCCCTTTGGGTTTGGCCGCACTTAGAATATGCCGTTCAATTCTGGTCGCCCTGTTTCGTAAAAGACAGCCAAATTGGAATCCGTTTCAAAGAAGACACCACTAATTCCCATCTCTGCGAAATTCATCTTATGAAGAGAGACTGCGGAAACTTAATATGTTTTCCTTAAAGGATCGTAGAATCCGTGGGGACTTGATAAGAAACCTTTAAGATCGTTTAAAGGATTTGATGTCATTAATCAAGAGAACCTATTCGAGCTTTCTCCTCAAGTGACAACAAGAAATAATGGTTTAAAACTGAATGGTCAACGTTGCATCACAGATCTCCGTAAAAATTATTTCAATGTTAGAGTCGTTGAGCGATGGAACAAGTTACCAGCAAATGTTGTCGAAGCCAGCACAATAACTACATTAAAAAACAGGCTTGACGCGCACTGTACAGTAAATGGGTATTGATATTGCCCTGCGAATTCATATTATAGTCTCCCGGATCGATTAGTGGTAGTGGTAGTTGTAGTTAGTATATTTCATAT
>JACEEZ010005284.1:185000-187500 GCA_016584305.1 Chionoecetes opilio | reverse complement strand
GTGTGTGTGTGTGTGTGTGTGGGTGAGTGAGTGAGTGAGTGAGTGAGAAGTGTGGTGTGTGTGTGTGTGTGTGGTGTGTGTGTGTGAGTGAGTGAGTGAGTGAGTGAGTGAGAGTGAGTGGGTGGGTGTGAGTGAGTGTGAGTGAGTGAGTGAGAGTGAGTGGGTGGGTGTGAGTGAGTGTGAGTGAGTGAGTGAGTGTGTGTGAGTATATGTGAGTGATTTGATTTAACCCCTTCACGCCCAGATCTTTCCTTTGCTATAAAAAATTACGAAAAGTAGCTTAATATACCACATTAGCTTAGTGGACAAGGATACTAAACAGGTCATAGCTATAAAATATTGCTTATAGTCACTACAAATCGTCTAATGGTACCCAAATTACAATGGAAATTACGTTCTGGGTATCAAGGGGTTAATGCCAAAAAGGGGGAAATGTGCCAGACATCAGAGGTCATATGGCATTGCGAGTGAGTGAGAGAGTGAGTGAGTGAGTGAGTGAGGGTGAGTGTGTATGAGTGAATGAGTGCGTGAGTGTGAGTGACTGACTGACTAAGAGTGACTGAGTGAGTATGAGTGAGTGAGTGAGTGAGTGAGTTGAGTATAAGTAAGGAAATACCAAATACTCGAGGCGTGGAAGTAATTGAGCCAATGGTTAAGGGTGTGTCCTCTTCCACTTCCCTTCGCGACCCTCACCCTTCGAATAAGTTAAAAGACGACCCTATAAGGAGTGTCTCGAGGCAGATTACTAAGATTGATTCACCTGTGTCCTTATTAGAGGGAGGAGGGAAGGAGACCCGGGATGTATGTAATGTTGTTTAATTTCCCCCCTTTTTCCCCTCCCCTCTTCCCCTCTTCTCTTCCTCTCTCCTCCTCTCTCTCCCTCTCCCCTCTCTCTCTCTTCTCTCTCCCTCTCTCTCTCTCCCTCTCTTTCTCCCTCTCTCTCTTCCATATTCTTTCTCAATTCACTTCAAGTTTTTCCTAAGGAGAGAGAGAGAGAGCAGAGAAGAGGAGAGAGAAGAGAAGAGAAGGAGTTATCGTTATTGTGTAATCCCTTTTTTTTTTTCTTTGGGCGGCTTTTGGGGCCCGTTTGGGCGGTTTCTGGTGCCCCGCCCTGCCCCGCGGGGTGTCTCCGGGGACGGGCAAGAAATGGACGCTTTGGGTGACGTGAGCATAAGATTGGTGATCGGGGGGGGGGGGGGGGGGGGTGTCCCGTCTCCCGTCGTCTGTCTTTGCTTCCTATATGTCTGGTTTGTGTTTTTAAATGATTCTGTTTTGTGGGGTTTCTCTTTCTTTTCTCTCTCTTCTTCTCTCTTCCCCCTTCTTCTCCCTCTCTCTCTCTTCCTCTCTCTCTCTTTCTCTCTCTCCCCTCTCCCTCTTTTCTCTCTCTCTCTCTCTTTTTGTGTTGTGTGTGTGTGTTGTGCGTGTGTGTGTGCAGTGTTGCCATTTTCCAACCGCTATGTCAATATTACCATTCTATCAGCTCTTTTCCTCCCTTCTTACCTCTCTCTCTTTTTCCCCCTCCCTTCTCTCCCCTTTCCCCTTCTCTCTTCTCTCCCTCTCTCTTCTCTCCCTCTCCTCCTCTCTCTCCCTCTCTCCCTCCCTCTTTGGTTTTTCATCTATTCGCCTCCGCTATCTCTTCCCCCCTCCCCTCCTCCTCCCTCCTCCTCCTCCCCCTCCCCTCCTCCAGTGGGTGTGGTCACCTCTAGTCTTCTCTTTTGTTCTGAGGAAGAGAGAGATAAGGGTATTTTAGGAAGAATAAGAAGAAGAGGAGGAAGAGGAGGAGGAGGAGATGAAGGAAGAATATTCAACATTAGGAAAGGGAAGAGGAACACACACACACACACACACACACACACACACACACACACACACACACACACACATGTCCCTCACTCACTATCTCATTATCTCGATCACTTACCGCCCACACACACTTTTTTTCCTCTCTCTCTCTCTCTCTCTCTCTCTCTCTCTCTCTCTCTCTCTCTCTCTCTCTCTCTCTCTCTCTCTCTCTCTCTCTCTCTCTCTGATTAATAGCCACAAGGTGTTTTACGTTAATTGATTCCTTATGTAATTACTCTTCTAAACTACCTGTCTATTCACCCCTTCACTCCCATCACCCCTTCACCTGTACACCCCTTCACACATCACCCCTTCACTCCCATCACCCCTTCACCTTACACCCCTTCACACATCACCCCTTCACTCCCATCACCCCTTCACCTGTACACCCCTTCACACATCACCCCTTCACTCCCATCACCCCTTCACTGTACACCCCTTCACACATCACCCCTTCACTCCCATCACCCCTTCACTCCCATCACCCCTTCACTCCCATCACCCCTTCACCCCATCATCCCTTCACCCCTCACTCTCCATCACCCCTTCACTCCCATCATCTCATCACCCCTTCACCTGCACCCCAATCAAAACATCACCCCTTCACTCCCATCAACCCTTCACCTGTACACCCCTTCACTCCCTTCACCCCTTCACT
>JACEEZ010005284.1:157500-177500 GCA_016584305.1 Chionoecetes opilio | reverse complement strand
TTGGACGTAGTTCGGTATTTTGTTGGACATTACTCGTTTTTGCAATCTGTGTTTATTTAGTACTTTCCATGCCTTAAGAGAGAGAGAGAGAGAGAGAGAGAGAGAGAGAGAGAGAGAGAGAGAGAGAGAGAGAGAGAGAGAGAGAGAGAGAGAGAGAGAGCAAAATAAAAAAACTAGTAACCACTCACCAATTCATTCCGAAGCATTGAATCATTATCTCGAAACCAAACCAAATGAAAATTATGAACCTTTATTACTCAAACCTTCTAAAACCCATTATTAAAGTCGTTCACTGTCTAAGGTTCGAACCCTTGAACAGCCAAGCCTCAGATGACGCGCCAATCACCATCTATATAACAAGGAGGAGGAGGAGGGGGAGGAATGGGGGAGGAGGAGGAGGAAGAGAAGTAAATCCAGCTCTATCCTAAGATGCCTCAGTTTCATTCTCTCCTCCGATACCTTCTCTTCACTTCTCTCCGTCTTCTCACCACCTCCTCTTCTCTTCTCTCCGTGGTCCATAAGGTAAGTATTGTATTGAAGGAGAGATGGAGGAAGGTAGTGAGATGTGGTGGTGATTGTCGTGACTGTGGTGGTGGTAGTGGTGATTGTAGGATATGGTCAGTGTTGTGGTGGTGGTGGTGAAGGAAAATTACTCGTTGTGGAAGATTGGTGGTGATGGTACGTGGTGGTGGTGGTAGTGGTGGTGGTGGTGGTGGTTATGGTGGTGGTGGTGGTGGTGATGGTGGTTATGGTAGGTAGAAATGCCCCGAGGGAAGGAAAGAATGATGACGCAATCAAAGTGAAACGAAGTGATGATGATTGTGATAAAGGAGAGAGAGAGAGAGAGAGAGAGGAGAGAGAGAGAGGAGAGAGAGAGAGAGAGAGAGAGAGAGAGAGAGAGAGAGGTTTGAGAGGTAACATAACGGAGGAAGAGGAAGGGAGAGAAGGTAGGAAGGGAGGTCAAGTATCTAGGAAGAGAAGGAAGGAGGAAGAGTAACTTTAGGAAGAGGAGGGAGGGAAGGAAGGGAGGAGGAGGAGGAAGGAAGGTCAAGGAGGAAGACAGTGGGGAAAGAGGAGGAAGTGTAGCATTAGGAAGGAAGGAAGGAAGAAGGAAGAGATAACATTACAAAATATCACAGAGGAACAACAAACAAACAATTTTTCAGGAGGAGGAGGAGGAGGAAGAAAGGCTAAAAGTATCTAGGAAGAATAGGAGGGGGAGGAGGAGGAGGAGGAGCTAGAAACAACCTCCTCCTAGAATATATCAGGGAGGAAGAAGGGCATAAAATATAGGAGGAGGAGGAGGAGGAGGAGAGGAGGTGGTGGTGTGTATTAGAAGGAACAGCTAGAAACTCAACCTCCTCCTAGAGTATATCAGGGAGGAGGAGGAAGGGCATAAAAGTATAGGAAGATAGGAAGAAGAGGAGGAGGAGGAGGAGGAGGAGGAAGAAGAAGAGGAGGAGGGGGAGGAATGGCTATATATAGAGACTCATTTTCCTCTTCAAGTGTCTAGCATTCAGAAGTTCATTGGCCTAGAACTAAAGACTAATATAGGTTGTATTCACTGTATCGCAAAAGCCACCGCCTCTCTCTAAAGTCGTGTTAGCTTGATACAGTCGCCGATACGGAATATTATCTATAATTTTAATATTCTCTCTCTCTCTAATTATCTCACTCTTTGTTTTGGAGTGCGTCTAGTGATAAAAGATTAGCAGTAGTATGAGGTCGAGTGTGTTGTTAGGCCTGTGTGTGTGTGTGTGTGTGTGCGCGCGTGTGTGTGTTGTGTGTGTGTGTGTGTGTGTGTCTGTGTGTGTGTGTGTGTGTGTTGGAAACGAAGAAAAGGACATGAAGTTAACGAAAGGAAGTGGAAGTGAAAGAGAAAAACCAACCTGCTCTCTCTCTCTGAACCTCTCTCTCTCTCTCTCTCTCTGAACCTCTCTCTCTCTCTCTTTCTCTCTGAACCACACCCTTCCTAATCCTCCTTTCTCTTTCACCCCCCCTCTCTCTCTCTCTCTCTCTCTCTCTCTCTCTCTCTCTCTCTCTCTCTCCCCGATTACGAGATGCAGTGTTGCCATCTCGAGCGTCCTGTCATGTGTTCTTAGAAGGGGTTAAGGCGGTGACGTCCTCGGCGCGGGACTGTTCCTGGAAGACGGAAGGCAAGGCGTCCCCGGGTAAAGATGGGACGTGTGCCTTGCTTTCGTTACTTGTAGAGGGAATGAGTGGTGGTTGTTGTTGTTGTAGTAGTGGTAGTGGTGGTAGTAGTAGTGGTGGTGGTTGCAGTGGTAGATGTTTAATTACCACTACTACCACTACCACTACTACTTCTGTTATTACTACCACTATTTCTACTACTGTTATTACTACCACTACGACTACTACTACCACCAGAGCTGGGCAGTATTTAAATACAATTGTATTTAAATACAATTGATGTATTTAGTATTTAAATACATTCATAAAATGTATATAGTATTTAGTATTTAAATACATTTCTCTTATGTATTTAGTATTTAAATACATTCAATGTATTTAGTGCCCGGCTCTGCCTACCACCACTACCACCACCACCCACCACCACCACCACCACCACCACTACCTCTAATACAACCACCTATACCACTACTACTACTACTACTACTACTACTACTACTACTACTACTACTACTACTACTACTACTACTTACTTTAACCTGAATACGTAACCAGATGTGGATATCAATTTATTTACCAATTTTAATTATTTTCTTTACATATTGTTCTTATTAATCTTCTTCTTCTTCTTCTTGTTTGTGGCTCAAGTTTATTTACCTTTATATCTCCTCCTCGTTGTTATTGAAGAATGTATACTATTACTGTCCTCTGTTATATATACAGTGATTGTTTTACATGTTTATTTAATCAGCGATATTTGTATGACTATTATTTATATATTTTTAACACCACAGACTGAACATGTTGGTGAAAATGGTCAAGAATTTAGTATTTTTTTGTAAAGAATTAATTTTTCGGCTGGAATTTATATGATACATTCGTGTACCCAATAATGATGATAACAATGATGATAATGATAATAATAGTAATAATGATGATAATGATGACAAATTATATACAATAGAAAGTTTATCTTGAAAATATAGATGACAGAGAGAGAGAGAGAAAAAAAAAAAAGACAGACAGTTAGAAAGAAAGAGTGAGAGATGATTTTTTAAAGAAAGAGAGAGAGAGAGAGAGAGAGAGGGAGAGAGAGAGAGGGGGAGAGAGGAGAGAGAGACCGAGAGAGGAGAGAGGGGGGGGAGAGGGGAGAGAGAGAGAGAAAAAAAAGAAAAAAGGGGAGAAGGGGAGAAAGAGAAAGAAAAGGGGAAAAGAAAAAAAAGGAAAGACAAAGGGGAAGAGAAAGGGGAAAAGAAGTTAAAGAAAAAGAGGAGGAGCGGCCCGGAACAGAAGGAGATGGGGAGTTTGTTTAAAAAAAGATTAGGAGAGGAAAAAAAAAGAAAAAAAAGGGAGGAATTTAGGAAAAGGGGAAAAATTTTTTGGGGGTTTTGGGGAGACAAGAAACCAAGTTAGAGAAGAAAAGAAAAAGAGAGAAAAAAAGAGAGAGAGGGGCCCGAAAGAAGGAGAGGGAGGGGAGAGTTTAGGAGAGGAAAAAGAGGAGGCCGGGAAATCCAATCAGCTTTTTCCCAAAACAGGGGTTTGGGGTTTTTCGTTTTTTTAAATCTTTTCTTTTGCCTGTTCAACTTTTTTCTTTCCTTTCTTTTTTCCCCCAAAAGATAAAAGGGGGAAAAAAAAAAAATACAACAAAAAAAAAAAAAAAAAAAAAAAAAAAAAAAAAAAAAAAAAAAACAAGAGAAAAGAAGGGGGGGGCCCCCAGCAGAAAAAAAACCCGGAAAGGGAAAGGGACGGCAGGGAACATACAGAAAAAAAGGGGAAATTTTACTCTTTTCCCAACCACAAACAAAAACACACACACCACACACACAACACACACCCCACCACACACACACACACAAAAAAACACACCACACACACACAAACAAAACAACACAACAAAAAACAAGGGGGAAAAATGCGGGGAAAAAACAGAAAAACAAAACCCGGGGACGACAACACAAAAAACAAAAAAATAACCAAACACCACACAAAACACACACACACACACACACACACAACACACACACACACCAAACACACACACCCCAAAAAAAAACCAACAACAAAAAGAAAAAACAACAACACAAAACAAAACAAAAAACAACCCAAACACACACACACACACACAACACCAACACCCCACACACACACACAAACAACACACACCACACACACACACCACACCACAACAACACACCACACACACACACCCCCAAAAGAAATTTTCCCAAGGACGTTATTCTCCAAAAAAACTTTTCCCTTTTAATCTGCCTATAAATTCTTTACATTTTTTTCTCCCCCCTCTCCCCTTCCCACCTGCAGCGGGAGTTTTTAAAAACCTTCGGTGGCCCTGAAGGGGGGAGGGGGGGCATGAGAGGGGGTTTAGAAGGGGGAGGGAGGAGGGGGAATGAGAGAGAGAGGGAGGGGAGAATAAAAGGGGATTTTTTTTGTTGTATATGATTTTTTTTTTGTTTTTCCTTCCTCAGTAACTTATCGAGTGTAATTCCATCATAAATACTAGTGATAGAAATAATGATGATGATAGTAATAATAATGATATATCACCACCACTAATGTTATGTTCAAGGCGTGATAGCGAGGAGATAACAGAGATTATGACGAAATTTACAAAGCAGACGATATTTTTTATTATCTACAACGAATAATCTGATCATGGTTTCCCTAAAATGTTTAATATTTAATTTCAAATAAATAAAAACATCCCGGTTTTAAAAACTTTACAGAAGGGGAAAAAAAATCCCAAAAATTTTTCCCAACACTTAGAACAAAACTATCACGAAATTAATTCAATCTTACTAAATTTCCTCATTTTTCTATAACGATTTTCTTACATCATTCTCTATACATAATGCACATAATTCTTGCACTTACTTTTAAGTTTTGGTTTTTGAAAAAAAACGTTTTATTTAAAAAAATAATCAAGGATACCCCTTTTCAAAAATTTTCAATATTTTTTTTAAAAAAAAGATTTGCTTGGGAAAAATTTGTTCCCAGCCCGTTATCGGGCATGCTGAAAAACGAAACTGCAGTCATTTTAGTTTCAATGATTAAAAAGTCCCTATTTCAGCCAATTCACAATGGGCTATGATAAATTCCAGATTTCCTTTTTTCTCCTCTCCCCTCTCTCTCTCTCCTTTCTCTCTTTTCTCCCCCTCTCTCCTCTCTCCTCCCCTCTCCTCTTCCCCTCCTCTCTAATTTCGTGGGTTTTAGAAGGGGTAGGCGAGGGTAAAGTTTGTTGTAGAAGGTCAGTCTTGCACCCAAACAGTGAGTCACGTGATGGCACGACCACCACCACCACCTTCCGGAGGGTGACGTCACGGGAGAGAGAGAGAGAGAGAGTGAGAGAGAGAAGAGAGAGAGAGAGAGGAGAGAGAGAGAGAGAGAGAGAGAGAGAGAGAGAGAGAGAGAGAGAATGAAAAAAAACTTGACTTCTGAAATAGTTGTTGTAATCATTAAATTATTATTATTATTATTATTATTATTATTATTATTATTATTATCATCATTAAGTTGGAACGTAATATGATGATGCAATACAACATTTATGCAATATTTTGAAATCCTCTTCCCCTCCTCCTCTTCTTCCTCTTCCTCCTCCTCGTATCTTATCAGTAGGCATAAGGCAAGGTCACACACACACACCACACACAACACACACAACACACAACACACACACACACACACAACACACCACACACACACACACACACACACACACACACACACACACACAGCCCTTTAAACTTGTCTTGTGGGTAAATGGCACTGTTTATGTATGTGGCACTTTATGTCGGTTAGGAGTGGCGTGCCAGATAGGGACAAAATAAAGGAGAGAGAGAGAGAGAGAGGAGAGAGAGGGGAGGAAAAGGGCAAGAAATGAACAAAGCAGGGGGCCAACGGAAGCTCTCCCCCCGGGGAAAATGGACTAAAATAATTTAACTTTCCCCAAGTTTTGTGAGAAAAGTAACATGGGAAAAAAAGGGGAAATTTAGAAGTGCCCCGCTCTCTCTTTTCCTAATCCCCTTCTCTCTTTCCCCCCTTTTCTCTCTCTTTTCTCTTCCCCCCAGTTTTCTCTCTCCTCTCCCTCCCCTCTCTCGGTCTCTTTCTCTCTCTCTTCTCTCTCTCTGTTCAAGTAAGGGCAAAAAGAAAAACCCTCCTTTTTTTTTTTGTTTAAATTTGGGAACCAAACATTTCCTCTCTTCGCCTTCTCTCTCTCTCTCTCCTCCCCGCCCCTCCCCTCTCTCCTCTCTTCTCTCTCTCTCTCTCTTTTCTCTCTCTCTCTCTTTTCCTCTTTCTTTTTCCTCTCTCTCCTCTTCTCCCCTCTTTTTCTCTCTCTCCCCCCCTCCCCTTCTCTTCTCTCTCTCTCCCCTCCTCTCTCTCTCTCTCTCTCTCTCCTTATCTTTTCAAACTAACGTAAAAATATAAAAATTAAAAAAAGTCAATCTTCTGTAGTACTCCTTACGAAAAAAATCCATATAAGGCTACTTGTACTAACTCAAACTTTGGAATTAGTACACAGTTCCCCTTATAAGAAGAGCGTATTACGGCCACAACAGGGTATAACACTTACGCAAAGGGGCGGAAATTGGTAATACAAGACTTAAGAGAATTTCAGACTACTATAGGATGTAGACTTTCTTCTTTTAATTAATAGTACAACTACCCCCAAAAAGGGGCTTTCCCCTCCCCCTTTCCCTTTCCTTCCTT
The DNA here is from genome assembly GCA_016584305.1 of Chionoecetes opilio. Taxonomy (NCBI): domain Eukaryota; kingdom Metazoa; phylum Arthropoda; class Malacostraca; order Decapoda; family Majidae; genus Chionoecetes; species Chionoecetes opilio. The sequence goes on along the minus strand of JACEEZ010005284.1, from coordinate 170,624 downwards.
CCCTCCTTCCTTCACTCCCTCCTTCACTCCCTCCTTCCCTCCCTTCCCCATTCCCTCCTTCCTTCCCTCCCTCCATCCCTCCTTCCCTCCCTCCCTCCATCCCTCCTTCCCTCCCTTCTTCCCTCCCTCACTCCCTCCTTCCTTCCTTCCCTCACTCCCTCCCTCCCTCACTCCCTCCCTCCATCCCTCCTTCCCTCTCTCCCTCCTTCCCTCCCTTCCCCATTCCCCTAATTCCCCCCCCTTTCCCCTCCCTACCCTCCTTCCTTCCCCCCCCTCCCCCCCTCCCCCCCCCTTTTCCCCTCCCCCTTCCCCTCCCCCTTTCCCCTCCCTCCCTCCTCTCCCCCCTTTTCCCCCCCCTCTCTCCCCTTCACTCCTTCCTTCCCTCACTCCATCCCTCCCTCACTCCCTCCTTCCCTCCAGCCTTTCCTTCCTTCCTTTCTTTCTACTGCTATAGGATCCAAATTAATAACGTCATTGAAGAAGGAATTTCCCAAAGATCCTTAGTTCTTAGCAGCAGGATAAGAAATCGTTCTTTTGTGTCTCTTTAAACCGGATGCTGTTTAATTACTCGTGGCATTTGGGATTCATTTGGGATTCCCTGCAATACTTTGGTTCAAAGGCACGTAGGTCATATGACTAAAACTAGATCCTGGTTAAGGTAGGAGTGGCTAGGAAATTATAGTGAGGTCATAAGTGGATAGAGAAGTTACGTAGTTCATTAATGGTTAAGGAAGTTATAGAGATGTCAAAAGAACGAGGGGAATTTAAACGGTTGGGTTTCCAAGTGGCAAAAGGAATTACATTTTAAGTTATGAGTGGCTGGGTTTTTATTACGGGTTTCATAAGTGGCTAAGAAAGTTATGGTTAGGTCATAAGTGGCTAGGGAAGTTACGGTTAGGTCATAATTGGCTAAGAAAGTTATAGTTAGGTCATAAGTGGATAGGGAAGTTACGGTTAGGTCATAAGTGGCTAGGGAAGTTACGTTCAGGTCATAAGTGGATAGGGAAAAGTTCCCGGTTTTAGGTCAAAAGTGGCTGGGGGTTTTACGTTCAGGCCCATAAGGGGGATGGGGAAGTTGGGTTGGTCAAAAGTGGTTTAAGGAAAGTTACAGAAAAGGTCATAAGAGACTAGAAAAAGTTACGGCAAATCATAGAGGCCATGGGGAAAATTAGGGAAAATAAGGGTTTTTGGGGGAATTTTAACGGTAAGATTTTAAAGTAAGTTTTTCATCATTGGCCAGTGAAGTAATGGTGTTTAAAATGTCCTCGTGTTTTCAAAGTACGTCATTGGTTGAGGGTTTTCCAAAGAGTTTTTATGAGGTCATTGATCTGTAAGTAAATAAAAATAAGATTGAGTTATTGAAAATACGTTTTTGAGGGAAAGTTAATGGTTGATTCGTCTGTTAGTGATTGTTAAGGTTAGTGAAAAAAAGTATTGGTTTGAACAGAGGCAAAAAATTAAGAGCTATATGTGTGACTGTGAAATGAAAAAAAGATGTGTTGTTATGTATTTATGAACGTATCATAGCTATGTATATTATTTCCCACCTGCCATATAGTGTCATAAGTAAGGCTAAAGAGTCATTTTTCTTGCTAACTATCAAACCATTAATTAAGCCTTTCATAAACATATCTTATCACTTTAAACACTTAGGTATTAGTCATTGCCATTAACACACACACACACACACACACACACACACACACACACACACACACACACACAAAACACACACACACACACCACACACCCCAACACACACCAAAAGGACACCCCAAAAAGTCTTATCTTAAATATAAATTACTTGCCTATCACTAAATTCTTAATCCACTAAAGTTCTTATCAGTAAATACATGAAGCAAGTGTTTATCTGATGTGTTTCAATAATTATAATCTGCCTTTTGGTCAACACTCTTGGACTTTCAACCCCTTGAGACCCAGATCTTTCTTTTGCTATATGAAATCGTCTGTTGTTAGCCATAAAATTACGAAAAAGTAACTAAATATCCCAAATTAGCTAGTGAACAAGGATATTAAACAGGTCATATCCATAGAATATTGCTTATTTTTTTTAAAAATATTTTGGGTTACTCAAAATTACAAGGGAAAATTACTTTTCGGGGGCCTCAAGGGGTTAATAAACAACATAACTTCACGGGCCCCAAGGGTAGACCTTATTTAATGATAACACCGTAATTTTCCTTGGGCCAGGGGAAATGACCCTCTGAAAATTTTCCTGTCCCCCTTATGATCCCTTTTAACTTTCTGTAGTTCCGCGGCAGAAGGGGAGGGTTAGGCAGGCATCTTAAGGGGGAGGTCGCGGGAGGTTAGGTGACCGAGCGAGGCCGAGCTTAACCCCTTGAGACCCAGAACGTAATTTCCATTGTAATTTGGGTACTATAAGACAATTTTTTTTATGAATAAAAAGCAAAATTTATAGCTTTACCTGTTTTAAAACCCTTTTCCTTAAATAATTTGGTATATTCAGTTTCCTTTTTGTAATTTTTTTTTGGGTAAAAAAAATCGTTTTTTATAGCAAAGGAAAGATCTGGGCGTGAAGGGGTTAACTACAAACACTAAACCAAGCAAGATAAAGCTAATCATTAAAATTAATTGACCTGAGAAGGCGATGCAAGGCAGTGAGGTCAATGGCCCTTTTGTGACCTGTTTTAACCTGTATAAATCACCTTGTCTAATTACCTTGTTTCCCCATACCTGTCTTTGTGTCTTATAGGAAGGAAAGACAGAGAGACCTGACGTAGGACTTCCTCTCCTCCTCCTCCTCCTCCTCCTCCCCTCTCTCTTGTTTACGTTTGTGAACTTTGTAGGTAGAACAAAATAATGACAAAAAATATTAGTTTTCCTGTGAGTCAAGGTGTTGCGTGGATGTCCCGTGGATGTCTGTCTGTCTGTCTTTCTGTCTGTCTTGTCCCGCCTGCCCCGTCTGTCTGTCTGTCTGTCCCGCCTCCTGCCCGTCTGTCCCTTCCCGTCTGTTTTTTCCCGTCTGTCTGTCTGTCTTTTTTTTCTGCTGTCCCGTCTGTCTGGCCCGCTGTCTGCCTGCCTGCCCGCCTGTCTGTCTGCTGTCGGCTGCCTGCCTGTCTGTCTGTCCCCGTGTCTGTCTGTCTTTCCCGTCTGTCTGTCTGTCTGTCCGTCTGTCTGTCTGTCTGTCTGTCTGTCCCGTCTGTCTGTTTTGCCTGCCTTTTTCTGTTTTTTTCTGTCTGTCTGTCTGTCTGTCTGTCTGTCTGTCTGTCCGTCCCCGTGTCTCCTGCCTGTCTGTCTGTCGTCCTGTCTGCCTGCCTGTCTGTCCCGTCTGTCCCGTCTGTCTGTCTGTCCCGTCTGTCTGTCCTGTCTGTCTTCTGTGGCTGCCCGCCGTCTGTCTGTCTTTCTGTCTGTCTGTCTGTCTGTCTGTCCCGTCTGTCTGTTGTCTGTCTGTGTCTTTCCCCGCCCGTCTGTCTGTCTGTCCCGTCTCCCGCCTGCCCGTCTGTCTGTCTGTCTTCTGTCTGTCCCGTCTGTCTGTCCGGGCCCGTCCGGGCCCGTCCCGTCTGTCCCGTCTGGGCTGTGTCCCCCGCCTTTCCTTTTTTGTCTGGGCTGTCCCGCCTGCCTGTCTGTCCCGTCCCCGTTGTCTGCCTGCCCCGTCTGTCTGTCTGTCGTCCCTGCCCGTCTGTCTGTCCCTTTTTGTCCCCGCCTGCCCGTCTGTTTTGTCTGTCTGTCTGCCTGCCTGTCTGTCTGTCTGTTTTTGTCTGTCTGTCTTGTCTTTTCCCGCCTGCTGTCTGTCTGTTCCCCCCCCGTCTGTCTGTTGTCTGTGTCTGCCTGTCTGTCTGTCTGTCTGTCTGTCCCGCTGTCTGTCTGTCTGGGCTGTCCCGTCTGTTTTTTCTGTCTGTCTTCTGTCTGTCTTTTCGTTGGGGTCTGCCTGCCTGTCCCGTCCCGTCTGTCTGTCTGCCCCCTGTCTGTCTGGGCCCGTCGTCCCCGCCCGCCTGGCTGTCTGTCTGTCTGTCTTCTGGCTGTCCCGTCTGTCTGTCTGTCTGTCCCGTCTGTCTGTCCCGTCCCGTCCCGTCTGTCTTTCTGTCCGGGCTGTCCCGTCGGGCTGCCTGCCCCGTTTTGTCTGTCTTTTCCTCTGTCCCGTCTGTCTGTCTGTCCCGTCTGTCTTTGTCCCGCCCGCCTGTCTGCTGGCTGTCCTGTCCCCGCCTGCCCGTTCCCGTCTTTCTGTCTGTTGTCTGTCTGTCCTGTCTGTCTGTCTGTCTGTTCCCTTTTTGTCTGTGTCCCCCTGCCTGTCCCGTCTTCTGTCTGTCCCGTCTGTCTTCTGTCTGTCTGCCCGCCTTTTCCCGTCTGTCTTCTGTCCCGTCTGTCCCGTTTTGTCTGTCTGTCCCCTCCCGTCTGTCCCGTCCCGTCTGGGCTGTCTGCCTTTTCTGTCTGTCTTTCTGTCCCTTCCCGTCTGTCTGTCCCGTCTGTTTTGTCGTCCCGTCCGCCTGTCTGTCTGTCTGTCTGTCTGTCTGTCCCGTCTGCCTTCTGTCCCGTCTGTGTCCGCCTGCCTGTTTTGCCTCCTGCCTGTCTGCCTGGCCCCGTCTGTCTGTCTGTCCGTCTGGGCTGCCTGCCCGTCTGTCGGGCTGTTTTGTCTGTCTGTCTGGTCCCGCCTGCCTGTCCCGTCCCGTCCCGGCTGTCTGTCCCGTCCCTTCTGTCCCGCCTGCCGTCTGTCTGTCTGCCTGTCTGTCTGTCCCGGTCTGCCTGCCTGCTGCCTGCCCCGCCTGTTGCCCGCCTGTCTGCCCGTCCCGTCTGTCTGCCCCGCCTGTCTGTCTGTCCCTTCCCGTCTGTCTGTCTGTCCCCGCCCCGCCCCGGGCTGGGCTGTCTTTTCTGTCCCGTCTGTCTGTCTGCCTGCCTTTCTGGGCCCGTCTGTCCCGTCTTTCCCCCTGCCCGTCTGTCTGTCCCGTCTGGGCCCGTCTGGGCTGCCTGCCTTTTGTCTTTTCTGTCTGTCTGCCTGCCCGTCTGCTGTCGTGTCCCGCCTGCCTGTCGCCGCCTGCCTGTCTGCCTGCCTGTTTTGGGATGTCTGTCTGTCTGCCTGCCTGCCTGTCTGTCTGTCTGTCTGTCTGTCCCGTCTGTCCTTTCCCTTTTTGCTGCCTGTCTTTCGTCCCGTGTCTGGCTGCTGTCTGTCTGTCCTGTCTTCTGCCTGTCTGTTCCCGTCTGCCTGTCTGCCTGCCTGCCTCCTGCCTGTTCCCGGGCTGCCCGGTCTGATGTCTGTTGTCTGTTGTCTGTCTGCCCGCCGGGCTTTTCTTTCCCCCTGGCCCGCATGGGGCTGGCGGGGGGGTCCCGTCTGTCTGTCGTCTGTCTGTCTGTCTTTCTGCCTGCCTGTCCTGTCTGTCCCGTGTCTGTCTGTCTGTCTGTCTTTTCGTCCCGCCTGTCGGGCTGTCTGCCTGTCTGCCTGCCTGCCTTCCTGCCTTTTTCTGTCGGGGCTGCATGGGCTGTATGTCCCGCCTGCCTGTCTGTCTGTCTTCCCGTCTGTCTCTGTCTGTATTTCTGTATGTATGTCTGCCTGTTGTTTTGGGAATCCCGTCTGTATGTCTGTCTGTCTGTCTGCCTGTAAAGTCCCCGTCTTTTTTGTCTTCCTGTTTTCTGTCTGTCTGTCCCCGTATGTCTGTTCCCGCTGTCTGTTCTGTCTGTCTGTCTTTGCCTGTATGTCTGTCTTTCTGGGGCGGGCTGGGCTCTGTCTGTTTTGGGGGGTGTTTTCTGTCTGAACTGTCTGCCCGTTGACTGCTGTCCTGACTGTCTGAAATGTCCCGTCCCGTCTGTCTGTCTGCCTTTAAAGTCTGTCTTTTTGTCGTCCCGTCCCCTGTTGTCTGTCGTCGGGCTGGCTGTCTGTGTCTGTCGGGCTCTGTCTGCCTTTTTTCCCTTTTTGTCTGTCTTTCTGTCCCGTCTGCCTGGGCTGTCTGTCTTGTATGGGCTGGGCTGTCTGTCTGTGTATCTGTCCCTCTCTGTCTGTCTGTCTTTCCCCGGGTGTTGTCCCGGGTTTTTTTGTTCAAATTTTTACACGAGTTTTTATTTTTTTTCTTCATTTATTAATTTCTTATTCCTTTATTTTTCATTCAGAATTTTTTTTTTGAGGATTATTTAGATTTTGGATTTTTTTTTTTTTTTTTTTTTCTTTCCTTTCCGGGACACCTTTTTTTTTTTTTCTTTTTTACATTTCCCCGCCAAAAAAAATTCGTAAAATTTTTCAAACTTAGTGATCGAACTTAGCCTTTTGTCAGTACGTATAGTGTCTAATAATAATAATGATGATGATGATGATAATACAATACCTAATAATCACATGAGGTTTTTAAAAAACACAAAGGGGCGAAAAAAAATAATAAAATAGTGTTGAGAAAAAGGAAATTTTTGTTTTAAAGGGGATTCACGTGACTGAAGAAAAATTTTTAAAAGGGAAAAAAATAAAAAAAAAGAAAAAAAAAGGGGGGAAATGAAAAAGACGGAAAAAATTAAAACCAAAGGGAAAAGAGAGAGAGAAAAGAGAGAGAGGAGAGAGAGAGGGGAAAAGAGAGAGAGGGGGAGGGGAGAGAGAGAGAAGAGAGAAAAAGGGGAGAGAGAGAGAGAGAATAAATAGAAAAAAAGAGGAGGAGAAGAGGGTGTGATAAATAAAGGAATGATTAAATAGCAAAGGAAAAAGAGGAGTAGGAGTGCAAAGGAAGAAGCAAACAGCAGCAGATTTATTGTAAATTTTTTAAAGTTTTTTTCCCAAAGGAAGGGGCCTTTACTTAAAAAATTGTACTGGAAATAAAAAGGGGAGGTGGAAGGGCGGGGGAGGAGGAAAAAGGGGGGAGAGGAGGAAGGATGGGATGAGGATGGCTAATGGGGGACCTGCATATGACTTTTCCCAAATAAAGATATCCGTTGTGTCATATACTTCCTTTTCTCTCCTCTCTCTCCTCTCTCTCTCCTCCCCTCTCATCTCTCTCTCTCTTTTCTCCTCTCTCTCTCTCTCTCCTCTCCCCTCTCTCCTGTCTCTCTCTCTCTCCTTTACCTTTTTCTCTCCCCTCTCTTTTCTCCCCCTCTAATCAAACCCTTTTTCTTGACTCAACGCTTAAAATAACAGGTAAACCTCTTTTTCCTCTTCCTCCTCCCCCTCCCCCCTCCCCCTCCTCCTCCTCCTCGCCTCCTTTATCTCCTCCTTTAACCTTTTTCTTTCCCCTTCCTCCATCACCTACACTCTCTCCCCTCTTCCTTTTCTCCCTCTCAATCTCTCCCCCTCCTTTTCCTCTCTCTCTCCCCTCTCTCTCTCTCTCTCCCCTCTTCCTTTTCTCTCTCTCTCTCTCGGGTAAGGTAAAAACTATCGAAAAAATATAAATTGCTAAAAAATCACGCCTTACTTTGCCTTTACGTCGTGCGGAGTTTGGTCCCTCCCTTTTGGCCCTTTAAAGGGTAGCCAAGTGTTTTTCCCCGGGATTTGGGTTTAAATTTCGTGGGACGTTGAGGAGTGATTTATGTGTAAGGACCTTTGTGTTGCCCTTAAAGGGGATTTGCTTTTGCCTTTTTTGTTTATAAAGAGAGAGAGGTGTTGTCTGTGTGTGTGTGTGCAGAGAGGAGAGAGAGGAAGAGAGAAAAGAGAGAGAGAGAGAGGAGAGAGAGAGAGAGAGAAGGAGTATCCATGCAGTAGGGGTCTTTAAAGATAATGGGTTTTGATTCATTTTTTCCCCCCACAAACCACAAAAAACAACCCCAAACACCAACACGGTTAGTTTGGTGGGGCGAAAAAAAAAAAAATAAATGAAGGGGAGGAAAAGAGGAGGGGGACACAACACAAACACAAATCCACACACACAAACCCAACCCCCACACACAACCCCCCACAAACCCCCCACAACCCCCAACCACAACACACACACCCACAAACCACACCCCACACGTTAGAGAAAAAAAGTGTGCAGGGAAGTAGAGAGAGAGGGGGAAAGGGAAAGGGGGGAATAGGGGCGTAGGGGGGGAAAAGGAAAAAAGGAGAGAGAGGAAGGGGAAGGGGAGAGAGAGAGAGGAGAAGAGAAAGGGGGGGGGGGGTTTTTTAAAACAAGGGAAAGGGAAAGGGGGAAGGGGGGAAAGGGGGGAAAAAGGAGAGGGGGAGGGGGAAAATATTACATTTGGTACAAACGAGAAATAAAAATAGAGTGGAAAACCGATTGGAAAACCCTTTGGGGGGTGTGTGTGGTGGTTGTGTTTTGTGTGTGTCAGAGGAGAGGGGGAGTTGGACGTGCTTTCCCTACAGAACTCCCCCCCTTCCTCCTCCTCCCCTCCTCCTCCTCCCCTTTCCCCTCCTCCTCCTCCTCCTTTTATTCGACCTTGCTCCACTCCCATATTTTCCATGTTCATGCCATCAAAACAATTAGCCAAAGGAGGAGGAGGAGGAGGAGGAGGAGGAAGGGCAATGCAAATAATACGAAACAAAGAAATCACGAAAATGTTCCCACTTCTCATAAAAAAGACTTTGGTCAGGTTAATTAATACACACTTGTATGAAGGGAGGGAGAGGAAGTAGGTGGATGTCTCATAGCTCCACGTCTTCCTCCCCCTCCTCCTCCTCCTCCTCCTCCTCCTCCTCCTCTACAAATTCCTGCAGTTTTTTTATATTGCAGGGATCACTTATTTCCCCCACTTCGTGGGGGGGATGGGGGGTGGGGGAACCTTTTACTTTCCTATCCTTTCTCCTTTTATCTAATTTTGTGTGTAGTTAAGCAAAACCCTTGTAAGGACCTATTGTCTGCTGCTTTTTGTGTTTCCTTTTTAAAATCCTTTAAAATCCTCCTCCCCTCCTCCTCCTCCTCCTCCTCCTAGTTTCAGCATACCCATCCTTACCAAATTTAAGTTGTGACGTCATGCTATGTCAGGGAAATAAGGGGGGGAAGGGGTGGAGAAGGAGGGGGGAGGAAGGGGGAGGGGGAAGGAGGAGGGGGGGGAGTGAAATAAGGAAAATTGGGGGTGGGTCAAGTGTGTCTCCCCCTCCTCCTCCTCCCCCTCCCCCTGTGACGGGCTTGGTTCATGGGGGCCCGTCAGTTAGTGACCACCATCGGGTTTTAATTACCAGGGGTCCTGCTGCAGGGGGCATTAAAGTGAGGTGTCCTACTTGAAAGTGCCTACCGCAGTGGTGAAACGGAGCGGGGGCCTTTGACGCTCCCTCCCAAAAAAGCGCCAGGCAAGGTGCCCACCCCCTTTGAATTCCACACGAGCCTACCCAACACTACATTAACCTCATAACACACCAGATACCCCGATTTAAAGGGTTCCACTACCTCTCGACCTTGACGGGCTGGGGTTCTTAGGGTCCTAAAAAACAGTTGTGACCCCCATCGGGTTTAAGGTCCCGGGGGTCCTGCTGCGGGGGCTTAAGTGTGGGGGCGTCCTACTGGAAAGTAACAATCCGCGTGAATTGAACGGGCGGGGGCCTGATTGACTGCTGCTCCCAAAAAGGGCGCGGGCAAGGCTGCCGCACCACCCCTTAACCTCCACCTGTGTTCCCCCCATTACAAAAAAACAAAACATGACCTATCATCAGCCAAAACCTCCCCCCAAAAACTATATATTTTTAGCCATAATTACAGTTTTAAAACTTTCCTCACAAATTCTGCAGTTTTTTTATATTGCAAAGGTATCACTTCTTTCCCGGGCCCCTTTGGGTGGGGGTGGGTGGGTCGGGAGGAGCTTCTACTTCCTACCTTTCTCCTTATTATCTATTAGTGTAGTGTTTAAAACAAACACCTTGTAAAACCTTCGGTCTGTTGCTGTTTGTGTTTCCTTTGTATTCCTTTGTATTCCTCCTCCTTATCATCATACTGTCAGTGTAGACGTGGCCGAAATTGAATCATGATATAACAATAACAATAATAACTGATATGATAATAATGATAACATGAAATAACATCGGTAAGCAAATATTGAATTGAATACAAAGAATAACAAAAAATTAGAACAAACAAGAACAGGAACTTAGAGAGAGAGAGAGAGAGAGAGAGAGAGAGAGAGAGAGAGAGAGAGAGAGAGAGAGAGAGAGAGAGAGAGAGAGAGAGAGAGAGAGAGAGAGAGAGAGATTGCTTAAGGATTTGTTTAAGGAAGGAAAAGTGTATTGTCCTGGAAATATAAGGCGTGTGAGGGCGCGCGTGCGAGCTTCCAGAATGGCGCAAGACTTGGGTGTCATTCTCATAATTGTCATCATGAACTCTGCTTCCACCTGTTATCTTTATTGTGTGTGTGTGTGTGTGGGTGTGCATGTGTGTGTGTGTGTATGTGTGTCTGGGTGTGGGTGTGTGTGGTGATGCTGGTTCATAATAGTCTACTACTACTACTACTACTACTACTACTACTACTACTACTACTACTACTACTACCATTCCTACTTCACTACTATACTACGCCTCCTACTACTATAAACCTACTACTACTACTACTACTACTACTACTACTACTACTACTACTACTACTACTACTACTACTACTACTACTACTACTACTACCATTCTTACTTCCACTACTACTACTACTACACTACTACTACTACTGCTACTACTACTACTACTACTGCTGCTACTACTACTACTACTACTACTACTACTACCATTCCTACTTCCACTACTACTACTACCACTACTACTAATACACTACTATACTACTACTACTCTACTACTACTACTACTACTACTACTACTACTACTACTACTACTACCACTACTATCTAAACTCTTTTCACATCACTCACTTCAAGATGCATCACTTCATCATCTCATTATAAAAGGAAGAGAGAATAACAGAGAGAAGGAGGAGGAGGAAGAGGAAGAGGAGGGGGAGAGGAAGGAGGAGGAGGAGGAGGAGGAGGAGGAGGCTGGTAAGTAGGATAAGAATCAAGACCTACCTTACAGCAATCCATGTGTGACGGGACAAAAACCATTACGTCACTCTCTCTCTCTCTCTCTCTCTCTCTCTCTCTCTATGACTAAGGGATGCTGGTCAGTTGCCAAATACCGCTTTAACATTAACCATATTATCAACAACCCTCTTTTCCTGTCCTTTCCTCCCTTTCTAGTAACAAAGGATGAATAAGCAGTATTAAGAAGTATAAAGGATGTGTTATTTTTTCGCCAAATTTGTTGTTTTGGGAAGTTTTGGTCGAAATTGAATTAAAAGACGAAATATTTTTGCCTACCTGTCTAGCATCTTAATTACCTCACCTGTTTACTACCTGAGGGAAGGTCACGTAGCCTCTCTCTCTCTCTTTCTCTTTTTTTTTTTTCTCTCTCTCTCTCTCTGGTCACTTAGCTGTAAAATTCCTCTTTTTTACGATTTTTTTAAGTACGAATGGTCACCAGTTTTGTCTTGAATTTAAAGCTATTTCTCTTTTTTCTTCCTCTCTCTCTCTCTCTCTCTCTCTCTCTCTCTCTCTCTCTCTCTCTCTCTCTCTCTCTCTCTCTCTCTCTCTCTCTCTCACATCCTCCTCTCTCTTTTGTTTCTCCTTCCTCATCTCCTGACACAAATATGCTTAGTTTCTAAATCTACACCGTTTGCTTACGGTAGAAGAGAGAGAGAAAAGGGAGAAGATGGGAGGAGAGAGGAAGGTCGAGAGGGGAAGATGAGACAGGGGGTAGAAAAAAAGGAGAAAGAAAGCGAGAGGAGGAAGAGGAGAGGAGAGGAGAGAGGAGAGAGGAGAAAAGGAGAGGAAGGAGAGGAGCATAAAAGTGAATTTATGAATATTGGGTAGGAAGGGAGAGGAAAAAAAGAAAAAGGGAGAAAGGGGAATCGAAAAAAATTTTAACCCCAAAAAAAGGAGAAAGAAAAAACAAAAAAGAGAAAAGTAGTTTTGTTGGGTTTTTAAAGGAGAGAGAGAGAGGAGAGAGAGAGAGAGAGAGAGAGAGAGAGGAGAGAGAGGAGGGGAGGAGAGGAGGAGAGGAGAGAGAGAAGGAGAGGAGAGGGTAACCCTTTGTTTTCATTTAAATAAACAAACTAAAAAATTTGTACAATGAGAAATTTAAAAAACCCTTTCCTATTTCGAAAAAAACCCTCTCTCTTTTCCTCCCCCTCCCCCCTCCTCTCTCCTTCTCCAAACTCCCCCTTTTCTCTCTCTCTCTCTCTTCTCTCTCTCTCTTATCCCATTCCCCTCTCCTCTCTCTCTCTCTCTCCTCTCTCTCTCTCTCTTTTTGCTTTTTTATTTAAACTAAACAAAAAAAGGAATTTTAAACGGTTGGGTGAAGGGAGGAGAGGAGGAGGAAGAACAAAACTGAGGAGAGAGGGAAGGTCTCCCTTTTTCTTTTCCCTCCCTTTCGTCTTCCTCCTCTTCTCTCTCTCTCTCTCTCCGCCTCCCCTTCGCTTTCTCCCTCCCTCCTCCTCATCAATTTTTTTTTTCGTTTCTTTTTTTCCCCTTCTTCCTTCTCCTCTTTTTCTCCTTCCTTATCTCCTTAAAATCCGGGTTGGGTTGGTGTTGGGTGGGGGGGGGGGGGGTTGTTTTTTTTGGTTTGTGTGAGTTTTGAGGGAAGGCCCTTCTCTGCTATTTTCCTTCGCTTTCTCTCTCTCCTCCTCCTCTTTTCCCCTTCCCCCTCCTCCTCTTGGTTTTCCTTCTTTTTCCTGTTTTCTTGAAATTTAAATCGGCTTTTTTTGACCGGGGGGGGTTTTTTTGTTTCTTGTTTTGTTTTTTTTTTATAAAATTACTCTTGGGCTTTGTTTGATTTTTTCCCCTCCCCCTCTCTTCCCCTCTCTCTTTCTCCTCCCCCTCTCCTCCCCCTTTCTTTCTTTCGCTCGTTCTTTCTTCTTTTTTCTTCTCTTTCTCGCTTTTTGATCTCTTCGCTCTCTCTCTCTCTCTCTCTCTCTCTCTCTCTCTCTCTCTCTCTCCTCTCTCTCTCTCTCTCTCTCTCCCCTCTCTCTCTCTCCTCTCTCTCTTCTTCTCTTCTCTCTCTTTTCCTCTCTCTCTCTCTCACACACACACATCATGCACAGATATCTATGGAATGTAAAAGACCAAAGTGACACACACACACACACACACACACACACACCCCACACACAAACACCCCAAAATAGTAGGGGTACTCCGTAGTGTAGGGGAAGCACGCTCGGTTCACAACCGAGAAGTCCCGGGTTCGATCCCCGGGCGGGGCGGAAACAGAGGG
>JACEEZ010005284.1:115000-152500 GCA_016584305.1 Chionoecetes opilio | reverse complement strand
TCCTGTTTACCTACAAGTTACTTAAGAGATGAGACACTATTCTCTACGTCACATATACTCTCATTCCCATTGCGTTCCATCTCAGAGTATCGGTAACTGACATAAACCTTCTTATAGTATTTATAATTGCTTAGGTATTTATCTACTGACGATGTGTGGGTGCTTAAGGAAGGGTAGTTACATTGTTACGAGGGTTTACAAGCATGGTGTAATAAAATTCAGCTCGTGTCATCTCCCGGCAGCTGAACGTCTCACACCGCTCCTCCCTCCCGCGCCCGAAGTCTTCTCCGATGATACACTCGCAAGTCCGCGCGTCCAAACAGTATTTACACCCATTGTTTTATCTCCCTACGCATACTATCTTACCTATTTTTCTTGCATGGGAGAAGCCAGAGGAGCAAATATTAGTACATTGATATAAGTGATGTTGTCTTGAGCTCAGAATCCACGCTGAGAGGAAGTTATTAAAATGATGCGTCCGTAAAACCTAGATGGTACCTCGGGTCGGTATATATATGTCGGGAGGTGAGCGCAGCGACAGTACCATTCCATCCTCTCGCTAGTCATTACGTCCCTTGCTCCCGGAGAGTCTGCACCCATGAGAGGGGAGTGGAAGACCCAATTGTAACCCATACCCAGTGTTGAAAGTAATCCATACCCAGCCTGTTAACTCAAGGGGCGGGTATTACTAGTGCAGCATTAGCCACTATAGTTTGTAGTGCTTCTGAGCGGACCTTGAAAGGAAGAAAAGGAAAATAATATGTGTGCTTATAGAAAAAGTGTTAAACCGAAGACTTGGAATATTTCATGTCTATAATTGACTATGTACATATACGAGTTACTGGTCCTAAAGCTTTATTTATCATAGCATTTAAGCTTTACGTGCGACTATACCAGTGAGTTTGGTTCAAGCTTTAATTACTGTAGAGGAAAAGAGGGTTGAGTGTGTGTGTCTGTGTGTATGTGAAGGGCTCGCAACAAGATTATCAGACATGGTAGTTTCGGCTGAAGAATATCGACACAAAATCTTCGGTGTTATACCCTCGCCTCCCCATCAAACTCTGTATTGTAAGTGTTCATGTTATCTGAAAATTCTCTTCCTATTCTATTTATTCTCCTTATATATCCTCCTCCTCCTCCTCCTCCTCCTCCTCATCATCATCATCATCATCATCATCATCAAATTTTTTATTCAAGTGGTTTTATTATCATCACTTTTATTCTCATCTTAAATCCTACTCTTATCATCTTATTTCCTCTGTTATACATCTTTTAATACTCCTCTGCCTTCTATTCTCACCCTCGTCTTATTATACATAGTTACTGTATTCTTATTTATTATTTGCATGTATATGTGTGTACGTAGGTATGTATTTTTTTTCTCTTTCAATAACCTCATGACTTGCGTTGCTTATTTCCTTGTGCTATTTTTTCTACACATATTGTTTATGGATAGAGTTTGGCTTGTGTGATATGCCTGGTTTTTTTTTAAGGTGACTTGGGAGATGTTGACAAGAGAAAAAATATTAGTTAGATTTGGTCTTGAAAGAAGTTTAGTAGAAATATACTGAAAGAGAAATACTATATGAAGAGAAAGGTGTTTGTATTCATATTATTATTATTATCATTATTATTATTATCATTGTTACTATCACGGGTATTATTTTGTATCATTATTTGGGGACCTGTAGCTTCTTTGATCGAATATGATAAGTATGTGTCTTACTGAAGTGTGTGTGTGTGTGTGTGTGTGTGTGTGTGTGGTGTAGGCACTGGAGACTCAATGGCTATAGTGTCACGTGAGGGTGTCAGTGTAGTCACTCGGGACGATGATTGCTCTTGGTTGCGTCACGTGGAAGGCAAGATTATGAGGAGATTAAGAGGATGTAGAGGATAAGATAGGCTTGCAGTGTTGTTAGGCTGGTGCAGTGATGTGTGTGTGTGTGTGTGTGAGGCAGGGCAGGGCAGGGCAGGGCAGCAAGCAGGGCAGGTGTAAGGTTGGCTCCCCTGGTGACCCTCACTAATGACCGCTAATTGGCTCTGCTTCAGGTGAGACGGACATGGCGGCTGCTACAGCGTCTCCCGAGCCTAAGGGCACGCTGACCCCCCCAGGCTCCTCCCCCCTGAGGGCGGAGTGTGACCCCAGCCAAGACTCCTCCCACGGCTCCACCCCCCCATCGCCAGAGGCTCCCCCCACCCCAGACTCCGCCCACATGGTCGCCGAGCCCGCCAATGACAGTGGAGTGCGTCTTCAGTCCGCCAATGACAAAGCCGAGAGGCACCCGCTGACCAATGAAGAGCCGCTGTCGGGGGCCAAGAAGAGGAAGCAGACGAAGGTTCACAAACTAGAGGTAAGGGCACCCCACCACCCCCTCCCCCCTTCCCCCTCCCCCGGTAGTGCCAGGTCCGGTCACTGGCGGCGGTCATTGTTGCAGTAGGGATCGCCGCGTGAGGTCGCTCGTTGAAGTCGCCGAGCAGCCCCTCCGGCGGCCTGGCTCAGCGGCTCTTGTCCCCCCCGCTGCTGTACTGGCCGGCGGTGGCTCCATGTGTGTTGGCATGGTGAGAGGCGGTGTGTGTGTGTGTCCCGCCAGCCTCGCAGGACTTAGTATACTCGTAGTGGTGAAATATAAGCAGTGGTGCCCCAGAGTAGTGATGCTGAGCTATAGTGTGGTGGTGTTGTGGTGTAGGTGTGGTGGTGTGGGTGTGGTGGTGCGTCGTGGTAGTGTTGTGGTGTGGTGGTGGTGCGTCGTGGTAGTGTTGTGGTGTGGGTGTGGTGGTGTAGGTGTGGTGGTGTTGTGGTGTGGGTGTCGCAGTGGTGACCCGTTTAGGACACACACCAGGAAGTTGTATTTGCACAAAAAACAAACAGCATGCAGGCATTGGGAGTCAGAAATCCTATACTGACTATCTCTGACTGAACACTGCGAAAAGTATCCATTTTGCAAAGCACACACACACACAACTCTGGGGATGTCATGCACCCATTGTGAACAGCCGAGACAATCATTGCCGGAAGCTTGGTGTGGCGGTGTGTGAGGGGGGGCGGGTGTGGTCTGGGTGGCTGAGTGGCCGGCCAGCCTCGGGGGGTTGGCGCCTCGGGGCATGGTCGCATTACAAGTCTGTCTTTCCCTCCCGCTCTCTTCTCTTGCCACAACACCTCCCTTTCTCTCGCCACTTCCTCCCGCCGCGCCGAGGAGCGGCAGGCAGGGAAGGGGGAGGGGGGAGGGGATGGGAAATAATGCCCTGGTGGGGGTGTTTGGACGGTGGCTGTGGCGGCGGCTCCCAGTACAGTACTGCTATAGCCGGAGGGTGCGGGGGGGGGGGGGGGGGAGCGGAGGGTCGCGCTTGCCGGCTGTTGCTTAGCGGTGGCGCGGGGTCGGGGGTCGCCCGGCGGCTACGGCCAGACGCTCACATGTTCTTCCTTGTTACAGACTGAGTGCGGGAGCGAGGGCGAGGCCGAGATCAGAGCGGTGGACGGCAGCTACGCGTGTCCGGTGTGCCAGGAGGTGCTGCCTTCACAACACGATTTCACGCAACACATCCGCAAACACAATCATGTGGTGGAAGGCGACAACGGCACCAAGATGTACTGCTGCGGCATCTGTCAGAAACAGCTGAGCAGCAACAGCTCGCTGGACCGACACATGCTTGTGCACTCCGGCGAGCGACCCTTCCGCTGCCACATCTGCGGCACGCACTTCACCACAAACGGCAACATGCACCGCCACATCCGCGGCCACCTGCGCAACGGCGGTGGTGGCGGCGGCGGCGGCGGCGGCGGCGGGACAAGCTCCGACACAGGGGAGAGTGACATGGGTTCCGAGGAGGCGCCTGGCTCGCCCGTATACAAACGGCCCCACGACGACGACGACACCGGTGCGGCGCCCCCCAAGCAGGTGCGGCTGGAGGTGGAGGAGGAGCTGGCGTGCCCTGCGTGCGGCGTGGAGCAGCCCAGCCAGCATGCCCTCGAGCAGCACGTGGAGGCCGTGCACCCCGAGTACCAAGTGTCCTGCTCCACCTGTCACGTGGGCTTCAAGAACTATCGCTCCCTCCACCTGCACAACTCCATGCTTCACCCTGCCTCCACGCTGCCGCCGCGCCTCCACCTCACGCTCACCGACTTCTCCACCTCCAAGTTCCCTCTCATCGCCAAGGAGGTGTGCGAGGCGTCCAGCAGACAGGAAGGCGCGGCGGGCGAGCCCCTCGGCAGCCACAAGTGTCACGTGTGCCGCATCACCTTTCCCTGCGCCGACTCGTGGCACATGCACATGCGTGAACACACTGCACCCGCGCCCTCGCCCATCCCCCTCAGGTGCATGCGCTGCGATCTCAGCTTCTCCAACGTGTCTGATCTGACGCGCCACCACCAGCGCCACCTGTGCGAGGACTCTGCGGCTCAGCCCGGCAAGGAGAGTTTCTTGGCGGTTCTGGATCTTCTCAACAAAAAGAGAAGCGATACATCATTTGGTTTCGGGGTTGGTGGCCATGAGGCGCTCCGGCCGCCTCTGGGGCTGCCTCCGCCGGGGCAACATTCCCCGGCCCCCGCGGACTCTGCCAAGGCCTCGCCGGAGCACCCGACGCCAGGCCGCATCGCCGGGCCGGTCACCGCCGTGCCCTGCAGCAGCGGCCAGCAGATGGTGTCAGGCGGGCCGCTACTGTCCCACAGCGAACAGTTTGCACGAGGTTACCGCGACATGAAGCTCAACGGCCAGTACCCGTGTCGGCTATGTAAGGAAATATTCGCCAACCTGCGTAAGCTCAAGTCACACAATTTAGGTCACATGGTGGCGCCGCCTTACCGCTGCAACCTGTGTACCTTCTTCAGCAACGATAAGAACACCCTGAAGGAGCACATGAAGAGCCACAAGGGCGACACCCCTTACGAGTGCACGCTGTGTAACCTCGCCTTCACCACCAAGGCCAACTGTGAGCGCCACATCAAGAACATCCACGGCCGCCAGTCCCGGGACGAAATCAAGAATCACATGACCTTCAACCCGTCGGAGGATGGCGGGAGCAGCGACGGCTCCCTGGACACAGTCTGCCACATATGCCACATTGACTGCAAGGCGCGCTCCGTCCTGCGAGACCACATGCGCTCGTCGCACCCTGAGGGCGTGACAAAGCCCTTCTCGTGCAAGCTGTGTGGCGGCGCTTTCACCTCCGAGAACGACGTAATGCGCCACGTGATCCAGCAACACTCCGAGGCGGCGTCGGGCCGCACGCTGGGCAGCCTGGTCGAGACGCGCCCTCCAGAGGACCGCTTCGACCACCCGGACCTCACGCCCGTTGAGTCACTCCTCAACTTCTCCAAGCTGCATATGCCCGTGTCCCTCACCCCCCCTCACCCGTCCCCCCATCAACCCATCCCGCTCACCTTCCCGCCCACGCCGCCCATCCCCATGCCGGTCCTGGTGCCCCATCGACCCCTCACGCCCCTCATGCCGCCCATGCCCCTGGACACAGAGGACGCGCCCCTGGACCTCAGCATGAACTCTAAGAGGGAGGTGGAGAGGGAGAAGGCAGAGGAAGAAGAGGAGGAGGAGGAGGAGGAGGAAGACGAGGGTGAGGAGGAGGCTATAGACGTGGAGGTGGCGGAGGTCAAGGTGGAGCAAGAGCAGCCCGAGGACCTGTCCAAGCCTCGCCGGGACTACGACGATGACGACAGTCTGGATCGCAGCCCCAAGTCCTCTCCGGAGTGCACCGCTGAGGTGCTCAAGATCCCGCGGCCGCCCTTCCCTCTGGGCATGTACTCACAGCCGCTGTCCAACCTGTGCTCCGCCTTTCCCCCCGCCCAGTACCCGATCTTCATGAACCACTACCGCATGGGACACCAGTTTGGCGGTGGCGCACTGCTGGAGGAGTACCAGAAGGAGCTCAAACGCGGCCTCCACCTCACATCTGGCGGCGGCTTGCTGGGGGGCGGCTCCCCCATGCTGCAGCATAATCCCTCCTTCCACCTGTCCCTCGCCATGGCCGCTGCTAAGACTCTTCCTCTTCGCATCCCCCGGCCAGAGCTGCGAGGCATCGAGGAGCGCAGCGAGGAGCCTCCCGCAGCCCCCGAAGCTCCTGTTCCCGCCCCGCCGCCCTCTGCACCGCCGCCCAAACCCAGCGAGGAGGATGTGATGCACTTCACAATGCGCAACTCAGTCCTCATGAAGAAGCCCAAGCAGCGGCGCTACCGCACGGAGCGGCCGTGGCGCTGCGACCTGTGCGACAAGGGCTTCACGCTGCGCTCCAACATGGAGCGCCACATCAAGCAGCAGCATCCGGACGTGTGGCAGCAGCGGCCCCGCGGCGGGGGCGGCGCGCCCAGGCCTGAAGGGGAGGCTGCGACGCCACTGCGCGAGGCGCCACACACCATCTCGAATGTCGTGCGTGAGCAGCTGATCAACAAATCGAGAAGGAGACTGCTGATGAGAAGGGTGAGATTCGCATCAAGGAGGAAGAGGAAAAAGACCTTATCATAGACGACTGTCACGATGAAGAAGGGGAAGAAGAGGAGGAGGAGGAGGAGCTAGAGGAAGAGGAGGACGAAGAGGAAGATTTGGACGGAGAAGAGATGGAAAGAGAAGAACATTTGGACGGAGAACAGATGGAAAGAGAAGAACATTTGGATAGAGAAGGGATGGAAAGAGAAGAACATTTGGATAGAGAAGGGATGGAAAGAGAAGAACATTTGGACGGAGAAGAGATGGAAAGAGAAGAACATTTGGATATAGAAGAGATGGAAAGAGAAGAAGAGATGGAAAGAGTAGAGATGGAAAGAGTAGAAGAGATGGAAAGAGAAGAGATGGAAAGAGAAGAAGAGATGGAAAGAGAAGAAGAAAAGTATCACGATCACGAGACCAGCAGCGAGGAGCGAGGCCGCGAGGACGGCGGCGCAGACCTGGCCAGTGTGCACAAACTGCTCTCGACCGCCTCTAGCCAGAGCTTTCCCTTCTTCGGCAGCGAGGGCGAGGACGAGGACGAGGGTGAGGTTGAGGTTCCCAACGAGAGTGACTCCAACTCTACCTCGCTCTCCGATGAGGGCAAGCGCAGCGCCTACTCCTCGGCGCCACAGAAACAAAAGTGTCCCTTCTGCCAGAGAAAATTTCCTTGGTCGAGCTCTCTAGTCCGCCACATCCGCACCCACACGGGCCAGAAGCCTTACCTGTGTCCCGTCTGTCATTTTCCCTTCACCACAAAGTCCAACTGCGACCGACACTTGCTGCGTAAACACCCGGACTCCCCGCACACCACGGGCGGCGACAGGCCCTACCGCTGCGCCAGGTGTCCCGGCGCTGCCTTCACCAACGTGGAGAGTCTCAGAAAGCACGAGATGTTCAAGCACGAGAAGGCGAGCGACACTGCCATCCCGCGGGACGACTCGCGGCCGTTCCGCTGCCACATCTGTGAGGCGCCGCTTGGCTCCCGGGAAGCGGCGATGCTGCACCTCGGCAAGTCCCACCCAGAGCACGCCCAGAACGTCATCAACACCGACCCCGTCACGCCCGACAACAACAACGAGCCGCTGTCCCCCGACGCCGACACCACAGCCACAACAGAGAAGGTCAGTCTCGCGCCCACTACTTGATTAACCTGTTTTTGATCCCTCAGGTCCCCGTAAAGACTCTAACATAATATTTACTTTTGATATTTAAAGAACACGCGAAGTATTTTTCCTCCTAGAATGTCTACATGTAGGATTGAAGAATATCATTGCTTTTTATGTCAGAAAGTCGCCAGCCGCTAACACTAGGCAGGCAGTTGCCTTCGACAGGCATGATTACGAAATGCAAATGTATATTAGATTGAGGGTAGAAAACGCACTGATATATATTACCTCTTGGACGCTTTGCATTTTCTGCCAGGCATTTTGAATCTTAAGTAACACTCGATAGCCAGAAACGCATGACAGATACGTTTAAAAAGAAAATAGAGAAAGGAAGAAGAATCATGGCTCATTGTTAATTAGCACATAAACATCGTCAATAAGCTACGTACAGATACAAAGAAAGAGAGAAAACCCGTTGTTATAATTGAATACTAATATACATCAGTGTATATTTCCCGCAACACCTAACTAAGGAACCCTGTGTCTTGCTTGCAGGTGAGCTGTATGTTCTGTCTTCAGCGGTACTGGAGCCTCGCCGAACTCAAGCAACACGTTTCGGAGCACCACACGAAGCCCTCCTCCCCCGTCCCCTTCCCCCTCCCCGCAGAGACCCCTTACATCCCCAAAGAGTCGCCCCCTTTCCTCCCCAACACCCTCCCCACAGAAACCCCCTCTTACCCCCCCAAAGTGACCCCCCCTTACCTCCCCGCCACCCTCCCCGCCACCCTCCCCAACAAGGCCGAGGTGAAGGAGGAGCGTAAGGAGGAGACGGAGGGGAGTGACTTCATCTCCAACCTGCTGGGGACGAAGAGGGCAGTTGTCGATCACCTCCTCACCTCCAAGTCAGCGGACGACGCAGCCAAGCTCCTGGGTGTGCGGTAATGGGTCCTCGAGGTGGCCTGGGTACATGTTGTATAGTGAAGGGGCAGCGGAGTGGGAGGTGAAACTGTCATGCGCACACACACACACACCACACACACACACACACGTACGTACCTCTATTAACAAGTCCATGGTGGTTTCATCCCCTGTCATGCGCACACCACTCACACACACACACACACACAGTACCTCTATTAACAAGTCCATGGTGGTTTCATCCCCCAGCAGAGTGCAATGTTAGTGTCATAGCCTGTAGATGTTCTGAACGAATCCTCTTCTTTTATATTCATTGTTACCTTAATTTCCGACATTTATGCATTCACAGTTTGCCTTGAAATTCAATAATTCGTGCCTTGACAACGTGGCCTAGACACTTCTATAACTCGTAAGTTGAATGTTTTTTGTATATAGACTGTACATAACAACTCGGTGGTTAAAACAAAGAAACAAGGAAGATTTCGTTCATTCATTCTCTCTTTTCGTTTCGTCTGTGATGCTTTAATTAACTCCCAAGTTGATTATTTGTTGTTATAATTGTTATTGTTTCGTCGCTTGTACAGTACATGCCAAATATGAATTATCTTGTAGTGTTTCTTTAGTTGCCAATATTTCCAACGTTTTGTTCAAAGACAAGGGGCCAAAATCATTGTCTTGTGCCTAAGCTTTTCATTTAGCCTTGAGTGGGCGTGGCGGAGGGGGGAGGGTGGGCGGGATGGGTGTGGGCGGCGCCAGGAATGAGAGCATATCTTACCTTAGATCGAGGACAATCTTCGTGGATCAGGGATGGAGTAGTTACATCTTCTCTTTATTTATATCCTTAAGTAGGTCTTCTTCTCAAAGTATTAAAGGCTCGAGGCCAAAGTTATGGTTAGTGTCTGTATATAAATATTAGACTTAATAATTTATCTCATATCGTTAAGGTTATACACTGTCATTCCAAAGTTTGTATATTTATACATTCCAAGATGAATTGGTTTTTTTCTCTTTACATAATGTTGTGTTCCTATTAGTTGTATTAGCAGCCAGTTCGTCCTGTACTTACCTCACGTGTGTGGCCCGCTAACTACTGGCGGGGCGACCACTCTCTCATACATTCCATTATCTCGTCCTTACTACCTGTGAACTAACTGATTTATTAATATATATATTTATCATGCAGTGATTGCGTGTTCCAAAGAGGTTGTGTGGAGGTTTGTGTTGACCTGAGTTTATTTTTTTTCCATTTTTATTTATTTTTTTCTAATTTATAAAGAGCGTTCTTGGGAATATCTTGACCAGTGTGCTAAAGCATCATTGTAAGATACTTTAATTAATATAAATCACCAATTGATCTCTAAACTTATATAAAGCAAATGTGACAGCTATAAATAACTATTATTATTATCATCATTGTTATTATCATTATTATTACCATCATCTCGTATGGCATTACTTCAAGTCGCTTCTCTTATACTTTCTGTATTAATACTTGGCTTTGTGCCTCTCGTGTTGTTCCAGCTCACCTTGTTCCAATGTGTGTTTTTTTGTTTGTGTTAAAAGCACCAGAAAATAATTGAAAAAAAAAAAAAAGCTTTGGAATAAATAGTTGTGATTCACTTGTCTTATCCTTCCTTGCCCGAGTTGTCAAGCCAGATGTTGTTGTTAGAGTTGCCAAGTTGCCGCCAAGCCGACCCAAGATTAATAGACATGCCATCATTTAAAGTCTATAGATCATGGTCTGAGCTACGAGACGCGGCTACCGTCAATAACACTATAGTCGCCAGGCGCCATATATTACACAAATTCGTAATATTCGCCTATAAAATTTGCCTGGCGACTATAGTGTTATTGACGGTAGCCTACAGGACACATATTTAGTGGACCCAAGACAGGTGTGATAGAACATAAGAACATAAGAAAGCTACAAGAGATTTAAAAAGGAAATAGGTATAAACAGGTTCACAAATAGGGTGGTAAATGATTGGAATGGACTCAGTCGACAGGTAGTTAGTGCAGAGTCATTAGGGAGCTTTAAAAGGAGGCTGGATAATTTCATGGATGGGAGTGAAATATGGATGTAGGTAGTGTTAAGTAACAGGAACTACCACGTGTAGGTCTCCCAGCCTCTTTTAGCTTCCTTATTTTCTTATGTTCTTATAAGGAAGCTACAAAAGGCCGTGAGACCTACACGAGGTAGTTCCTGTGTAAACATAGATTGCAAGACTTCTAAGCCATTAATGGGTCTACAAGCCATCTAGTATATAAGTGTACTACAAGAGAATTATGCTATCGATGGCTGAGTAAGTAAGATCGAGTATTATCGCCGCCCAGAGAGATGATAAGGATTAAGGAAGGATAGAGCAGTAACCCATAAAATAGTTTTCTTTTTACGTCGATATTTTTATTTTTAGCTTATTTAAGACTTCATTATGCTATACAAAACAAATACGTGTTAATTTACAAGCTCTATATCGATGTTTTTGATGTTTATGTATGAGAGACGATGATAATAGAACAAATTATTCCGTGCAAGACACACACTCTTGAAAATCCTGTGATAGTCAGACATTTATTATATTAACTTATTTATAAGACATATGATTACTTAAAACTAACTTTAAAAAGAACATTTGTTAATTATGGTTATATTTTTTCACACTTTTAGTAGTAATAAAGGGATGTAGACGGAAATAGATAAAGTGAATAGGTGCAGGACGGTCCCAGACTACCATCTTCTTCTTCTTGTGACCAACAGCTGACCGACTCCGACCGAGGACTCGCCGGTGTTTTGGTACGAATGGTCACTGGCAAAGGCTCGTCCATTTAGCTTATTTAACGGTGTTCCTGACCTCTATTTCTCCTTGTGACTTATAATTATTGAATCCTAGTGTAACAACGCGCCGTGGGCCATGGATGGAACCGTGAAAGGCCTGGACAACACACACATGGAGGCTTTGTTAAGGTGAGTCTTTCGGCCGCCCATTCACACCCGTGGGAGGCGGTGGGCGGGCGGGCGGGCATAACGTATTCGCTCAAATGGTCCTTCCTCTGCTCGAATGGTCCAGCCACCGTAGTGACAGGTGTGGTGTATGTGGTAAAGTGAGAGAGGCTAAGAGTGAGGTGTTACTATTAGCCCCCCAGTGTGTGTGTCTGGGTAGCCAGTCAGAACGTCCACGGGTCAAAACGTCCATGGTTCAGAATGACCATAACGTCCACGTGTCATAATGTCCACAGGGTTAGGTTAGGTTAGGTTAGAAGGATATGAATGAACGTTCTCACCCGTGGACGTTATGGTAGACCCCGTGGACGGTGGACGTTTTCGTACAGTGGACGTTTTCACCCGTGGACGTTCTGACCGGCAACTGTGTGTCTGACCTAAAGAGCGAACGCGCAGTTCTCGTCCACTATAACGACCTCAGCCCCGTACCGCCGCGGCCACGGGTACGGCGCGGGCCACAGTGGTCCATAGAAGCTAATCTCGGGCACGCGGGACTCGAACCTAGGATCAGCGCATCAAGGTATACCCTGGGTACGTCTCTGTAGTATTCAGCGGGAGACACTTAGCGAAAACACGTCAAAATATTAACTTTACCGACATCAAACTATGCTGTCATATTTCAGAGAGAATATTACGCTGAAAGGCTAATATGGCGGCAATGTATTATCGTCCCGGCTATATTTATCACTAAAAATACTCATATTGTCACTAATATGCCATAAATAAGGTATCTAATGGTAAAACTCGTCATATTTCCCATTAAATAAGTCTATATCGAGAATAAACAGTAAATAAACATGGCCGCCCAGTTTCTGAACGCTGATTGGCTGAGAGATATAACCAGGTGTCAACAGGTGTCTGATTGGCTGTCAAGGTAGCCAGGCTGCTGATTGGCTGTTGGCCTCGCCGCCATTTTACGAGGTGCCAATTACGTATTTCAAAACGAATAATCACTTTTTTATTCGTGCACCGATATATGATTGCTTAGTCTTATTGAAAACCCCAGTTTGTTGTATGAATTTCCATATAAAGTCTCAGAGTTTTAAGGCCTTCGTAAAAGAAATATGATCAATCAGTTAGTAATCCCGTACAAATTACCGATATTTTGTTGATAATTCTTTTTTTACACTGAATATAGGGGGATTTTAGTGTGTTTTAATATATATCGATTTTTCCGCATCATTTTATGTATCAGCCAAGCGCTTGGAGGCTATAATTTGTTTTATATGGATATTAGAAGGCTTGTGTTTTGTTTACAAATTTTAGTATACCTTAGTCTGCCTTCTAGTTTGAGTTGAAAGGTCGTGTGTGTGTGCATAACAGTTCCTACAGTCGCTGTGTGCTTGTGTGTGTCTGTGTGACGTGTTTTTCACGTGTTTAGTGAATAAATACGACTGGCTGAGTAGTGTAAAGGGTAAAATTATCGACAAAACAAAACATTATTTTCTCTTTGGTTTCAACGTCAAGCTACGATCTGTTACTGTTTATAAGATGCACACATCATGTACTATTTGCTCATATTTTTTCATGATTTATAAAGCCTTTATTAAAAAGCTCGATTTTGTAGTGCAAAATATGGCCCTTTTTGGCCATATTTTGAAACTCAATATTTCATTATTTTTCCGTTATTTCATTCTGTTTTTAGGCTCATTGTGTCCTATTTATTATTATCTTACTTTATCCGTGTTGATTTATGCCTTATTTGATGTATTTTATGCGAGTTAGATTAATGATGGGAAAAGGGGCCAGACAGCCCAGCCGGCGGGCAGCCGCCTGGGCTGTGACGTCACAGACGTGAATCCCGTGACGTCATCATGGCTTGTTGACATGGGGAGGCCAGCCAGGGATCACGGCGATGGGGTCATTATATAGCCTTAAAATACGGGATTACCGGCTGTATGCAAGGCTGATCAAAGGTAGACAGGGAGAATATCAATGCATAACCCGAAAATAGGCTCAAATAGGTGAAATTACGTCTTTTATAGCTAGAGAGAGAGGAATTATGATTTCCTTACGTCCATTATCTGGTATTATATAGGCCATGTATGTGTCTTAGTGTCCCAGGAACTAGGCCTACCCCGTGTTTAGGCCTATGCAGCCTATTCTAGCTCCCCTTCTGGTCTGACGGTCTAAATAATGATATATACATTAGGCAATTCTGGTAAATATGCAGTTTCAACCAATTCTCCCTATTGAGCAATACTCTCCTGACATAGCTTGGGGGGCCGCGCCCCCCCAGACCCCCGACTAGTTAACTAACCTAACCTGGGCATTAATTACGTAAACTAACGTCACTGGGGGGTTTCGCCCCTCAGACAAGAAGGGTATTTTGGTACTTTCAACATTCCCGTGCAATATTCAAGGCTATGTAAGGGGTAAGAAAGGGTGTGGGGCTGTATTGCATGATATAATACCTAAGCAGAGGCAATATATGCACGCTAATTGGGGAAAAATGGGGTATTTCTGGCTTCACTTATCTTATTTTCTTTTGCTTTTTATCTCAATTTACGGGTTCCCTTGCAATATTCAAGGCTATGTAAGGTAGAAAGGTGGCGGCTGTATTAATGATATAACACCAAGCAAAGGCAATATATGCACGCTAAATGGGTAAAAATGGGGTATTTCTGGATTCAAAACTGCTATTATAAAAACTTAATTATTTATATTCTAATAGATTTTGATGTTTGTGTCCTCACTTACTTCTTGGCCTAAATCACCCTGTTTTTCATAAGGGGGCGAGGCGTAGTGCAAAAAACAAGGGGGGAAGGGGGGCTGAGAGAGTATGGAAGTATTATTAATATTGTACCATATAAACTATGGTACAATGAAGTAGTAGACTACGTACCAAAGATAATACTTTAGTCGCCACCTGCCCTAATGTCGCCAGACGCCATATATTACGAATTATAGCATCACTACTGATTTTCATGTGCCACTGAAGATGATACACAGTAGTTTATATCATGACTGTATAATCTACCCTGTTTCAGCGTTGTTTTATGCTTTGTATCTGCAAGTATGTACGGTTTTGAATTTCGCTACTCGTTTTATTTTTGGGGGGGTGACGACGATGGCCGGAGGACACTCAGAACATAAACACTAATTGGCGACCTTAGTGTAGCCTGTTATCAACATCGCACTCGGTTTTATTTTTGTAATTTGTTCGGTATTATTTTACTCTAAGACCGAAATTCCC
Source organism: Chionoecetes opilio (assembly GCA_016584305.1). NCBI lineage: Eukaryota > Metazoa > Arthropoda > Malacostraca > Decapoda > Majidae > Chionoecetes > Chionoecetes opilio. The sequence goes on along the minus strand of JACEEZ010005284.1, from coordinate 137,848 downwards.
TACACAATTGGTAGTGTGCTTTCTGTTTATCCAGCGACACCCTCAGGGGGAAGTCTCGCAGCCAGCTGGTCGTCCCGCCCTCGCCACTAGGGGGGGAGAAGGGAGGGTGAGAACATAATAACACAAGAAACATAAGAAAATAAGGAAGCTACAAGAGGCCGTGAGACCTACACGTGGTAGTTCCTGTTAGTTAACACTACCTACGTCCACCTTTCATCCCCATCCATAAATTTATCCAGCCTCCAGACTACAGAATTTTACCGTATTATCGTCCCACCTATATTTACTATTTAATGTCGCGGACGATTCGAGTGAATGACTTCAAGCGGAGGACGATTCGAGAGAACGACTTTTCGAGCGGAGGACCATTCGGAGGACCCAATTGTGTGTGTGTATTGCGTATGCGTGCAGGTGTATGTGTTGCGTGTACTACTTGCGTGTGTGTGTGCGTGCAGAGGAAGCTCCCCAGAAATATGGCCAAGGAAAGCATAACTGTAATGACTTCTTGGGTGTTGCAGGGAGAGCGGGGAGACCAAACAGCGCAGGTCACGAGGCTTTGGTCTGGCGCTGGTGGGGCTGACGGGCGGCGCGGCGGTGGCTCTGAGCGTCATCGCGGCGCCCTTTGTCACCCCGGCACTCAGGAAGGTGAGGAGGCACGGGACAGCGAGTGGGAGGCAGCGGGAAAAAATGTATTGTTGTGTTTAATAGTTGTACAGTAAAACCTCATATTCGGACTTCAACATTATTCGGACCATCTCCTCCTCCTTTTTTTGTATTTTATATATATAATCCCCCTATTATTCAGATCCTTGCTTTACTTGGACCACTCCTTGGCCCAATTAGTCTGAATATGAGAGGTTTTACTGTATTGCGATTTTTTGGTGGTATCGTTTATTGTTGGCTGCCTGGTGTGCAAACCTTTATTTCTTGTCTAGAGCAATTATAATTATTGATCCATCACACTAATATTGTTTCTATATTTTTATGATCTGTCAATTATTATTCTCCATGACAGGTGATAAATTTATAACTATGAGAATATTAGTCTTGTTAACGTTAAATAAGAACATAAGAAAATAAGGAAGCTACAAGAGGCTGCGAGACCTACACGTGGTAGTTCCTGTTACTTAACACTACCTACATCCACCTTTCATCCCCATCATGATTTATCCAGCCTCTTTTTAAAGCTCCCTATTGACTCTGCACTAACCACCTGTCTACTGAGTCCATTCCAATCATTTACCACCCTATTTGTGAACCAGTTTTTCCCTATTTCATTTTTAAATCTACGGTTCTCCTGTTTGAATCCGTTACTTATCTTTATTGTATTCATAAATTATTAATATAAGTATCAGTCGCAGCGTTTGTCTAACCCTCGGATGTCCACAGGTGTGTCTGCCGTTCGTCCCGGCCACCAGTCAGCAAGTGAGGAACGTGATGGCCGGCCTCAAGGGTCGCTCCGGCCAGCTGGTGGACCTGGGCAGTGGTGATGGCAGGATCGTAAGTGTGGCAGAGGTGGAGGAGGATAGAGATAGTTGGAACATATAGTGGGCAAAATTACCAACAAATGCCACACTTCCCAACAAACATCCGTGTGTGTATGTGTGTGTGTGTATACCTGTGTTTATTATTATTATTAAAGTTTAGCATACAGGGCCTGAGCTATACGTGCGTGTGTGGTCCTGTCTCTATATGAAGGTATTAAGTATTCCCTTAAATCCCTAGATAATATCATGGATGGGGATGAAAGGTGGATGTAGGTAGTGTTAAGTAACAGGAACTACCACGTGTAGGTCTCACGGCCTCTTGTAGCTTCCTTATTTTCTTATGTTCTTATGTTATTGGTGTTGTTCAGGTGGTGGCAGCAGCACGCGAGGTCCACATGAAGGGTGTCGGGGTGGAGCTGAATCCTGGCTGGTGTGGTACTCACGGTGGGCTGCGTGGAGGGGCGGAGTGGCTGCCTCCGCCTCCTTCATCACCCGAGACCTGTGGCGGCTGGACTTACGGAGCTTCCAGAATGTTGTCATCTTTGGGGTGGAGGAGATGGTGGGTGTTTCTCATGCCATTTAATATGTTGTACTGTTGTGTTTGTGTTGTCATTTCTAGTGGTTGTTGAAGCTTTTGTGAGTGTTTTAAGGGAAGGCTTTTTGTTCTATATAATATCAACATAGTTTTATTGTAAATTGCATTATTGTTTTGTTGTATTTCGTTGTTATTATAGTCATTAGGGAGTTTTCAAAGGAGGCTAGACAACTTTATGGATGGGGATGAAAGGTGGATGTAGGTAATGGTAAGTAACAGGAACCACCACGTGTAGGACTCCCAGCCTCTTTTAGCTTCCTTATTTTCTATTACAATGTGTCATATTATCAACAGATGCCGGACCTCGAGTCAAAACTGTCGCAAGAGTTGACACCGGACGGCTTGGTCATTGCCTGTCGCTTCCCCTTGCCCTCCTGGAAACCCGTTGCCACCATAGGCCAAGGCATAGACGCGGTGTGGGTCTACCATCGGCCACGCCAGGACCAGATGCCACTCACCGCACCGCAGACCAAGGCATCGCTGGAAGACGCTGCATCAGGCAAGGCGAGGTAGCGTCTGTGTCCAGTGGCCTCTACCCGCCTCACCTCCCCGCCCTTTGTGGACGTTGGCTCAGGGTAAGGAATGTAGTTATTAGTTAACCCCTTGAGGCCCTCAACGTAATTTTCATTGCAATTTGGGTACCATTAGATGATTTTTAGTGAATATAAGCAATATTTAATAGATATGACCTGTTTAGTATCCTGGTCAGCTAACTCATTTTGTATATTAAGTTGCCTTTCGTAATTTCATGGCTGACAATAGACGATTTTCATAGGAACGGAAAGATATGACCAGGCCTCAAACTTAGATATTTTTTTCTCCCCCCAAAAAAATATTAACCCCCTCATTATGATTATTATTACAGCTATTACTATCGTCATCATTATTTGCAATACAATTCTTGACCTAAATGACTTTATTTATTTAATTCATATACTGTACATGTAGTATATGGTTATTCCCATGGGTTATATAAGGGTGCATAGGTCGAAACAGGGATGTAGTAATCAGAAATCTTGACGCCAAATTCGTGGTCAGCGTGAGTGAAAGCCTCCATGGACCAATTTTAATGAGAATTTGAGGTGAACATTTTATCGAAAATTTGCAGGGGAGAACCCCTTGCAATTTTGACAAGAAATCATTTTTTTTAATATATCTCAAAAACTATGAGCCGTAGGCAAAAAATAACAAGAATAATGAAGATTGAGCAGGCAAAGCCCTTATCAGCTTTAGTAATATCATATTGGAGTGTATGTAATCGAAAAAATATAAAAAAAGTTAGATTTTACTAAAAAGCATAATAGTTAATGGAATGCTGATTACTGCATAGGATACACTAGTAGACTAGCTGTCTAGCATAACAACTTTGCATTAGTCCTCTGGGACTAATAGTTACGTAGTAAAATGACAAAAGAGTATTCGCCAATAATCTCGGGTTAACTTTCTCGACCCTCTGGCCGGAAAAACATTTTGGTCACAGATACCTATGTGAAATTGTCATAAATGAATATGTTATGCCATTAAATTTGCTTATAAAAGAATATGTCACATAAGGTTTTCTGTCTGATCAATGGTTTAGGAAAGAAACTAAACAAAATTATATATTATTTATATTTCATTACTTGTATACAGCTGTTCACACGAGACACAATCTGTGGACACGAACCGTGAGTGTCAGGACATCATTCAGTAACATCCATACAATCATAATCATGTTGACTCTTCAGCCCAGACATCCCTTGATAGAGCTACCAGAAAGAGGCTCGAGAATATTGAATGTATAGACGTATAAATATTTGAATAGACATTTATATCTCCCCAGGTATTCATGGATACAATGGAATAAAGATGCCTTGATCTCCCCAGGTACCGCCGTGAATGAAGACAGTGCTTGATGGAGAGAATACAAGGTCATCAGCAGCATCTTGAGGCACAGCACTGCAGGGTCATTGATGGCGTCCTGCCTCCCTGCCAGCCCTCCAGACCCCTTGGATGGCGGCTTGGTGTGGAAGGCTTGCAGAAGGACGACTTGCAGCAACAGGGGAAGTATTGCGGCAGAATACTTGCACACCACAGAGCGAAGGCAGCGAGGTGTGGGGCGTGGCGTGTGATGTCCCGGCGTCCTCACACCCTGCTGGAGGGAAGGAAGGAGTTGAAGGAAGCCACAGTTACAGAGCAGCCTCACCAACGCAACTTATGGTAGGGTGACATTTTTTTTTTTTTTTTCTATATTTAATATCCTAATTTTTTGCTTTAAATATCTTTGAAATTTAATTGCAATTTTTGTTTTTTCATCCATTTTAGTTTATTAATCATATATCTTATCTTTTTCTTGATAATTATTGTATTGAAGATAGAAGGAAGGCAAGATTAGACACTCAAGTCAGCAGGAGGGATAGAATTTGATCATATATTTTAAAGATATAACAAGACGTCTTTTATATACGAACATTGTTGTATCATAAATGACTCGTGTAAGTTAAATAGTTTGTCTTAAATGTGCGTCCTCAGGTGTGTAGGAGAGATAGGAGTAAGAATGATTTAAAGTGTTTTTACTTATAACAATCATTTCATTGCCACAGGGAGGAACCGAACCCGCCTGGGAACGTGTGTGTGTGTACGTCCGTGTGCACCTGGCAGGCAGCCGTGAGCAAAGGTACAGCGGCAGGAGTGGAACTCGCATGGAGACGTCCGGCAGTGCTTCGGAATCCCTAAATTGTCCCATAGTCCGGTGTGCCGCCATTCCCCAGCGTGGTGCGCCGCCTTCCAGGTCTTGTTGCTGCATGGGCAGTGATGCCGGTGAAGGAAGCACACACAAAAAGATGAGAGTTCCAGAGACCCTTCCCAACTATGTGACTATATGTGTGTGGAATTCCTACATTGTTCTATGGTAATGGTCCACTGCAACTATTGTGTTCTAACAACTATGGTGTATTAAAAGACACGCCTCATGTTTAAGTTTTTTTTACCTCTCCCAAATTATATAGAAATTCTCATTGATGCTGAACCTATGTGCAATTTGCTCCTTAAACTCGTCAGTCTATTTTCTGGGTCCGCAGTTGCCCAGCTGCCGTGGAGGGAGGTCATCTCTTATTAACTACACAGCAATTTTTCCATTCAGTTTTGTCATCTCACACTTTGTAATGTGTGTACACAAGCAAAACGTTAAATTATATATATATAATTAAAATTTTGCCTGTGTGTACACACAACAAAGTGTGAGATGACAAAACTGAATGGAAAAATTATGGCGTGTTTAGTTACGAGATGACCTCCTACCACGGCAGCTGGGCAGCTGCAGACCCAAAAATAGACTAGCTGCCGAATTTAAGGAGCAAATTGCACATAGGTTCGTTATTCGGACAAACTTTTAAGAGCAATTGTTACAATGAAAAAATTGTAAGTTTATTTATTATGTGCACACAACATGAGCACGCTCGGTTCACAACCGAGATGTCCCTGGGTTTGATCCCCGGGCGGAGCGGAGAAAGCTGGGTGGTATCTTAAAATACCCGAGCCCCTGTCCACCCAGCAGTTAATGGGTACCGGGAGTTTGTGACCCGCCTCCTGCGGTGGTGGTTTCCCCAAGAACTAAGGAAGCACATTAAAAATATAGCTATGGAGGCGGGGCCATATGAATCTAGTTATGACCAGCAGGTCATAGCTAGCATCTAATCTAGCAGGCCCTATCAACATCAAATGAGGGAGGGAATGAGTGAGTAATGGGATGGGTGGGTGACTGAGCTAGACCAATCCTAACTGGCAAACGTGGGTGAGCGAGTGAGGGCGTGAGTGAAAGAGCTAAGTCCGGCCCACTGTGAGGTTACGAGAGCCACGTCAAGTCGTGTTTTTACCTCGTCAACCCGCCTTAGCATAACACGGGTTGACGTGGCCCGTAACCTCACAGTGGGACCCGGGCCTTAGTGATGGCGTAGGCTGGTGTATGTGAGTGAGTGGACGAATAAATTAGGGCGTGAATGGTTGAGTAATGGCGTGGGTGGTTGAGTGAGCGGGGGTGTAGGTGGGTAAATACATTAGGGCATTGATAGGCGAGTGAGGTCTAGGCATTGGAGACCTGAATCTCAAATAGCTTCTTATATCAAAATAAATAATAATAATAGCACTTCCCGATATATAGCAATATATAATCTCTATGACTGCTCCATCACCACCACCACCAGACTCATTTTATTTAATTTTTTGACTTACTGTATATTGAAAATGAAAATAATTACAAAGTTAAATCACAACTCTATTGAATTCATTTGACTTTTCACTTCATGTTGGAAAGTTAGACTAAGCACCTCACTGGAGCCTTTCCACAGACCATTGTGTTTCACGTCTTATATTAATTTTACTCTTAACCCCTTGAGACCCAGAACGTAATTTCCATTGTAATCTGGGTTCCATTAGACGATTTTTAGTCAATATAAGGAGTATTTTATAGATATGACCTGTTTAGTATCCTTGTCGACTAACTAATTTGGTATATTCAGTTACTTTTCATGATTTTATGGCTCGACAAGACATTTTTTTATAGCAAAGGAAAGATCTGGGCGTGAAGGGGTTAAGTATGATTTGAAAATTATCCTGCAAACATCTAATAATGTCTGGACTGTGAAAGATCCCCAATGTTTCCAGATACTAAACACGCCCCGGGGATGGCTGAATGAATGATGGTGAGAGAGGGCGTGGGTGAATGGTGAATGGGTGTGTGGGTAAATGGGTGTGTGAGTGAGTGAGTGGGTGAATGGGTGTGTGAGTGAGTGAGTGGGTGGGTGTGTGAGTGAGTGGGTGAATGGGTGTGTGAGTAAGTGGGTGTGTGAGTGAGTGGGTGGGTGTGTGAGTGAGTGGGTGAATGGGTGTGTGAGTGAGTGGGTGTGTGAGTGAGTGGGTGTGTGAGTGAGTGGGTGGAGTGATGAGGCCAGGAACACAAAACACTTAACCCCTTCACGCCCAGATCTTTCCATTAATATATAAAATAGTCTGTTGTTAGCCATAGAATTACGAAAAGTAACTTAAAGTACCAAATTAGCTAGATGGCAAGGATACTAAATAGGTCATATGTATAAAATATTGCTTATATTCACAAAAATCGTCTTATGGTATACCCAAAGTACAATGGAAATTACGTTCTGGGCCTCGAGGGTTAAGTTAATGCCACCATGCAAACACAACTCTCCTTGATCTCATACCATGCAATACGAACCAAGCGATGATCGTAGTAGTTGTCTTCACAGGAACTACCCCGTGTAGGTCTCGCGGCCTCTTGTAGCTTCCTTATTTTCTAATTTTCTTATGTTCATGGCTGGCAACGCAAGGCAGTCTCGGGTTCATTGCTTCTGCCGTAGACTATTGTGTGGGTTGTTACTAGGAGGTTCCCGTGGTGTAATGGGAAGCACAGCCGCCCGGCAAGCGGAAGGTCCCGGGTTCGAATCCCGAGCGGTGCAACCTTTATTGGTGAGACCCCCTACTCTTAACAACTATTGTGTTTGAAATGCCGACTCAGCCCTTTTCTTCTCCTTGAGGACAATCTGTGGTTGAGAACATTTGATTATAAAATACATTCCAAAGATATCTGTTAAAGACACAATGGTAAAAGTGATCCCCGAGATGACACGTGTAGAATGCAAGAGCAGACATGATGATGGTAAATGAATAAATATATAAATCAGTCTTTCTTATATATTCTAACATGATCCTTGGGAGAGCATGATTGTATGTGTGTGTGTGTGTGTGTGTGTTCACTCACAGTCTTGTCCACGTGAGCTGGACTCGCGATCACCAGTTTTACCCTCCAGGAAAGAGATTGGAACTCATAGGACCGGTATGTGGCTAATGCTGGGACCTCACACACCACACACATCCCATCTCATTGCTCAAGGGGGACAGTACGTGCCTGCATTTATTAATGAAAAATCCCCGGGAGCAAGCGGGTGGGGGATCGAACACCCAACCACAGAAAGGCCTACCGTATATAAGTATGTATGTATGTATGTGTGTATATGTGTGTGCACTAGAGGTGAGGATATAATTATAAAAGGTAGATAAGGAGCCAACAGCCATTACTTTGCAGGGCTCGAAAACTAAACCTTAAATCACACGTAAGCTCTCACTTCCTCCCTCCCTCTCCCACTCACACTGGCGCCGCCAGGATCATGGTGATTGGGGTGGCCAAGGCTGGACACAGATCTAGTGTGGGGTGGCCATGGCATTGCCATTAAAAGAAATGGTTGGCTGGCCAATGCATCGATGCAAAATGGCATCGGGTGGCCAAAGAAATTTCAGGGGTGCCCCAGATCCGCCACGGCCCAATCATTCCTCTCACTCTCTCCCACTCCCTCCCTTTCTCTCTCTACTAACCTTACGCTGCAGAAATGTGAAGAAAAGCAACAAAATAAGGTGTTGTTTGGCCAAAAACTCCTCTTCCTCCTCCCAGCTGCCCTGCACACACGTATATTATTTCTTCCTCCTCCCAGTTGCCCTGCACACACGTATATTTCTTCCTCCTCCCAGCTGCCCTGCACACACACACGTCCTGCTTCCTCCTCCCAGCTGCCCTGCACACACGTATATTTCTTCCTCCTCCCAGCTGCCTGCACACACAACACCACACAGTCACTGCCTGTCGTGCGGCCTCGACTGCCGCTCGTCCGGAATACTCCAGGAACTCAACACCGCTACGAAACACTGAACCTTTCCCCGCTTTCCTTCCCACGCCCTGGCCTGTTGACCTTTGACCAATCATTCTTGACCTGTAACCTTATTCAAATCTTAAATGTTAGTAAATGTGAGTTGTAATAGTGTTGGTATAGTTTGTAGTATTTTTTTAAAGTATATATTGACAGGGTTCGTTAAGGCTTTGAACTCGTTAACAGCATCGCAGAGGAGTGTGGGTAGGATATACATTTTTGCAATTTTTTTGCTACGTAGTTATTGGGTTGTTAAAGGAGTTAAAAGGACTGGATTGCTTTGTTAGCAGTGGCGTGGGTAGGTATCTATCAATAAGGGGGGAGGAACTACCATTTAAGCACTAGGCAAATTTGGCATGGGTAGGATAGGAGAGGGGGAAGCAGGGTAGGGTAGGAGGGTACCTGGAACTGTCGCCGATAGGAACTGTCGCCGATATCGGCGACTGTTCCAATTTTTCACGTCGGCGGGAGTTCCAATTGTCGGCGACAGTTCTAGTTCTTGATCTTGATATTACAGTACCCAATATATAATTTAATAAGCTTTTAATCATGTTTCTGCATTCAGGGATTAAATACCAGCAATAACTTGAATTATCAAAGGCTTTCAATGGGAGAAATATACTTGTAAAGTTGTCAACACCCTTCTCCTGACTCCGCCCCCTTGGAGACTTGACCTGGCGCAGCATCGCAAGCGACGCAAGGCGATCGCAATAGTACGGCCCTAGGTGTCTTGAAGACACCTTCACCTCCCTCTCCTTAATTCTCTCCTTCTCTCATTCCATCCTTTCCTCCTCTATTTCATCCTTGGTAGGCCAGCCGGCCAGCCAGCCATTTACAACCGGGTAGGAGTGGGTAAGACTGGGCAGGACAAAAGGTCTTAAGGCCTCTTCCATTTGTGCCCAAGTTGCATGAACCAGTTCTTTCAGTTCAGGGTTGGGTTCTGGGTTCAGGGTTGGGTTCGCGTGTCACAAATGGAACGCAAAAACCCCGTTTTTTGTTTACAAACATACTCAGCTGGCGAGGCAATTTAAGAGAGAGAGAGAGAGAGAGAGAGAGAGAGAGAGAGAGAGAGAGAGATAACGAGAGAGAGATAACGAGAGAGAGAGAGAGAGAGAGAGAGAGAGAGAGAGAGAGAGAGAGAGATAACGAGAGATAACGAGATAACGAGAGAGAGATAACGAGAGAGAGATAACGAGAGAGATAACGAGAGAGAGATAACGAGAGAGAGAGAGAGATAACGAGAGAGAGAGAGAGATAACGAGAGAGAGAGAGATATAACGAGAGAGAGAGAGGAGAGAGAGAGATAACGAGAGAGAGAGAGAGAGAGAGAGAGAGAGGAGAGAGAGAGAGAGAGAGAGAGAGAGAGAGAGAGAAGAGAGAGATAGAGAGAGAGATAACGAGAGAGATAACGAGAGAGATAACGAGAGATATCGAGAGAGAGAGATAACGAGAGAGAGAGATAACGAGAGATAACGAGATATATCGAGAGATAACGAGAGATAACGAGATAACAAGAGACATAACGAGAGATAACGAGAGAGATAACGAGAGAGAGAGAGATAACGAGATATAACTCAGCTAGCTGCTATGTGAAGGGATCATATCAAGTTTAAGATCGCGGGAACGCATGGCCCCCACCAGCCATGTATGCCTCTTTTATGCCGTCTGACATCCTCTCCGACTCGTGCATGCGGAAAACCCTTCACGATAAGAGAAATAGGGCCCAAGGCGACCATTGTTTGTTATGAACTGAAAACTCTACCCAAGCTACCGACCTCTCAATGTGAGTAGAGAAAGTTCACGGGTTTTGCTGCATCACTACGCGCTTTGCCTCGGACCCAGGTTTTCGTGCGCAAATGGAACGCCTGAACTCTTGGGTTCCGTGAACTGGTTCTTGAAATGTCGCAAATGGAAGAGGCCTTTAAATAACTAACAGCAACAAAAAATTACATATCCGAATTACACACATCTATAATTAATCAAAGCAATTACAAACATCTAATTACACAATGGAACACTTAACTCCTTCACGCCCAGATCTTTCCTTTGCTATATGAAATCGTCTGTTAGCCATAAAATGATAAAACTACGAAAAAGTAACGAAATAAACAAAATGAGTTAGTGGACAAGGATATTAAACAAGTCATATCTATATAATATTGCTGATGTTCATTAAAATCGTCGAATGGTGGTTACACTACAATGGAAATCACGTTCTGGGCCTCAAGGGGTTAATATACATACGTAACAAATGTTTCCACTTACCTTCATAGCTTAACCATTTCCTCGATGTGTCTGATGTTCCTGATGATGTTCCTGGTGAGTCTGATGTTCTGATGTCACCCCCGTCGCCTCTTTTTCTTCTTCTTTTTCGTCTCTGTTCTTCAATGATGCCATGGGAGTCAAAATGCTTCTCAACCTGGGGTAAAAAGACAAAATTATTACAAATGATATGCAAGCACTCGACTATCATTATAATACAACCACGTACGCACAGCTACTCACAAAATACCTAACATTTGGAAGGAAGTATATTGACTATCTATTGTATATCTATCTATCATCGTATCATTGTATATCTATTTATCTATCTATTGTATATCTATTTATCTATCTATTGTATATCTATTTATCTATCTATTGTATATCTATTTATCTATCTATTGTATATCTATTTATCTATCTATCTATCATATTGTACTATCATCACTATCACCAACCCCAACCCACACACTGCCTACCACCCCCCCACCCAACATTCACTACCACTAAACCCCCCCCCCCCCCCCGTACCCTACATCACCCCCCCACCCCCACACTACATCCAACCCCACCCCCCCATCAAAGACCTCCACACAACCCCCCACCCCCCACATTCACTACCACCAACTCCCTATTAAGTACAAACTCCCTATTGACTAAAAACTCCCTATTAAGTAAGTAAAAACTGCCTATTAATTAAGTACAAACTCCCTATTGACTAAAAACTCCCTATTAAGTAAGTAAAAACTGCCTATTAATTAAGCACAAACTCCCTACACCCATTACCCCGCCTCCTTGCCGCACCCATTCCTACTGACCATCTTGCACACAAACAACCTTATCAAGTATTAAAGTATTAAATAACCTTACCATTCAGACAGACAGACAGACAGGCAGAAACACACCCCTCCTCTCTTCCCGACAGACCAACACCCTTAATACTTATCTATAATACTTATTCTTATTTATTTAATACTTATCCTTACTCCTTACAGACTCAACACCTGTTAGCCAGACAGACAAGCCTGCCATCACACCACTCGTCTCTTCCCGACATTATCATTCCCGACGTATCATTGTACATCTATCTATCTATCATTGTATATCTATTTATCTATCTATTGTATATCTATTTATCTATCTATCTATCATTTTGTACTATCATCACTATATATAATCACCTAACCGACAGACCACCACCACCACCACCACGACTGCCATTTCTCAAGAGTTGCCAGTGAATTTACCGATTACTTCCCTCTGTTGTGTGAAATAAATGATATCAGATCTTATATTGAACATTAAATACATCGTTTCAACTTTATAATTTAGCATTAGGGTGAGAGTATCATAATTATGGAGTTATTGCTAAGTATGCATAAATATTGTATCCCGCGAAGGGCACAGCAGAGGGAGGGTGAGGGAGGATGTCAACAAAGAACAGCTGATCGCCGCACTGACAGGACCAAGGGTAGTAGTCTTTCTAATATCCTTGGACAGGACCAAACACGATTCCTTCACCCCCAAAGGCATGGAACTCCTGAAGGAAGCCAAGAATGTAGTGGACTTTGCATCCTACGTGAGTCATGATCACCATTCCCGGTGGAATCTACACTACTTTCTACTTTCTACTCACTACTTTCTACTACACTATTCAATGTTTCCATCATGTTTTACCCAGGATCAGAATTAGTATACTTACATACTACTCGGGCCAAGGGTAGCTGGTGAGATCGCTGCCTGTAGCGATCTCACCAGTTACCCTTTGCCCGAGTAGCTACACTGCACAAATACGCACTGAAACACTGCTCCCTGGGTGAATAGTTGTTTGACAATGTATACCAATTCTGATTTTGGGTAAAACATGGTGGCAACATTGAATGTAGAGTAGTAATCAAAGTAGAACATAGAACATTTCAAGCGAATGTGCCTTTGCCTAGGTAGCACTACGTACCCTCCCCTTATACTGAAACACTGCTCCCTGGGTAAAATATAGTAGTTTGACAATGTATTAGTTTTACCCAAGATCAGAATTGGTATACGTGTACTATATTGTCAAACAACTATTCACCCAGGAAGCAGTGTTTCAGTACATATTTGTGCAGTGTAGCTACTCGGGCCAAGGGTAGCTGGTGAGATCGCTACACAGCTACCCTTTGCCTGAGTAGCTACACTGCACAAATAGGCACTGAAGCACTGCTGGTAATGCTGTCCCTTGTATTGCAGTACCCGCTGCTCAACAAGGCGACCACAGACAACGACACGCCAACCCCAGGATACATTTATGAAGACATCATCAGTATCCTTGTCACGGCAATGCTCTATTTCTTCCCAACTCTTTTGCTCGGGTTTATTTAATTTTAGTAATATTTGATGAGTACAACAGCATAGGTATATTACTTATCTTCTCTGCGCATAGGCTCTAAGTCTTCCTTTTGGAATAATGATTGCATCTTGCTGGCGTTAGCGTCTCCGAGTGGCGTTCTCGGTGACGCGAGTTCGATCCCTGATAAGAACCAAAAATCCACTTAATATCTTCCTGCACCGTCGAGTGGCCTAAGAACACCCACATGCCCTGCCCATTAACTCTGCCTTCGATTGTGAGTGCATCGGACGACACAGGGGGGCGGCATGAGCCTCTAATCACAGGCGTCACTATAACAATCCTGCCTGCGCCACCATGGGCGAGGACCAACCATCACAGCCCTCAAGGGAACCTCCAGGGACTACCACCCCACCCCTGGAGGTCACGGCCTACAAGCGCTATAGGCATCAATGTACAAAAGATCTATAAAAAAACCCAAGTAGTCTTACCTCTCGGGATATTTTTGCCATGAAGAGTTGGGCTGTTTCCATGTTATCCGCCCTGTCCGCACTATGGTGTTGAGGGCTGTAGTGGCCTCTGTAGTTTGTAGTAGCTTCCTTAACACTACAAGAGCTGAGCCATCACTCTGCCGGGCATCGTCAGCTTCTGGTGGACTTCCTGCTGTCACGGCTTCACAGCTCTTCCTGCCCGGGCAAACAGAAGGTGATACATTAACACTCATGTCTTCCTTATGTTCTTAAATTATGTTATGTAGCTTCCTTATGTTCTTAAATTATGTTATGTAGCTTCCTTATGTTCTTAAATTATGTTATGTAGCTTCCTTATGTTCTTAAATTATGTTATGTAGCTTCCTTATGTTCTTAAATTGTGTTATGTAGCTTCCTTATGTTCTTAAATTATGTTATGTAGCTTCCTTATGTTCTTATGTCTGTTGTAAAAAAAATAAGTGTGTTTACTACATACTTTGTCATTTTAACGTAATTTCCATTGTAATTTGGGTATCATTAGACGCTTTAAAGTGAATATAAGTAATATGTTTTAGATATGACCTGTTTAGTATCCTTGTCGACTAACTAATTTGGTATATTCAGTTACTTTTTGTTCTATTATGGCTAACAACAGACAATTTTTTATAGCATAGGAAAGATCTGGACATGAAGAGGTTAATATAAGGGGATGTAAGTAAACAGGAACTACCTCGTAGTCTCGCGGCCTCTTGTAGCTTCCTTATTTTCTTATGTTCTTATGTTCTAATACAGAAGAACATCTCATGGAGGAATGAAAGGGAGCACTAAGCTATCCCTAGTTCCCTACATATGTAATCACATTTTCTTTCCGCGACAGGTCATAAGAACGTTCCAGCAGCTCTGCACGCGGGGTCACCGGGGAGTTCGGGTCAGCCTCCGGGGTCAGGATGGGGCGCTGCGCAAGGCCGCCGCCACGGGAGGGCCGCCCGACCCACTCCTGGCCAACACACCCCAACTGTTCCTCAGCTCGGCCATACAGGTTATTATTTATTTATTTATTTATTTTTTACGTTGAAGCCTGTAGCGTTCTTATATTTTATTTATTTATCTATTTTTTTGGGGGGAGGGGGGGCTGTCTACATCAACTAAAAACAATGGCTGTATCATATTAATCAATCATATGTTTTCTTAACGAGCACAGTATCTGTTTCACTTAATTTTGAAGGACTATGAATGCTTAAATGTGTCAGCCTTGTTACAGTAGGGTCACTCTTTTGCACTTAATTTTGAAGGAATAGAAATGCTTGTATGTGTCAGCCTTGTCCTTGTAATCTTGTCCTCAAAGGTTTGGGTAACACATGACTGGGTAAAACAACTACATTTTGTTGTACGTACTAAGTTTCCCAGAGTTTGGTTTTATTACTGCATCTCCTTCCTAATATTTTGACACTGATGTTATGTTTCCAGGAGCTGCTGACTCAACTCTTCGACTCAAAGACGGTGAAGGAGGACGAGCAGTGGCTGGCAGGTGACTCACAAAACAACCTTAAGATAGAATGGAATTTTCGCCACGTTAAAAAATATAGACTATACCTTGATTCATTCTGTCAGCGCTGATCTTCACACTTTCCACCACTCCACAGTTCACTCCCTCTCTCCTAACCCCTTCACGCCCAGATCTTTCCATTAATAGATCAAATAGTCTGTCGTTAGCCATAAGATTAAAAAAAGTAACTTAATATACCAGATAAGCGAGTGGACAAGGATACTAAACAGGTCATATCTATAAAATATTGCTTATACTCATCAAAATTGTCTAATGGTAGTCAAAGTACAATGGAAATTACGTTCTGGGTCTCAAGGGGTAAAGATAGAATGGAATTTTTGCCTCGTTAAAAAATAAACTATACCTTGAATCTGTTGCATAATGTTGATTTTCTCGCAGGGGGAGGCAGCAGCAGCATGAGCGTGGCCACCCAGGGGTACGGTTGCCACGGGGTGAAGGGCAAGTATGAAGGGTTTGGCAGCTCTCCCAATGCCCCCAGTGAGAGTCTGGTCACACAGGTGGGTGGGTGTTACAGGAAGACAGGAACTACTACTGTATGTCTCCCAGCCTCTTGTAGCTTCCTTATTTTCTTATGTTCTTATGTATTTTGGTGGGTTGGTGTTTGGCCTCAGTAAAGGAACTACCACTGTATGTCTCCCAGCCTCTTGTAGCTTCCTTATTTTCTTATGTGTTTTGCCCCAGTACAGGAATTAGCACTGTATGTCTCACGGCCTCTCTTGTAGCTTCCTTATTTTCTTATGTTCTTATGTATTTTGGTGGGTTGGTGTTTGGCCCCAGTATTGCACCACTGAAAGAGAGATCATATTTCGTCATAACATCAGTGTAGGGAGCTTTAAAAGGAGGCTAGACAGTGTTATGGATGGGGATGAAAGGTAGATGTAGGTAGTGTTTAGTACCTAACAGGAACTACCATAGGTCTCCCAGCCTCTTGTAGCTTCCTTATTTTCTTATGTTCTCATGTTCTTTCCTGCCTGTATAGATGTCTGTTTTTTAAATTAGTGCAGGACAACAGGTTAACACATTTACAAAGCTACTAAGAATCTCAAATCAGCACAAAACATTAGCTTACGGGAACTACCACGTGTAGGTCTCATAGCCTCTTGTAGCTTCCTTATGTTTCTTATGATTGTGTCCCCAGGTTCGAGGCATGGTAGAGCGCGTCATGGCTACCTCAGGGGACACCAACACCCTGGACTTGCTCAAGGGGGACAAGGGGGAGTACCAGCCCTTGTCCCTCCCTTCCCTGGGTTCTGTTCCGCCCTCCCAGCCCGCCACACAGCCTCACATCCACCTCTCCGCCTCACAGAAAAGCAAGTACAAAGGTCAGCCTAAAGAATATGCCATTATCTCCTGTGCAATTTTTTCTTGTGCCATTATCTCCTGTGCCATTATCTCTTGTGTCATTATTTCTTGTGCCATTAATTCCTGTGTCATTCATTCCAGTGCCATTTTAGTAATCAGGGTAGAACAAGAAGTAACAGATTCAAGCTAGAAAAACGTAGATTGTGTGTTAGGGCAGCAAACCAAAGACAGAAGCCATCGTCAGAGAAGCTGTGCCATCTGTTACTGGCCATGACTTATTCATACTCCCTTAGTGTAGCCTCCCTTTTGTCGCCTCCGTGGTGTAGTGGCTAGCGTGCCTGGCTACCAATCTGCGGGCCCTGGTTCGAATCCAGGCCATGGCAAGTCGGCGACCAGCCAACCCAGCTGTTCTTCCTCCCTTTCGGGTTGATAAATGGGTACCTGGGGTAACCTGGGTAAGGTAACTGTGGTAACCCGGGTGTCACACTAGCCCTGTATCCCGGGGTAACAGGTCCTCACCCACCACAGGCTCAAAGGGATAATGCCACGGAGATGAGCACCGAGGCCACATGTATGTTACCTTGTATGTAGTTACACCTATGGGGCTAACACACACGCACCTTATCGTATGCTCCCAACTTTACTTTTACTTAGTGTACTGTACATCCAGTGGTTCATGATCCCGATTGCTATTACAGCGAGTGACTCAAATGAAGTCTTGCATCGGGGAAGGCAAACATGCATTGTGGAGTAACGGATGACTTTGTTGAGCTAAGAGACACAGATATTAACCCCTTCATGCCCAGATCTTTCCTTTGCTATAAAATATTGTCTGTTGTAGAGCCATATAATTACGAAAAGTCACTGAATATACCAAATTAGTTAGTGGACAAGGATACTACAACAGGTCATACCTATAAAATATTGCTTATATTCACTAAAAATTCGTCTAATGGTACACAAATTACAATGGAAATTACGTTCTGGGCCTCAAGTTATCAAGGGTTAATGAATACCTCTATGTTGCAGTCCACAGGAGGGGGCGAGCAGGGGGGGGCTGGGACAGTGATGAGTCCCCTGACCCTATGGAGGAGGGGGCTGTCTCCCCTCTCACCTCAGACCCAGACCTCTCCCCCTCCCTGGCCCCGACCAGCAGCCTCTCCTCTGAGGCTCACTCCGGGGCTGCTGAGGACCATCTACTGAACACCCTCACGGACTCCAAGGTAAAGGAAATAAAGGAGAAAAGAAAAGTAGGGAATATTAATTAATCAAAAGGAGGAAGGAAAAGTAGGGGAAATAAATTAGAAAGAGGAAAAAGTAGGGGAAATAAATAAAAAAGAGGAAAAGTAGGGAATATTCATTAAAAAGAGAAGAGAAAGGAAGGAAAAGTAGGGAATATTCATTAAAAAGAGGAGAAAGGCAGGAAAAGTAGGGAATATTCATTAAAAAGAGAAGAGAAAGGAAGGAAAAGTAGGGAATATTCATTAAAAAGAGAAGAGAAAGGCAGGAAAAGTAGGGAATATTCATTAAAAAGAGGAAAAAGTAGGGAAATAAATAAAAAAGAGGAAAAGTAGGGAAAATTCATTAAAAAGAGAAGAGAAAGGCAGGAAAAGTAGGGAATATTCATTAAAAAGAGAAGAGAAAGGAAGGAAAAGTAGGGAATATTCATTAAAAAGAGAAGAGAAAGGCAGGAAAAGTAGGGAATATTCATTAAAAAGAGGAAAAAGTAGGGGAAATAAATAAAAAAGAGGAAAAGTAGGGAATATTCATTAAAAAGAGAAGAGAAAGGCAGGAAAAGTAGGGAATATTCATTAAAAAGAGAAGAGAAAGGCAGGAAAAGTAGGGAATATTCATTAAAAAGAGGAGAGAAAGGCAGGAAAAGTAGGGAATATTCATTAAAAAGAGGAGAGAAAGGCAGGAAAAGTAGGGAATATTCATTAAAAAGAGGAGAGAAAGGCAGGAAAAGTAGGGAATATTCATTAAAAAGAGGAGAGAAAGGCAGGAAAAGTAGGGAATATTCATTAAAAAGAGAGAGAAAGGCAGGAAAAGTAGGGAATATTCATTAAAAGAGAAGAGAAAGGCAGGAAAAGTAGGGAATATTCATTAAAAAGAGAAGAGAAAGGCAGGAAAAGTAGGGAATATTCATTAAAAAGAGAAGAGAAAGGCAGGAAAAGTAGGGAATATTCATTAAAAAGAGAAGAGAAAGGCAGGAAAAGTAGGGAATATTCATTAAAAAGAGAAGAGAAAGGCAGGAAAAGTAGGGAATATTCATTAAAAAGAGAAGAGAAAGGCAGGAAAAGTAGGGAATATTCATTAAAAAGAGAAGAGAAAGGCAGGAAAAGTAGGGAATATTCATTAAAAAGAGAAGAGAAAGTAGGGGAAATTAATTAAAAATAGGGAAAATAAATAAAAAAATAGGGAAAATTAATTAAAAGAGGAAGGAAAAGTAGGGAACATTAATTAAAAAGAGGAGAGAATGGCAGGAAAAGTAGGAAGAAAAATTAGGGAGGAACAGGTTCACAAATAGGGTGGTAAATGATAGGCATGGGCTCAGTAGACAGGTAGTTAGTGTGGAGTCATTAGGGAGCTTTAAAAGGAGGCTGGACAGTGTTATGGATGGGGATGAAAGGTGGATGTAGGTAGTGTTAAGTAACAGGAACTGCGGTACCTTGTGTAGGTCTCCCAGCCTCTTGTAGCTTCCTTATGTTCTTATGTTCTTTTGTTCTTTCTTTTGTTCTTTTGTTCTTTTGTTCTTTTGTTCTTATCTTATGTTCTTATGTTCTTATCTTATGGTCTTATGTTCTTTTGTTCTTATGTTCTTATCTTATGTTCTTATGTTCTTATGTTCTTATGTTCTTTTGTTCTTATCTTATGTTCTTTTGTTCTTATGTTCTTATGTTCTTTTGTTCTTTTGTTCTTATTTTCTTTTGTTCTTTTGTTCTTATGTTCTTATGTCCTTAATTTCTTTTGTTATTTTCTTATGTTCTTCTGATGTTCTGATGTTCTTACAGACGCGCTGGCCCTTGGATCACGACAAACTAGTGAGCATGAGCCAGGAGTGTGTGGCATTAAACCTGTCCTTACTCCTGGCCAAGATCAGCAGCAAGTGTTTAGTCCTCGCTACAAACACCAACGAACCATCTGTTGTGGAGGCAGCCAGCGATAACCTACACTGTGCCTTCCTGCTAGGTGACACAAGGGCCTCCCAGTCTCTCGTAGGGCCTGACGCAGAGACCAGAGCCACTCAGCTACTGTCTTTGCTTCTATTAGTGGAGTTTGGGATGCATTATGACGTGTTGCCTCCCGCTTTAGTGCACTCCCATCTTGGTAATACTCTTGTCACTGTTAAGGAGAGTAAGAGGTTGGAGTCAGCGGTCCGAATTAAGGCTAGGAAGCTGTCTCTCATTATTTCTAAGTGTATATAAGCAAACACACAGACACACAGACACATAAGAACATGAGAGAGAGAGGAGAGGTGTATATAAACAAAAACACAGACACATAAGAACATAAGAGAGAGAGACATAACATCAGAAAGTAAGATGACGTAACATAAGAACATAAGAGATAGAGAGAGAGAAAAAAAAAAAAAGATTTCCTCCCTCCCTGCCTTCTCCTTCCCTCCTTCCCCCTTCCTCCTCCTCCTCCTCCTTCCTCCTCTTTCCCTTCCTCCTCCTCCTCCTCTTTCCCTTCCTCCTCCTCCTCCTCTTTCCCTTTCCCCCCTCCTCTCCCTCCCCCTTCCTCCTATTTCCCTTCCTCCTCCTCCCCCTTCCTCCTCTCCCCTTCCTCCTCCTCCTTCTCTCCCTCCCCCTTCCTCCTCCTCCTTCTCTCCTCCTCCTCCTCTTTCCCTTCCCTCCTCCTCCTCCTCTTTCCCTTCCCTCCTCCTCCTCCTCCTTCCCCCTCCCTCCTCCTCCTTCATATAACAACAACAAAATATACTATAGTTATATGTGTGTCTGTGTCTGTGTGTGTGTCTGTGTCTGTGTGTCTGTGTGTGTGTGTCTTGTGTGTGTGTGTGTGTGTGTGTCTGTGTGTGTGTGTGTCTTGTGTGTGTGTGTGTGTGTTGTGATTAAAGGTGGTGTTTGCAGCAAGGATAGTTTTATGGCCTTTCCTTCCTATGCTACAGGTAAACAGTATTACTATGGTGAAACATATACATATACATATACAGTATATTTATAGTGATACATATACATATACTTATACAGTATATTTATAATGTACATATACATATACAGTAAAATTTATAGTGATACATATACAATATACTTATACAGTATATTTATAATGATACATATACATATACAGTATATTTATAGTGATACATATACATATACTTATACAGGTATATTTATAGTGAAACATATACATATACATATACAGTATATTTATAGTGTACATATACATATACGTATACAGTATATTTATAGTGATAATATAGATAAGAATACAGTATATTTATAGTGATACATATACATATACTTATACAGTATATTTATAGTGAAACATTACATATACATATACAGTATATTTATAGTGAACATATACATATACTTATACAGTATATTTATAATGATACATATACATATACAGTATATTTATAGTGATACAATACATATACTTATACAGTATATTTATAATGATAAAATATACATTACAGTATATTTATAGTGATACATATCATATACTTATACAGTATATTTATAGTGATACATATACATATACTATACAGTATAATTATAGTGATACATATACATATACATATACAGTAAAATTTATAGTGAAACATAACATATACTTATACAGTATATTATAGTGATACATATACATATACTTATACAGTATATTTATAATGATACATATACATATACAGTATATTTATAGTGATACATATACATATACTTATACAGTATATTTATAGTGAAACAACTATCATATACATATTTCAGTATATTTATAGTGATACATATACATATACTTATACAGTATATTTATAATGATACATATACATATACAGTATATTTATAGTGATACATAACATATACTTATACAGTATATTTATAATGATCATATACATATACAGTATATTTATAGTGATACATATACTATACTTATACATATATTTATAGTGGATACCATATACATATACTTATACAGTATATTTATAGTGATACATAACATATACATATACAGTATATTTATAGTGATACATATACATATACTTATACAGTATATTATAATGATACATATACATATACAGTATATTTATAGTGATACATATACATATACTTATACAGTATATTATAATGATACATATACATATACATATATTTATAGTGATACATTACATATACTTATACAGTAATTTATAATGATACATATACATATACAGTATATTCTATAGTGATACATATACACTATTCTATACAGTATATTTATAGTGATACACATACATATACTTTACAGTATATTTATAGTGATACATATACATATACTTATACAGTATATTTATAGTGATACATATACATATACTTATACAGTATATTTAGTGATACATATACATATACTTATACAGTATATTCTATATGATACATATACATATACTTATACAGTATATTTATAGTGATCATACATATACTTATACAGTATACTTATAGTGATACACATACATATACTTATACAGTATATTTACTGATACATATACATACTATACAGCTATTTATAGTGATACATATACATATACTTATACAGTATATTAATGATACATATACATATACAGTATATTTATAGTGATACCATACATATACATATACAGTATATTGTATAGTGATACATATACATATACTTATACAGTATATTTATAGTGATACATATACATATACTTATACAGTATATTTATAGTGATACATATACATATACAGTATATTTATAGTGATACATATACATATACTTATACAGTATATTTATAGTGATACATATACATATACATATACAGTATATTTATAGTGATACATATACATATACTTATACAGTATATTTATAATGATACATATACTTATACAGTATATTTATAGTGATACATATACATATACTTATACAGTATATTTATAATGATACATATACATATACAGTATATTTATAGTGATACAT
>JACEEZ010005284.1:92500-107500 GCA_016584305.1 Chionoecetes opilio | reverse complement strand
TATCATTCTTCACTACGAAACTTCCATGTTCCTATCTTCTTTAGGGACATGGTATCATTTTCCAGCTGTTTTCTTACATGTAGTTGATAGTTAGTAGTATGTAGTTCAGCAGATACCCTCGTTATGGACCAATAGGTCTCCTGGTGTCTGTTATTCCTATGTATTCCTATGTATTCCTCCACCACCACCACCACCTCCTCCTCCTCCTATACGATACACAATAAATCACACCACAATTACACCTGGTTTGGGAGACACATTACCTGATACCTGATGGCTGCTAAATTAATCTCTTTATTATCGCCTCCCCTCTTCCCTCCCGGACAGGTATATTGCCCACCTGTGTTCCCTCAACCACGCATTTCCCCTCGTAATAAGCGCGGGCGTGGCGGAGTCTCGTGGGCGTGTGAGGACAAAGAGAGATATGATTCCACACACAAAATATTTAAAGAAGAGCAACTGAATGATATGAATGCACAATACTGAAATACACTACTGAATGCACAATACTGAATGCACAATACTGAAATACAATACTGAATGCACAATACTGAATGCACAATAACTGAATACAATACTGAATGCACAATACTGAATGCACAATACTGAATACAATACTGAATGCACAATACTGAATGCACAATACTGAATGCACAATACTGAATGCACAATACTGAATGCACAATACTGAAATACAATACTGAATGCACAATACTGAATGCACAATACTGAAATACAATACTGAATGCACAATACTGAATGCACAATACTGAATGCACAATACTGAAATACAATACTGAATGCACAATACTGAATGCACAATACTGAATGCACAATACTGAATGCACAATACTGAATGCACAATACTGAAACAATACTGAAGCAATACTGAAGCAATACTGAAGCAATACTGAAGCAATACTGAATGCACAACTGAAATACTGAATGCACAATACTGAAATACAATACTGAATGCACAATACTGAATGCACAATACTGAAATACAATACTGAATGCACAATACTGAATGCACAATACTGAAATACAATACTGAATGCACAATATACATACGAATGCACAATACTGAATGCACAATACTGAATACAATACTGAATGCACAATACTGAAATACAATACTGAATGCACAATACTGAATGCACAATACTGAAATACAATACGAATGCAACAATACTGAAATACAATACTGAATGCACAATACTGAATGACAATACTGAATACAATACGAATGCACAATACTGAATACAATACTGAATGCACAATATACTAAAAATGACAATACTGAAATACAATACTGAATGCACAATACTGAAATACAATACTGAATGCAAATACTAAAACACAATACTGAAATACAATACTGAATGCACAATACTGAATACAATACTGAATGCAAACAATACTGAATGCACAATACTGAAATACAATACTGAATGCAAAATACTGAAATACAATACTGAATGCACAATACTGAAATACAATACTGAATGCACAATACTGAATGCACAATACTGAAATACAATACTGAATGCACAATACTGAATGCAAAATACTGAAATACAATACTGAATGCACAATACTGAAATACAATACTGAATGCACAATACTGAATGCACAATACTGAAATACAATACTGAATGCACCAATACTGAATACAATACTGAATACAATACTGAATGCACAATACTGAATGCACAATACTGAAATACAATACTGAATGCACAATACAACTGAAATACAATACTGAATGCACAATACTGAATGCACAATACTGAAATACAATACTGAATGCAATACGAATACATACTGAATGCACAATACTGAAATACAATACTGAATGCACAATACTGAATGCACAATACTGAAATACAATACTGAATGCACAATACTGAAATACAATACTGAATGCACAATACTGAATGCACAATACTGAAATACAATACTGAATGCACAATACTGAAATCTACTGAATACAATATGTCAATGCACAATACTGAATGCACAATACTGAAATACAACAATACTGAATGCACAATACTGAAATAAATACTGAATGCACAATACTGAATGCACAATACTGAATGCACAATACTGAATGCACAATACTGAAATACAATACTGAATGCACAATACTGAAATACAATACTGAATGCACAATACTGAATGCACAATACTGAAATACAATACTGAATGCACAATACTGAATGCACAATACTGAAATACAATACTGAATGCACAATACTGAAATACAATACTGAATGCACAATACTGAATGCACAATACTGAAATACAATACTGAATGCACAATACTGAATACAATACTGAATGCACAATACTGAAATACAATACTGAATGCACAATACTGAAATACAATACTGAATGCACAATACTGAAAAACTACAATACTGAAAACAATTGAATGCAAATACTGAATAAATACTGAATGCACACGAATACATATGAATGCACAATACTGAAATACAATACTGAATGCACAATACTGAATGCACAATACTGAAATACAATACTGAATGCACAACAATACTAGAATGCACAATACTGAAATACAATACTGAATGCACAATACTGAAATACAATACTGAATGCACAATACTGAATGCACAATACTGAAATACAATACTGAATGCACAATACTGAAATACAATACTGAATGCACAATACTGAATCACAATACTGAATACAATACTGAATGCACAATACTGAAATTACAATACTGAATGCACAATACTGAAATGACAATACTGTGCAACTGCAACAATACTGAATGCAAATACTGAAATACAATACTGAATGCACAATACTGAATAATCTAACACATACTGAATGCACAATACTGAATCACAATACTGAACAATACAATACAATCTGAATGCACAATACTGAATGCACAATACTGAATACAATACTAAATAAATACTTCAATACGAATCCGTCACAATACTGAAATACAATACTGAATGCACAATACTAAAATGACACAATACTGAAATACAATACTGAATGCACAATACTGAAATAACAATACTGAAATACAATACTGAATGCACAATACTGAAATACAATACTGAATGCACAATACTGAAATACAATACTGAATGCACAATACTGAAATACAATACTGAATGCACAATACTGAAATACAATACTGAATGCACAATACTGACAATACTGAATGCAAATACAAATACTATAATGCACAATACTGAATGCACAATACTGAAATACAATACTGTGAAATGACAATACTGAATGCACAATACTGAAATACAATACTGAATGCACAATACTGAAATACAATACTGAATGCACAATACTGAAATACAATACTGAATGCACAATACTGAAATACAATACTGAATGCACAATACTGAATGCACAATACTGAATGCACAATACTGAATGCACAATACTGAAATACAATACTGAAATACAATACTGAATGCACAATACTGAATGCACAATACTGAATGCAGAATACTGAAATACAATACTGAATGCACAATACTGAAATACTGAATGCACAATACTGAAATACAATACTGAATGCACAATACTGAAATACAATACTGAATGCACAATACTGAAATACAATACTGAATGCACAATACTGAATGCACAATACTGAATGCACAATACTGAAATACAATACTGAATGCACAATACTGAATGCACAATACTGAATGCAGAATACTGAAATACAATACTGAATGCACAATACTGAAATACTGAATGCACAATACTGAAATACTGAATGCACAATACTGAAATACAATACTGAATGCACAATACTGAATGCACAATACTGAATGCAGAATACTGAAATACAATACTGAATGCACAATACTGAAATACAATACTGAATGCACAATACTGAAATACTGAATGCACAATACTGAATGCACAATACTGAATGCACAATACTGAAATACTGAATGCACAATACTGAATGCACAATACTGAAATACAATACTGAATGCACAATACTGAATGCACAATACTGAAATACAATACTGAATGCACAATACTGAATGCACAATACTGAAATACAATACTGAATGCACAATACTGAATGCACAATACTGAAATACAATACTGAATGCACAATACTGAAATACAATACTGAATGCACAATACTGAATGCACAATACTGAATGCACAATACTGAAATATGCGGGTTTTTTGTTCTTTTTTTTACCTTGGCCAGTCCTTTGTGAGTAAAAAAAATGCGATTATAAGATTGTCTTTAGTAAATTTATGTCATGAAATATTGTGGAGTTTTTTTTATTAAAGGCAAAGAATGACATGATCCAAGACATATTTATAGGTATCATGAAAATGTATTCTGATAAAACTGTGAATTCAACCCTTAGCAAGAAAATGACGACCAAGCAAAACGACGACAAACTAAATTAGAAAGTGAATACGAGATATGAATCAGACAGAAAATACAACAACTATAGAATAAAAGAATTGATATCGAATTAATGATAACGACACACAAAAACAAAAACTCACAACAAAATCACAAAGAGTAAGATAAGAAACAGATAAGCAGAAGATAATGATGCAGATAAGTAAGAAGGAAAAGGAAGAATAAAACGAAAAGGAACGTAAGTAGAAAGAAAAAAGTAAGCAAGGAAAAAAAAGTAAGGAATTAAAAGTAAAAAAAAGTAATAGTAGAAGTAGGTATGAAGGAAAGGGAAGAATAAATCGAAAGGAACGTAATAGGACGAATACAGTGTGTGTTTGGGTGTGTTTTGGGTGTTTGGGTGTGTTTGGGTGTGTTTTGGGTGTGTTTTGGGTGTGTTCGGCTGTGTTTTGGGTGTGTTTTGGTGTGTTTGGGTGTGTTTTGGGTGTGTTTGGCTGTGTTTTGGGTGTGTTTTGGCTGTTTTGGGTGTGTTTTGGCTGTGTTTGGGTGTGTTTTGGGTGTGTTTTGGCTGTGTTTTGGCTGTGTTTTGGCTGTGTTTTGGGCTGTGTTTTGGCTGTGTTTTGGGTGTGTTTGGGGTGTGTTTGGGTGTGTTGGTGTGTTTTGGCTGTGTTTGGGTGTGTTTTGGTGTGTGTTTGGGTGTTGGTTTTTGGGTGTGTTTGGGTGTGTTTTGGGTGTGTTTGGGGTGTGTTTGGTGGGGTGTGTTTGGTGTGTTTTTGTGGTTTGTGTTTGGGTGTGTTTGTGTTTTGGCTGTTTTGGCTGTGTTTTGGCTGTGTTTTGGCTGTGTTTTGGCTGTGTTTGGGTGTGTTTTGGCTGTGTTTTGGCTGTGTTTTGGGTGTGTTTTGGCTGTGTTTTGGCTGTGTTTTGGCTGTGTTTTGGCTGTGTTTTGGCTGTGTTTGGCTGTGTTTTGGCTGTGTTTTGGGTGTGTTTGGGTGTGTTTTGGCTGTTTTGGCTGTTTTAGGTGTGTTTTGGCTGTGTTTTGGCTGTGTTTTGGCTGTGTTTTGGCTGTGTTTTGGCTGTGTTTTGGCTGTGTTTTGGCTGTTTTGGCTGTGTTTTGGGTGTGTTTTGGGTGTGTTTTGGCTGTGTTTTGGGTGTGTTTGGGTTAATAACATGATAAGATAAACTAAGGAGGAGGAAATGTATATCGAGAGATACATAAATTTGGAGGAGGAATTACTAAAGAACAAGCATTTGAAATCAATCCCAGAACATTATTACCGGATGGATGATGGGTAAAAAACACTAATGGAGGAGGAAAAAAAACCCAAATATATACAGGAAGATATTACAAAACCACAGAAGATAAACTTTAAATTATAATCACACACACAGGAAAAACTATCAGGAAAAATAGAAAAATATCCAGCGAAGATTCATACAAGAACGATATAGTTTGAGACATTGTGACGATAGGAACCACAAGGAAAAGGGCTAAAAAATATCACCAAATAAAAATGCAGTAATAAAAAAGAGAGAAGACACACACACACACACACACACACACACACACACACACACACACACACACACACACACACACACACACACACACACACACACCTTTTTTCTCAACTCAAACGTCAAGGCCTTCCAAAATTAATCAATAGGCTACTTAATACACACATACACACACACACACACACACACAGACACACACACACACACACCACACACACACACACACACACACACACGCACACACACACACACATATATACACCCCTCACACACACACATCAATACCAAAAAAAATTCCAAACACCAAACAGGAAAACTATAAAACATTACAATAAAAACCGGAGTATAGAAGCAGAATAAATAACCAACACGAATCCCGCCCGACAGGACAATAAGACGAGACGAATGTAACAGGAAAACAACAAGACATAAGCCATAACACAACCCCAAGTGAAAACAGCCGGAAACACGTGATATTAACCCCCAAAATTAACCCAGCGAGCGGTAAGGCCGGAATTATCATCCATAAAGTATATCAAAGCTATCAATAGAACAGACAGTTGTAATGGTGGCTTCCTCGAACACACACACACACAGACACACACACACACACACACAGTCAAACACACACACACACACACACACACACACACACACACACACACACACACACACACACACACACACACACACACAAACACACACACACACACACACACACACACACACACACACACACACACACACACACATTTTCACCTTCTCATTTTTTTTGTATGCATGAAATTATTATCTTCATTAGCATTATCTTCATCTAGCACCTACTTCGATAACTTGATTGAAGTCTAAAATAACAAATCTAAAATGAGTACCAATGCCCCACTCACTATCTTCTCTTGTCAGGAAACAAAAAATTAAGTAATAAAAAAGTAACATGAAATAAGTAAAAATATATGAAATAACCCCGTCTTGTTTTCCTAATTCCTGACAGCTAAAGAGCTTAAACATTCACGCATTATTCGTCCATCCTAACACATTAACACCAACACACCCAAACACAGCCAAAACACACACAAAACACAGCCAAACACAGCCAAAACACACCCAAACACAGCCAAACACAGCCAAAACACAGCCAAAACACACCCAAACAGCCAAAACACACCCAAACACAGCCAAAACACAGCAAAACACCAACACAGCCAAAAACACAGCCAAAACACACCCAAAACAGCAAAACACACCAAACACAGCCAAACACACCAACAAGCCAAAAAACACAGCAAACACAGCCAAAACACACCAAAACACAGCCAAAACACAGCCAAAACACAGCCAAACACAGCCAAAAACACCCAACCCAAAACACAAAAACACAGCCAAAACAACAGCCAAAACACAGCCAAAACACAGCCAAAACACAGCCAAAACACAGCCAAAACACAGCCAAAACACACCAAACACAGCCAAACACACAGCAACACACCAACACAGCCAAAACACAGCCAAAACAGCCAAAACACACCAAAACACACCCAAAACACACCAAAACACAGCCAAACACACCCAAACACAGCCAAAACACAGCCAAAACACAGCCAAAACACAGCCAAAACACACCCAAACACAGCCAAAACACAGCCAAAACACAGCCAAAACACAGCCAAAACACAGCCAAAACACAGCCAAAACACAGCCAAAACACAGCCAAAACACAGCCAAAACACAGCCAAAACACACCCAAACACAGCCAAAACACACCAAACACAGCCAAAACACCACACCAAAACACAGCCAAAACACCACAAAACACACCAAACACAGCCAAAACACAGCCAAAACACAGCCAAAACACAGCCAAACACAGCCAAAACACACCACAAACACAGCCAAAACACACCCAAAACACAGCCAAAACACAGCCAAAACACAACACCCAAAACACAGCCAAAACAACCACACCAAACACAGCCAAAACACACAAAACACCAAAACACAGCCAAACACAGCCCAAAACACACCAAAACACAGCCAAAACACAGCCAAAACACAGCCAAAACACAGCCCAAAACACAGCCAAAAACACAGCCAAAACACAAGCCAAAACACACCAAACACAGCCAAAAACACAGCCAAAAACACCCAAACACACCCAAAACACACCCAAACACAGCCAAAACACACAGCCAAAAACACAGCCAAAACACAGCCCAAAACACACCCAAACACAGCCAAAAACACACCAAAACACAGCCAAAACACACCCAAACACAGCCAAAAACACAGCCAAAACACACCAAACACAGCCAAACACACCAAACCAGCCAAAACACAGCCCAAAACACAGCCAAACACACCCAAAACCACAGCCAAAACACACCAAAACACAGCCAAACACAGCCAAAACACACCCAAAAACAACACACCCAAACCAGCCAAAACACAGCCAAAACACACCCAAACAACCAAACACACCCAAACACCCAAACCAAAACACAGCCAAAAACACCCACCAAACAACCCAAACACAGCCAAAACACAGCCAAAAACACCAAAACACACCCAAAACACACCAAAACACAGCCAAAACACAGCCAAAAACACAGCCAAAACACAGCCAAAACACAGCCCAAACAAAACCCAAAACACAGCAAAACCACAGCCAAAACACCCCCAAAAACACACCCAAAACACACCAAACACACCCAAAAACACAGCCAAAACACAGCCAAAACACACCCAAACACAGCAAAACACAGCCAAAACACACCCAAACAAAACCAAACACACCCAAAACACAGCCAAAAAACAGCCAAAACACACCCAAACACACCCAAAACACACCCAAAACACAGCCAAAACACACCCAAACACAGCCAAAACACAGCCAAAACACACCCAAACACAAGACAAACTCTGGCATTCTCTTCCTGTTTCTATTTTCCACCTCCCTACGACTTCAATCTTTTCAAGAGAGACGTGACAAGACACCTCCCGAACTAAATTGGCCCACCACCCTTTCTATATTCTCTTACTGTCTTCTGTATAGGGACTGGCAGCTATGCGGACTTTGTGTTGCTTCTTATTTTTTGCCCCTGACCAGTCCTTTGTGATAAAAAAAAAAAAAAAAAAAAAAAAAAAAAAAAAAAAAAAAAAAAAAAAAAACGACACATAGATAACACAAATTAACACAAAACAAATATGAAAAAAATGTCACAACCCTACAATCCACAAATGGTAACAAAATAACACTCACCTTCACAACCCAACAAGCAGGTAGACAGAATCACACCTGTATACAAGCACAGGTAGGCAACGGGGATGTCAACAGGATCCAATGACTCCACACCAGGTAAACAACATACCTGTAAACAAATATAAGCAGGTAATTAGCTTCTGTATGACGACCGACGCAATATTTTTTTTTTTTTGTGATGTTAAAAAATAAAAATAAAATATCAATCAACAAAATTAAACATCAATATAAATAATAAACATCAAATAAATAAACAGAATAAATAATAAACATCAATAATAAACAGAAATGCTTTAGCACCTCGCCTATAAATTATTCTGACCTTGACCTTGTGTATAGCTTGTTTGTATGTTTGTTTATTATTTGCTATGGATCTTTTAGGTTTCACAAGTAAATAAGTGAACAATTTTTAGGTTTCACAAGTAAATAAGTGAACAATTTTTAGGTTTCACAAGTAAACAAGTGAACAATTTTTAGGTTTCACAAGTAAATAAGTGAACAATTTTTAGGTTTCACAAGTAAACAAGTGAAAACATTTTAGGTTTCACAAGTAAATAAGTGAACAATTTTTAGGTTTCACAAGTAAATAAGTGAACAATTTTTAGGTTTCACAAGTAAACAAGTGAAAACATTTTAGGTTTCACAAGTAAATAAGTGAACAATTTTTAGGTTTCACAAGTAAATAAGTGAACAATTTTTAGGTTTCACAAGTAAACAAGTGAACAATTTTTAGGTTTCACAAGTAAACAAGTGAACAATTTTTAGGTTTCACAAGTAAACAAGTGAACAATTTTCAGGTTTCACAAGTAAACAAGTGAACAATTTTTAGGTTTCACAAGTAAACAAGTGAACAATTTTTAGGTTCCACAAGTAAACAAGTGAACAATTTTTAGGTATCACAAGTAAACAAGTGAACAATACATTTTAGTGCCATATCAAAAAAGTAACATAAGAAATATAAAACATATTGACAATTTTCATAAAGTCATTTCTTGAATCTAACCTAACCTAACCTAAACCTAACCAGGCCTAAAAAAAAGCTAAATAAAGGACACACACACACACACACACACACACACACACACACACACACACACACACACACACAAGTCAATTAAACATACATTCATCAAGCAAAGCAAATAAGGCACACACACACACACACACACACACACACACACACACACACAAAGGTCCAAATTTTAAAACATTTATACAATTTTCATGAAGTAAACAAAAAGCTAAATAAAGGACACACACACACACACACACACACACACACACACACACACACACAAACAACACACACACACACACACACACACACACACACACACAAAGGTCCTAATTAATGTAAGTCCAGCTTCATTTCGATTCGCAAAGGAAATAATGGCGCTGGTTACAAGGGGGAAAGGTAATTACTGATTTGGCATAGTGGCCATAGGAGGGTTGGAGTAATAACGGTACTAAAGGCACGATGGCCACCTTAGCTGTGACGCCATGATTTATACAGGTAGAGAGAGAGAGAGAGAGAGAGAGAGAGAGAGAGAGAGAGAGAGAGAGAGAGAGAGAGAGAGAGAGAGGAGAGGAGAGAGAGAGGAGAGAGAGAGAGAGAGAGAGAGAGAGAGAGAGAGAGAGAGAGAGGAGAGAGAGAGAAAAAAAAAAAAAAGGGAGAAATAGCGAGTAAGTATTTAAGTAAGTTTTTTTGTCGATTTTGTATTTGCTTTAATCTGATTGTTTTTTTTTTTGCTTTTTTAAAATTTCAAGTCAGTGATAGATTTAATTTTGGTTTTGTTTGTCGATTATTTTCTTGTTTTTTCTAAAGTGGTTTTTTTCTTCTCTCTCTCTCTCTCTCTCTCTTCTCTCTCTCTCTCTCTCTCTCTCTCTCTCCTCTCTCTAACCTTCTTCCATCTATATATGCTACTCAGTCTTCTTCTTCTCTAACCTCTCCTTCTCATCCTCATACTCTTTCTTCCTTCCTTCTCCTTCCTTCCATCTCACTCTCCCTTCATCTTCTTCTTCCCTCTTTCTTCCTTCCACCCTCCATCTCCTTTCCTCCCTTCCTATTTCCTTTTTCCTCCTTTATCCTTCCTTCCTTCCCTTCTTTCCTTCCTTCCATCCCTCCATTCCTCCTTCTATCCTTCCTTCCTTTGCTTCTAACATCTTCCCTCTTTCCCTTAAACTATCTCCCTATCAAGCAAAGAGGGAGGAGAATCAATGATGATGATGATGATGATTCTCAATACCAATCATTAATCCCAGGTATAAAAGAGACACGCGGATTACAAGGAAGGGATTAGCGGGGGATTAGCGGTCCAATCAGTGCGTTCCTGTCGGATTAGCATCGGAAGAGACATTAATAGCAGGTAACGGGAAAGAAAGGGGAGGGGCGGGGAGGGGGGAGGGGGAGGGGAGGAGGAGAGGGAAGGGGGGGAAGGGGGAGGAAGGAGGGGGAAGAGGAAGGAGGGGGAAGGGGAGGAGGAGAGGAGGGGGAGAGGAGGGGGAGGAGGGGAGGGGAGAGGGAGGGAGGGGGGAGGGGGAGAGGGGAGAGAGGAAGGGGAAAGGGGAGAGGGGGAGGAAGAGGGGGAAAGGGGAGGGGGAGGGAGAAGGGGAGAGAGGAGGGAGGGGGGAGGAGAGGGAAGGGGAGGAGAGGGAAGAGGGGGGGAGAGGAGAGGGGGGGGAGGAGGGGGAGGGGGGAGAGAGGGAGGAGGGGGAAGGGGAGGAAGGAGGGGAAGGGGAGAAGGAAGAGGGGGGAGAGGGAGGGGGGGAGGAGGAGGGCAGGGGAGAAGGGAAGGGAGAGGAGAGGGAGAGAGGAAGGGGAAAGGGAGGGGAGGTGGAGAGAAGGGAGAACGGAAGGGAAACGAAAAAAGTGAAGGAGGAGGAAAAGGGAGGGGAGGAGAAGAATGAGTACGGTGAAGTGGTATTTAATTCATCATAGTCCAAATATGATCTCATAAACTGATAAAAAAGCTAAAAAAATATAATATAAAGATAATGATAACTATTGTGTGATGAAATAATATAATAATAATAAAAAAAACAAACGCATGACAAAAAGTACAGAAAAAACAAAATACAACAAGACAAAATATCCAACAAATTACATACACACACCACACACCCCCACCCCACCCCCCCCCACCACACACCAACACACACAAATCCACAACACACCACACACACACACCACACCACACCACACCACACCACACACACACACACACACACACACACACACACAAATATCCAACAATTACACTACCACATCCACCACCACCACCCCTTCCACACACACACACACACACACACACACACACACACACCTCCCCTTCACCAGCTGCCGCGGCGAATAAGAAAAAGAATTGTACTAATTAGCCCAAATGGACGCTGTAATCCGCAGTTTAAATTGATTTCGATACATCGCGGCGAAGGCAACAGAAGACCTTGTCCCTAAATCAAAAAAAGGGCCTCGTAATTCTCTCTCTTTTCTATCAAGGGTCAACGGGGGGTGTCATAATGGAGTGTGGTCAGCTAAGGGGGGGTTAAAGGGGGGGGGTTATGGGGAGGGGGTTATTGGGGAGGTTATGGGGGTCAGGTGGGGCCATGGAAAGGGTTGAGAGAGTTGGGGAGGAAGAGACTAAGTGAGGATGATAGGAGGAGGAGGAGGATGATGGGAAGAAGGGAAAGGAGACAATATGTAAGGAAGGAAAGAAGGAAGGAAAAAATAGAAGGAAGGAAAGAAGGAAGGAAAATATGGAAGGAAGGAAAGAAGGAAGGAAGGAAAGAGGAGGAAGAATGGAAAGGAAGAAAGAAGGAAAGAAAGAAGGAAGGAAAGAAAGAAGGAAGGAAGGAAGGAAAGAAAGAAGGAAGGAAAGAGGTGGAAGAATGGAAAGGAAGAAGGAAGGAAAGAAAGAAGGAAGGAAAGAGGTGGAAGAATGGAAAGGAAGAAGGAAGGAAAGAAAGAAGGAAGGAAAGAGGAGGAAGAATGGAAAGGAAAGATAGGAAGGAAGGGGTATGTGATGAGAGGTGAAGAAGAAAGAAGAAAGGAGGGATGTAAAGAGTAGGGAGGAGAAGTGAGGATGAAGAGGAAGAGGAAAGAGGAATAGGATAGATTATGTAAGGAAGGAAGGAAGGAAGGAAGGGGATGAGAGGTACGGGAAAGAAGAAAGGAAGGATAGAAGGATAGAAGGGTTAGATAGAATTGGGGAGGTCTATAGGACTAAATTAATAAGTGATATGAAGGTGTAGGTAGAAACGTACACACACACACACAACATGTATTCAATCATCAAAAATATATTCCCGAGATAAAATTGAGTTTTTTTATACTGAAATTATAATTTATGAAGGAAACGTAAATCATTGTAGTGCGAGAGAGAGAGGAGAGAGAGAGAGAGAGAGAGAGAGAGAGAGGAGAGGGGAGAGAGAGAGAGAGAGAGAGAGAGGGGGAGAGAGAGGGGAGAGAAGAGAGGGGAGAGATGAGAGAGAGAGAGGAGAGAGAAGAGAAGAGGAGAGAGACGAGAGAGAGAGGAGAGGGAGAGAGGGGAGAGAGAGAGGGAGAGAGAGGAGAGAGAGAGAGAGAGAGAGGAAGCAATAATAAATCGGGGAAAAAGACAAAACAGATCGGACTGGTATCTAACCCTGATCTAAGAGAAGACAAATGAAACCCTGAAAGTGACCTGAAACAAGGGTTAGGGTCTGAGAGAGAGAGAGAGAGAGAGAGAGAGAGAGAGAGAGAGAGAGAGAGAGAGAGAGAGAGAGAGAGAGAGAGAGAGAGAGAACAGAGAGAGAGAGAGAGCAAAGGCAATAATGGCCCAATGATCTCATAGAGGCGTTAGCGAAATAAATCCAGTGCGCAGTAGGGTGCCTGACCGACGGGGGGGGGGGTTGGGGGGTTGGGGGGGGCTATCAGAGGTGTGTTGGGGGGGGGGGGGGGGGAACAAACTGGTGGGTGAGGAGCTATTGTCTCTGGCAGGAGGGAGGAGAGGGAGGTAATCCAGGAAGGACCTAAGTCTTTCTCTTGTATTTCTATTTTTTTCATTATTTTTTGTATGTACAGATGTGTAGCGACGATCATTTCATTTTTTAAGGATTTTGTTTTTTACTTACATTGCACAAGGGGGATTTTTCTATAGACTCGCGATCACTAACTATAAAAATCTGGGTATCTATCTATGACTTTGTTCTAATTCTCTTGTATTTTTCTTTTTATGTATTCCTAGCCATTTTTTCTATAATTTAGAAGTGTTGTTCATAAAAATGGCGTTTTCAATCGTTTCATTTGACGTATTTCCATCAATATTTTTTTATGTTTGACTCGAATAATCTGATTTTTGGGGGAATTATTAAATAAACATAAATAAAAAAATTCCGATTTACATATTGCTATAAGATGTGGACGAAAAAATAACATACTATAAGAATTGATCTGAACTAAGAACTATAACCATACATCTACTAGTTATATGGTAGTTAATGCACAGAGTCAATAGGGAGTTTTTAACCCCTTCACGCCCAGATCTTCCCTTTGCTATATGAAATTGTGTGTTTTCGAGCCATATAAAACGAAAAGTAACTGAATATACCAAATTAGCTAGTGGACAAGGATACTAAACAGGTCATATCTATAAAACCTTGCTTATATTAATTGAAATCGTCTAATGGTACCCAAATTACAATGGAAATTACGTTCTGGGCCTCAAGGGGTTAAGAGAGAACTAGACAAATATATGGATAGGGATGCAAGGTGGATGTAGGTAATGTATGTGTATTGCAGGAACTACCACGTGTAGGTCTATATACCAGCCTCTTGTAGCTTCCT
>JACEEZ010005284.1:75000-85000 GCA_016584305.1 Chionoecetes opilio | reverse complement strand
TAAGGGAGAATTAAGGGTTAAAAACAATTAGTCCATTAATTAATAAAAACAAAAATATCTAAAATAAGGATTACTTTTAAGGGAAATGGAGCCTTAAAAACATGCACAATCGAAATAAAATGCCTAATATAAGGGTTACTTTATGGGAGAATTAAGGCTTAAAAACATTGAAACATGCATAATAAAAACAAAAATGCCTAAAATAATTGTCTTTTTTGGGGAGAATTGAGGCTTAAAAACAATTAAGCATGAATAATTTAAAAAAAAAACACTGTAAAAAAGGGCTACCTTAAAATGTTAAATACTCAATTAAATACTTAAAACCGGATATGCATACTTAAAACAAAATAATTAAACGGGAAAATCACGCCTAAAACAGATAGACTTATACCCATGAACCTCTATAGAAACAAATATATAAAAAAACCCCACTTAAATCGAAGAAGACAAGATTAAGAAACAGACGATTCTTGCATAATAAAAAAGTGTATAGGAAGCTTAAAAAAAAGACGTACCCTAAAAAATATTACAGGAAAAGGTTTTAATGAATATGAAGCTTAAAAGTGATGACTGGAAGCTTGAAACACGTAGGTAAATGAAACTTTAAAGACCCGTGAAAGTTTAACCCTTTGAGAACCAGAGCGTAATTTCCCTTGTAATTTGGGTACCATTAGACGATTTTTAGTGAATATAAGCAATGATTTATAGATATGACCTGTTTAGTATCCGTGTCCACTAGCTAATTTGGTATATTCAGTTATTTTTTGTAATTTTATGGCTAACAACAAACGATTTTATATAGCAAAGGAAAGATCTAGGCGTGAAGGGGTTAAACAGGTGTGCAGACCCTTAGGTACCCTTAGGTAGGCGCATGCAAGGCTCAGGTAGTTAATGCCCGTACGCACAGGTAACCATGTCTTAGAGGCCCTTCATGAAAAACGAGGAAATGGACTTTGAATAAATAATGGTTTAAAAAAAAAGGTAACCCATTTTAAATAATAAATAGTAGTATAGTAGTTATAGTAGTGGTGCTGGTGGTGATGTGATGATAGTAGTAGTAATAGTAGTAGTAGTAGTAGTAGTAGTAGTAGTAGTAAGTAGTAGTAATAGTAGTAGTAGTAGTAGTAGTAGTAGTAGTAGTAGTAGTAGTAGTAGTAGTAGTAGAGGTAGGTCGTGTATAGTAATAAGTAGGGGACGAAAGTTAACAACAGTAGGATATACTAATTTTATCTAATAGTATAAGTTGTAGTTGAGTGGGGAATTCAGGGCATAGGTAGTAGTGGTAGTGGTAGAAGCCATAGTATACTAGTCTTGCTACTAGACGGGATGGCTAGTTTACTAGAATTACAGTATTATTGAAATATTGGGAAAGTAACAATGATTTGTAATAATAAATTAAGTTGTGTTTGAAGTAAGCATGTTTGAAATACTTATTACCCAATTCCCTAGTCAAGGTAATTTGGGAAGGAGACCCCGGGGGAAGAGGGTGGGGGGGGTCAAAACGCCATTTAAAAAGCATGCAAATAACGACCGGAATTAGCCAGGATTTAGAGAGTCTGCCTGCGGCGTGCGCAGTACAAGAATCGTCGGCTATTAAATAACTTAAAGTTTTGGATGTTGGCGATCAACCTTCACCCTAAACGTAATTAAAATACCACCATAACCACCTTTACACACCATATTTGTTAGAACACCACCAGTCATGCCCCCAAAGCACACCACCATACCCCATGAGTCCGGGCTGCAGCTCCGCACCCCATCCACACTCCAACCCCCAAAACCTTGTGGTATACACCAGTCACACACCACAGACTAGTAGTTATACACACCACCAGTACAGTAACACTAGCACTATACTACTACAGTACTACTAGTACACCAAATGTAATATAATAGTAGTACTAGCACTAGTACACCAGTAGCAGTAGTATACTAGTACCACCACTACTACTACTACCACTATTATACAATTATTTAGAGCCAACAACAACCATGTCGTACACTAATAACCACTTTGTTGTAAAAGTAAGATCCACCATCACTAAGACTATTACTTTAGCTGCACTCTTGAGCTGCTCGATGCCTACCCGAGTATGAAGGATCGTCTATTGGCTGATGCACGCGGGCTGGGTGGTGATGGGTGTATTGTAGCCACATCAGCGACTCCTTACATACCAGGTAGGCATCGAGCAGTCCAGATATAAGGTAGATATAGGGTTTACTTACCCAACATAAGACAGGCGGAAGAGGTTTGGGGGGGGAATGGAGGGGAAAGGAGGGGGGAAGGGGGGGGCCGGACACCCCCTTTTAAAACCTAGCATTGCAAATCACACGAGGCCGAGAATTAGCAGCGATCGACGGTCATCCTCCATGTCGTATAAATTATGACAAACCCTCGGCTGTAAAACTTGAGTGTTTCCTGAATGTTTCCGCGCGAAACCCCCAACCACCACCACCCCACCACCCACCACCACCATCTAAACACTACCACCAGTACCCCCCACCATACCCCCACCACCACCACTACCACCACCACCCCTACCACCCCCACCACCACCATACTACAACCACAAACCACCACCCCTACACCACCACTACCCCCACCACCACCACCACCACCCTCACTACTACAAACCCCTACAACCCCACCACCCCTACCCCCACCCCCCACCACCACCACACTATTCCACCATACAACCACCAACCCCCACCACATTTAAACCCACTACCACCACTACTACTACCCCCACTACTACTACCACCACCACTACTAATACTATTCCTACCACCACTACCACCACTACCACTACTACTACCACCACTACTACTACCACCACCACAACTAATACTATTCCTACCATCACCACCACCACCACCACCACCACTACTACTACCACCACCACTACAAATACTATTCCTACCATCACTACCAAGACTATTACTTTTCCTACCACTACTACTACCATCACCACTATCTTGGGTTTGTCTATATATCTGTCTATCTCGGGAGGAAAAGGGTGGGAGGTAAGTGAAGGGAGGAAAGAAGGGAGATAACGCTATCATAAGAGATGGAAAGAACGCAACAGGTGAAGATATTAACACATTCATTTGGCATAACGAAAAGGTTAGGTTAGGTTAGGACACAGGTGAACAAAAGGTCAGAAGAAGTGAAGGAAGGAAGGAAGGGGAGAACACGATATCATAAGGGATAAAAAGAACATAACAGGCCAAGATAACAACAGACTCATTTGGCGAGGTTTGTTACTTTTTTCTCTCCCTTTTTTTTCTGTTTCCCTTTTGGTTCCCTTCTTTGGTGATGTAAAAAAAAGTAACGAAGAAGTGTACAGGTAAGGAGAGGAATAACACACCTGTTGATGATAGCAATGATGAGCAAATTGAGTCAATAGAGGGAGGTGATTGCTGTCCATGATGTAGGTGATAAAATTGCCCGCTAAGGAGTCAGGGTGGGGAGATAAGGACATTCTTATCATCATACACCTGTGGTTAGGGTAAGGGTTGGGGTGGGGGGAGGGGGGAGGGAGGAGAGGGGGGCAATCCACGGAAGGAAGGGAGGAAGGAGTTGTTGATAGGTGGAAGAATAAAGGAATAAAATAAAAAGTACGATATTAATAAAAAAATGAAAATAATAAAATAAGAATAAAATAAGAATAAGAAAACAAGAAAATAAATAAGAATAAAAGGCATAGGCAGAAAGAGCAGAGAGAGAGAGAGAGAGAGAGAGAGAGAGAGAGAGAGAGAGAGAGAGAGAGAGAGAGAGAGGAGAGAGAGAGAGGAGAGAGAGAGGAGAAAGACAACAAA
Source organism: Chionoecetes opilio (assembly GCA_016584305.1). NCBI lineage: Eukaryota > Metazoa > Arthropoda > Malacostraca > Decapoda > Majidae > Chionoecetes > Chionoecetes opilio. The sequence goes on along the minus strand of JACEEZ010005284.1, from coordinate 81,181 downwards.
AAATACCTGGATGTGTAAAGAAAAAGGAAAAAAAAGGCATATTGTAAGTAATGATATAAAAAAAGAGAGAGAGAGAGAGAGAGAGAGAGAGAGAGAGAGAAGGAGAGAGAAGAGAGGAGAAAAGAGAGAGAGAGAGAGAGAGAGCTAATATCAGATAAATATGCATACAGGAAGTCATTCTTTTCTGTCATACGAGAGATAATTCTTCATATATTCACTCTTTATAAATAGTCATCTAATTCATATGCATATTTATCGATATTTGTACTTCCTTAGTCTCAACAACTATAAAAAAAAAATCCAAAATCAACCCCTACTCTTCACTCCCAAATCCCATTAACCTCTACTACAAAAACACAACAACACACACACACACACACACACACACACACACATACACACACACACACACACACACACACACACAAGCACTAGAAGGTAGGGAGGAAGGAAGGGAAGGGATAGAAGAAGGAAGGTAGGATAGAAAATAACCTAGCAGAAAATTAAGTAGAGAGAGAGAGAGAGAGAGAGAGAGGAGAGAGAGAGAGAGAGAGAGAGAGAGAGAGAGAGAGAGAGAGAAGATGAGAGAGGGGAAGAGAGAGAGAGAGAGAGAAGGAACATTCTATCACAGGAAGTAAGACAAGGAGAGAGGGAGAGAAAGGGAGGGAAGAGGGATGGGGGAGAGAGGAGGGAGAGAGAGGGAGGGAAGGGAGGGAGGGAAGACGACCAGTACGTACTCTCCCCCTCCCTCTCACCCTCCTTCTCTCCTTCCCTCTCTCCCTCTCTTCCTCTCCCTCCCTCTCTCCTTGATCTTTATCGTTACCTTTCACCCCCCCTCCTTCCCTCCCTCTCTCTCACCCTTCCTCCCTCCCTCCCTCCCTCCCACACTCCCCCAGTGACCAACCCACTGCCACCCACAACCACACACTCCTTGAAAGCCACTATACCTCATTACTACCCCAGCCTCAGCCTCCCCCCCATCTATCAACCCAGGGGGAGGAGTAAAGTCCCCAGCCTCCTATCCACTATACCCCAGTACTACCCCAACCTCAGCCTCCCCCCCAGCTATCAACCCAGGGGAAGGAGAATGTTCCCCAGCCTCTTGATAAGTACGTAAGGCTGCTCTCCCCATCACTTGTCTCGTATTTTCACCCTTATGAGCCACGTGACTAGTATTTACCCGGGTATTCCTATTCAAATCTGGAATATGACGATGGCAAACCAGGTGATTTCAGATGATTTGATGCCCCCCTCCCCCTTCCCCCCACCACCCCTACCCTCCCCCTACCCTCCCCCTACCCTCCCCCTACCCTTCCCCTACCCTCCCCCTACCCTTCCCCTACCCTCCCCCCTACCCTTCCCCTTCTTCCTCTTTTGACAGATATCATAATTTATCGTCCTTCTCACTTTTTATCATTATTTTCCTTCGGTTATTCATTTTGAGAGGTACTGTAAAGGTGTATTGTAAAGGTGTGTTGGTTAATTGCACAGGTGTTATGGGTAGGGTTAGAGACAGATACGATAAAGATAAAAGATATAGGCCTAAAAGCGATATAGGCTCAAACGTTATAAAAAAAAAAAAAAAAAAAAAAATTGGGTAGATATGTGATTTGATTCTGTTTTAGATTATTTAGTTTGGGTTAAAGAGTTGATAATTATACATCAATGAAGGTGAATAACGCCCTTATAACGTAGCTCTACTACCCGTTCCACCAACTCCACCTTCCACCAGGGTCAAAAGCATGAAAAAATCCACATGAATATTGATTAACTAATTTTCATGCCTAAAAAATAATGTAAGGAATTCACTCCTCTTTTATCAGTTATCATTATTACTTTTATCAGTTTATTAGCCTAATTATTAAAGAATATTAGTGTATATATATCCTATCTATTGTTATATATCACGGAATGCATAAATAACCAAAATCACCACCATGGATAACAAGTGTACATAGATAAGTTATTATTTTGGTTGTAAACATAATAAAATTGTTATGGTGATGTGTTTTATCCTACTTCTCTGACCTTCAAAAATTACGACTTGGATGAAAAAAGTGGTAGCTCTCTCTCTCTCTCTCTCTCTCTCTCTCTCTCTCTCTCTCTCTCTCTCTCTCTCTCTCTCTCTCTCTCTCTGATACATACATACATGCATATCTTACTGGTAAACAAAAGGCGTTCTCTATGCATAATCAGATCTTGAAATAAAAAAAACTAATAGAAAAAGTGGTATGATTATGCATCTCTCTCTCTCTCTCTCTCTCTCTCTCTCTCTCTCTCTCTCTCTCTCTCTCATGCACCCATTACCCCAGCCAGCTAAGAATAGGGGGCCACTAGGCTGCGGCAAAGGAGCTCAGGGCCACTCTGATGCCACATAGAAGGGTATAAGGCCATTATCAGATCAGATCAGTGGTGGGTGTTAGAGCGTTATACAGAATACGGTAGCCATGGCCAGTGGGGGCAATAGGGGGGCACCAGGGGGGGGCACCGGGCTCCCATGGGGCGTAGCTACTGTGTGGGTGGTGTGAGTTCAAGGCCAAAGCATAGCGGTGGTGATGGTGGTGGTGAGAAAGGCACAAATGAACCAAAACAAGCAAATTCTTACCTTATCACTTCATCCGTAATCATCCGCCTTATCCGCTTCTTTCCGTCCACTTTGTCCACTTCTAACGAATATCTGAGGCTTCATGAATGGAATGCGACACTTGAAATGGACGGATCACTCCACGAATAATAAATAAACTCGGATAAATAGGAACGCCGCGCAGATGTTGTTGCCATGTGCACTCCGATGCCCTGAGGGAAAACGTAAACAATGATGATGACGATGATGGTGATGTTGACGGACTCATCTTTTTTTACGGGTTATCTTTGTTGTTTATTAGGTATTATTTTCAAGAGAGAGATAAAGAGAGAGAATGAGAGAGAGAGAGAGAGAGAGAGAGAGAGAGAGAGAGAGAGAGAGAGAGGGGAGAGAGAGAGGATAGAGAGTAGAGAGAGAGAGAGAGAGAGAGAGAGAGGGGGGGAAATTAATTGAGAGAGAGAATTAGAGAGAGAGAGAATTAGAGAGAGAGAATTAGAGAGAGAGAATTAGAAAGAGAGAATTAGAGAGAGAGAGATAATTAGAGAGAGAGAGAATTAGAAAGAGAGAGAGAGATAACTAAAGAGAGAGAATTAGAGAGAAAAAATTAGAGAGAGAGAAAAAATTAGAGAGAGAGAATTAAAGAGAGAGAGAAAGAGAGAGAGAAAGAGAGAAAGAAAGAGAAACGAAACGCGGGAAATTTATTCGTTATGGAGAGAAAACATGACAAATATACCTCTCTCTCTCTCTCTCTCTCCCTCTCTCTCTCTCTCTCTCTCTCTCTCTCTCTCTCTCTCTCTCTCTCTCTCTCTCTCTCTCTCTCTCTCTCTCTCTCTCTCTCTCTCTCTAATGTTTTGACTGGTATTAGTGTGTGCAATCAGTCATGGCAGCCTAATTAATTACTAAATAACTAATTGATCAAGTGCGCGGGCCTCTTCCCTCCCTCATTACCTCTTCCCTGATGCATTTCCTGCCGTCGCGAATAATGATAGTGAAGGCAAGATGATGCATTGCGATTCAACCTTGAGAAAGATGATCACAAACACTCCCTGCATGGTTTTTTTCCATGAGTACGAATGTAATTTTGATTCTTTTGTTGTTTTATTGTGTGTTATTGGTAGGGTTTTATTTTTCTCTTTCGCTTTTGTGGTTTTATTGTGTGTTATTGACAGTGTTTTATTTTTCCTCTATTTATGCTTTCTTTTCTGTGTTATTTGTACCGTAGATAACAGTCAAGTCGCCACCTGCAGTGATGTCGCCAGGCGCCAAATATTACGAATTATAGCATCCCTACTGATTTTTATGTGCCACTGAAGATGATACACAGTAGTTTATATCATGACTGTATAATCTACCCTGTTTCAGCGTTGTTTTATGCTTTGTATCTGCAAGTATAGACGGTTTCAAATTTCGCTACGCATTTTTTCTTCGGGCGAAGACGACAGCGGTACGACACTCAGTAAATATACACTAGATGGCGACTCTACTGTTGATAGCCACTTTATAGATATTTTTGTCATTTGTTCATTTATAGCCATAATATGACACAGATGAAGACACAAAATGACACAGACTCTCCAGATAGCCCCTTCTAACTTTCCTGAAATCATGGATGTAGAAATCTAAGTATTAACGCCACCACACGGCTGTAAACAGAAAAAAAAGTTGTCCTGGCGACTTAACTGTTATCTACGGTAGTGTTTGATTTTTCTCTATATATTATTGCTTGTGTGTGATTTTTTGGGGGGACGAATATATTTTTTGTTTGTTTATTGTGTGTTATTAAATGTTGTAGTGTTTTATTTTTTTCTATTTGGCTTTAACGGGTTTTTTTAGTACTAATGTATTATTTATTCTTGTTGTTACTGTATGTGTTTTATTGTGTGTTGTATGTAGTGTTTTGATTTTCTCTATTGTTTTTGTGTTACTTGTATTTGTTATTTGTGTTTTGGTATTCATTGTGGTGATATTGTGTTCTTAGGTTTTGAATCTATCGCGTGCGTGTTTTATAGTTGTATAATGTTTGCATTTTTTTTATTTAAGGTAAACTAAAGTAATATTACAAAAAAAAAAAAAAAATTCAATGCTGAAAATTCCTGAGCAGCCTATACTATGCCTACTATACAGATTCTATATATGCGGGGGAGTATTTATTTGAAGAGGGAAATGTGGAAGAGTGGAAGAAGCAAAAAGAACAATCAACAGTTTTAGGATGACCAGAGAAAATAAGAGGAAAGAAAGAGAAAGAAACTAAAAGAAACAACTAACTAAAGACCCAGACAGCAAGAAGAAACACGTCAGGGAGTGCCGATGAAAAAAGGCCAGACTCCCGACCCACAACTGAACTGAACTGAACTACCTTTACGAGCCTATTATTGTGCCTAAGCTAAAATATTCGATTATCATAACTAATACCTTTACTTGATATACTAATTTATGGACCATAAATGTTGATTAGTTTATTGGCAACAACTGTAATCTACCAAATCATTCCTAAATATTATACTAATCTAGAAAATATCATAGGAAAATAGGCAGCTTCATAAATATGGCAGCCTGTTTTTAGCCTATTATATTTATCTATGTATATATATTTCTTGCACTACCGTACATAACACTATAGTCGCCATGGTGCACTAATGTCGCCAGGCACTATATAATACGAATTTAACCACTAAAGCATCACTACAGACTTGTATGTGCCACGGAAGAGGTATTTACAGTAGTTTATGTTATGTACCTGTCTTCAGTGACACATATAAGTCTGTAGTGATGCTCAAATTCGTAATATATGGCGCCTGGCGAGATTAGTGCACCGTGGCGACTATAGTGTTATTGACGGTAGGGTTTTATTTTCCTCTTTTGCTTCTGTGTTTTAGTGATATTTGTAGCTTGCGTTTTATTTGTCTCTATTATTGCTTGTGTTTTTTTTTACGAATTTTTTTACGAAGTTTGATTCTTTTTGTTTTGTGTTATATTATTGTGTGTTATTTGTGGTGTCATATTATTGTGTGTTATTTGTGGTGTTATATTAGTGTGTGTTATTTGTGGTGTTATATTATTGTGTTATTTGTGGTGTTATATTATTGTGTATTATTTGTGGTGTTATATTATTGTGTTATTTGTGGTGTTATATTATTGTGTGTTATTTGTGGTGTTATATTATTGTGTGTTATTTGTGGTGTTATATTATGTGTGTTATTTGTGGTGTTATATTATTGTGTGTTATTTGTGGTGTTATATTATTGTGTGTTATTTGTGGTGTTATATTATTGTGTGTTATTTGTGGTGTTATATTATTGTGTGTTATTTGTGGTGTTATATCATTATGTGTTATTTGTGGTGTTATATTATTGTGTGTTATTTGTGGTGTTATATTATTGTGTGTTATTTGTGGTGTTATATTATTGTGTGTTTATTTGTGGTGTTATATCATTATGTGTTATTTGTGGTGTTATTTATTTTGTGTTTATTTGTTTGGGTTTATATTATTGTGTGTTATTTGTGGTGTTATATCATTATGTGTTATTTGTGGTGTTATATTATTGTGTGTTATTTGTGGTGTTATATTATTGTGTGTTATTTGTGGTGTTATATTAT
>JACEEZ010005284.1:52500-67500 GCA_016584305.1 Chionoecetes opilio | reverse complement strand
ACACAGCGGCGGGCCATCCTCCAAGTTATTTGGAGGGAGCGCGGTGATGGTGGGGGGGGCGTGGGGGGCGTGTGGGGTGGCGGTGGGGGGCGTCTCTCCTCACTAAAGCTGTGGTATGGACACCCGTCTCTTCTGCCGCCACGCCACCTCCACGCCTCCTCCACGCCTGCACGCACACGCCACTATACCTCGCATTACTATGGGCGTGTTTTCTTACCCACCTGCGTTACATATCATCAGTACATAGATAGATAGAATAGATAGATAGATAGATAGATAGAATAAAATAGATAGATAGATATAATAGAATAGAATAAAAAGATAGATAGATAAATATAAGAGAATAGATAAATAGATAGATAGATAGAATAGAATAGATAGATAGATAGATATAACAGATATATGGATAGATAGCCTTCACGTACACGCCACTCTAAGAACATCAGAACATTAGAACATAAGGAAGCTACAAGAGACCGTGAGACTTACACGAGGTAGTTCCTGTTACTTGACACTACCTACATCCACCTTGCATCCCCATCCATGAAATCGTCCATGACTATACCTCTCATTACTATGGACGTATGTTCTTAACTACGTACATATCATCCGTAGATAGATAATATAGATAGATAGTTATTGACCCCAAATTCAGCACAATTACAAGCATAGCAGGGCATTAAGTATATCGCAAACATAATTATTTACAAAAACACATTAACCCCTTGAGGCCCAGAACGTAATTTCCATTGTAATTTGGCTACCATTAGACGATTTTTAGTGAAAAAGCCAATATTTTATAGATAGAGTTTTAGTATCCATTGCCAAAACTAACTAATTGGTCATATTCAGTTACTTTTCGTAATTTTATGGCTAACAACAGACCATTTTTTATAGCAAAGGAAAGATCTGGGCGTGAAGGGGTTAAGGTCCATCAAATACATAAAAACAATAACTAATCCTCCCCTGTACGTCACCTGAGTTACACATCAATGTATGTTTACTCAACAAAACCTACCAGATAACTATCCCCTCTTCTTCAATGACACTCAACTGTCTCCTTCTTCTACAATGAACATTCTAGGACTATCCTTCACTAAAAATCTGAACTGGAAATCTCACATCTCATCTCTTGCTAAAACAGCTTCTAAGAAGTTAGGTGTCCTGTGGCGTCTGCGTCATTTTTTTTCTCCCTCCCAATTGCTTGCTCTCTACAGGGGCCTTATCCGCCCATGTATGGAGTATGTCTCACATGTTTGGGGAGGATCCACTCATACAGCTCTCCTAAACAGGGTCGAGTCAAAAGCTTTTTGTCTCATCAACTCCTCTCCTCTGACTGACTGTCTTCAATCTTTAAATCACCTCCGCAATGTTGCTTCTCTTGCTCTCTTCTACCGTTATTTTCATGCTCACTGCTCTTCTGAACTTGCTAACTGCATGCCTCCCCCCCTCCCGCGGCCTCGCTGCACAAGACTTTCTACTCATTCTCATCCCTATTCTGTCCATCTTCCTAATGCAAGAGTTAATCAGTATCTTTACTCTTTCATCCCTTTCACTGGTAAACTCTGGAACTCTCTTCCTGTTTCTATTTTTCCACTTTCCTATGACTTAAATCTTTTGAAAAGAAGAGTAACAAGACACCTCCCGAACTAAATTGGCTCACCCCTCTTTTTTATTTTATTCTCTTACTGTCTTCTTTATAGGGACTGGCAACTAAGCGGGCTTTGTGTTGTTTTGGGCCATTTTTGTTGTGCCCTTGGCCAGTCCTTTGTGATGTTAAAAAAAAAAAAATGTTTATGAACACCCTATGGGCATCTGTACACGTTATGTGCACCTGTGTGTACGTAGGTTATGTGTACGTATGGAAGTGTACACAGCAAGGCATCACTACACATGGAGGGAGAAGTGAGCAATACGATGGTTAGTATTGATCTGTTGTCTGGGGAAAATTGTGAATTATATATAACAACCTGAACTATTTTATCTCAATATCTCAATGAATATGTGTCGGGTGAAATGATTATCCATTCATCCATTTATCTATATATTTATCTATCCATCTATCTGCACTGCTATCGATCTGTGTATTTCTATATGTATGGACCTAGATTTTTTTTTCTCTCTCTTCTCTCTTTCTCTCCTACAATATTCCTATAGTTTTTCATTATTATTCAGGCGAGAGAACCGTCCCACACTATCTCTCTCTCTCTCTCTCTCTCTCTCTCTCTCTCTCTCTCTCTCTCTCTCTCTCTCTCTCTCTCTCTCTCTCTCACAACTCTCATAGATCAAAAGACAGCAAAATTACCCTCCAGCCGCTCTGCCTGGCAAAGATTGAAAGCCAACACCAGCTGAGCTCGTCTCGAATATCAATCAATCATGTTTTTGCGTCAATCTGTTGGGTCTGTAATTATTTCCATCGCCTCCCTTTCAGTCCCCATTACCATTATACTGGAGGTAAAGGCCGCCAAGAGAATTATAGACTCCCTTAACTTCTTTACTACGAACTTATACCTATGAACCATTAGTAGTACACAGGGTAATAGGTTTTGGGTCCGTCTAAAGAGGTTTGGATTTGACTATAAGGAATCAAATCGTTTATACATAGTGTTTGACGTGTGTTATTAGGTATTAGATCCTGTTGTCGATGTATAGATGGTGTCACTGTACCCTGTAGCCTGTAATCCCTTTATGGGTGATGTATTTGTTGATCTTAGGCTAGAGGAAAGGGTTGAGTCGGGACGGTGTTGGTGATGACTAGAATCAAGTCAGTCAGAAATATTATCCTGCCTCATGACAAATTAGCGACGGATGAGAGAATGAGAGCCAAGGTTATCCATTATTTTCTCTCCTGCTTTCTTTCTCTCTCGCCTCTTTTTTCTTCATTGCCCTGCTCTCGTCAGCCAGGGTCAGACAGACAATGGAAGTGGCGTATTTTTCACCACGTAGATTTGTGAGTGTAATAGCAACAGAAACGACAGCGTAGAAGGGGGTGTAGCATTAATAGCAGGAAGAGGAGAGAAGGAAGAGGAGGAGGAGAAGGAAGAGGAGAAGGAGGAGGAGGAGCAGGAAGAGGAGGAGAAGGAAGAGGAGAAGGAGGAGGAGGAGCAGGAAGAGGAGGAGAAGGAAGAGGAGAAGGAGGAGGAGGAGCAGGAAGAGGAGGAGAAGGAAGAGGAGAAGGAGGAGGAGGAGCAGGAAGAGGAGGAGAAGGAAAAGGAGAAGGAGGAGGAGGAGCAGGAAGAGGAGGAGAAGGAAAAGGAGGAGAAGGACGATGAGGGGAAGAGGGGCAGAAGGAAGAGGAGGAGAAGGAGGAGGAGGAGGAGAAGGAAGAGGAGAAAGAGGAAGGGAAGGAAAGCAATGAGAGTCGAACTGTGAATAAATTAATAAAGTTTAACAAGACGAGAGAAATATCTAAGCAAAAAATAGATGAATGATGAAACAAAACAAATAGTAGAAGAAAAAATGAAGAGAAGCTGTCTGTTCTAGGATAACATTATATTTTACGTATGTGCATTATTTTATTCTTGTTATTAGATTTATTATATATGATGTTAGGTTACCCATGAGACGTTACAATAGCAGAACAAAGAAAAAGTAAGATAGCCTTGTTCGAGTAAAAAAAAAAAAAAAGTTGTTGGTTTTGTTCGGTATTTTATGTCAAGGTAAAATTAGACCCAAATAAAAATAGCATAAGAAAAAGTTAAGTAATAGTAATAGTAGTAAATAATAATAGTAGGAGTAATAGTAAAGTAAAAAAAAATAAAAAAAAAGAAAGCCTTGTTGTTCGGTATAGTAAAGTGTTGTTCATTATGTCAAGGTAAAATTAGACCCGAATAAAAATAGCATAAGAAAAATTAAAATAATAGTAATAGTAGTAAATAGTAATAGTAAGAGTAATAGTAAAGTAAAAAAAATAAAAAAAAAAAATAAAGCGTTGTTGTTGTTCGGTCTATTAAGTCAAGGTAAACTTAGACCTAAGTAGAACGGTGCCACAATAGTTTACAGGTAAGGCCTCATCCATACCCTTCACTGCCGCCTGTAATAACTCATCAAGGGGACTGGAGGGTGAGGGTGAGGGGAAAAAATAAGCTTCGGGAGATAAGAGGGGAGACGTTTACGTGAATCAAAGACAAACTACCTTTCTAATTCAAAGCTTTTAATATATCTTTCCACTATCTCTGTTCTCTTCCACCTTGCTAATGTTTTGTGCTGCCTTGACTCCCCTCCTTTCCCCTCTCCCTTCCCCCTCTCTTCCCCCTCTCTTCCCCTCCTTTCCCCTCCCTTCCCTCCCTTCTCCTCCCTCCATTCCCTCCCTTCCCTTCACCTTCCTTTCCTCCTCTTCCCTTCACCTTCCTTTCCTCCACCTCTTCCCCACCCTTCTCTTCACCTCCCTCTCCCTTCCCTATCCCTCCTCCCCTCCCTTCCCTCCCTTCCTCACTCTTCTCCTCCCTCTTCCTCTTCCTACCCTTCGCCTCCCTTCCCTAACTCTTCCCCTCCCTCCCCCCTTTCCTCTCCCCTTCCCTCCCTCTTCCTCTTCCTACCCTTCTCCTCCCTCCCTTCCCTTCCCCCTTTCCTCTCCCCTTCCCTTCCCTTCCCCTTTCCTCTCCCCTTCCCTTCTTCCCTTTCCTACCTTCTCCCCCCCTTCCCCTTCCTCCCCTCCCTCTTCCCTTCCCCTCCCTTTCCCTTTCCCCTCTCTTCCCTTCCCTCCCTTCTTCCCCTTCTTCCCCTTCCCCCCCTACCTTCTTCTCCCCCTCTTCCCTTCCCTCCTTTTCCCCTCCCCCCTTCCCCCCCTTCCTCTTCCCTCCCCCTCCCCCTTGACCAGGATGACAAATAGTCGTCTAGATTCACTCGCGTCTCGAAGCAGCAGACACAAGGAACATTTATCATTGGCTTCGTTTTGTTGCACCGTCGCCTCAAAAGTGTTCCGTTGGAGGTGATTGAAATCTTGAGGCCATTTGAGAAAGACGACTAACCTTTTTCTCATGTGTGTGTGTGTGTGTGTGTGTGTGGTGTGTGTGTGTGTGTGTGTTACAGTATCATGTATATATATTTTTTAGTCATCTTCCTCTTCCCTTTTATTGTATTCAGAACTTTTCCTCTATATATCAATTTCCTGATACATATATTCACTTTTAAATTGATAATGCGCTTTGAATACATTTTATATATACCAACACCACCACTACCACCAACACCACCACTACCACCACCGCCGCCACTACCACCACCAACACCACCACTACTACCACCACCACCACCACTACTACCACCACCACTACTACCACCACCACCATCACCACCGCTACCACCAACACCACACCACCACTACTACCACCATCACCACCACTACTACTACCACCACCACCACCACCATCACCACCACCACCAACACCTGTATCAGCAACCCAGGTGACGATCTTCCCTTTAAACTCATTCATAATTACAAACACAAGGGTCCTCGCACGCAAGGAAAAGAAAACAAAAAAACAATGAAAGGAATGAATAAAAAAGTGAGAGTTGGACGGAATACTTAGGTGTTGCCATGAATGTAAAGTAAATAGTGAACAAAAGTATAATGGTGTGTGTGTGTGTGTGTGTGTGTGTGTGTGTGTGTGTGTGTGTGTGTGTGTGTCTGTGTGTGTATGCGTGTCTGTGTCTCTGTGTGTTTATGTGTGTGTTTGTGTGTGTGTATGTGTGTATGAGTGTGTGTATGAAAGTGTGTGTGTATGAGTGTACGTGTGTGTATGAGTGTGTGTTTGTGTGTGTGTGTGTGTGTGTGTGTGTGTGTGTGTGGTGTGTGTGTGTGTGTGTGTGTGTCACCTTTGCCAACAATGGGAAAGGATGCCAACTACACGCACACAAACGTACATGTCGCCCAGTTAAGGGTACACACACACACACACACACACACACACACACACCTGTTTACACCTTACAAATACCTGTCCCATGACACACCTCACTCTCACAACATATTTTTTGCCTAATCCTGTGAAGCCAAAAGTTTTATAATCCAATGGAGAGAGTGTGTGTGTGTGTGTGTGTGAGTCAGAGGGAGAAAAGCACTAAGGTTGACATGCATTATAGGACATTATAGGCACATAAACCATCTCAACCCACCTCACGCAAACAGCCAGCCACACGCGCGCTCCTCTCCCTCCTCCTCTCATCTTTATTACGACGATGTGCTGTACTAAAAACACGGCAAAAAGATCCTTTGTGCCGTGACACCCCAACACTTCATGAGGCTTTGTTTTGGCCACGCACTGTTCCCCAGGAGACCCAGGGCACGGCTCGTATAGATGTCAACAAAGATGAAAGAATCGGAACTCTTATCGCTCACATGGCTCTCCTTTCCTTCCCCCTTGCCTGTCAGAGTCGATATCACCATCAATTCCCTAAAGATAGTGTTCAGTGTTGTTTTCTATGCCAATGTGTGTCTTTTAGCTTCATTTAGAACATAAGAACATAAGCAAATAAGGAAGCTACAAGAGGCCGTGAGACCTACACGAGGTAGTTCCTGTCATATGTTCTTATGTTCTTTTATTTTTAGTTTCATTTAGAGACACAGACTAACTTAAGTGACTGTTTTTCGTCCATATCACCATCACTTCAGTATATATTATGTCTATTTTTGTTTTTTTATGCTAATATATATGTTTTAGTTAGCTTCATTGGGAGAGACACAGACTTTTTTAACGGAGTGTTTTTGCTTTTTAACAAATTTTCGAATACATTTTGCTTCCTAATATTTTCGTCACTGCTTTCTAGATAGGTAATCAGTTGTTGTTAGTCTTTCTTTCACTCTTTTCTTTTCCCCCTCAGCAGAAGCCATCACTTTACAGCCTCCCATAAAGTATAAAAGGCAGCTTGATTTACTCCCAGTTTCCTGAGCAACGAATTAATGAGAGCAAAACATAATAAAAGAGAAATACGAGTAACATTTAGGAAAATTATGGAGATTAACCTTATTTTTTCTATCATTTCCTTGAGTTTACTCGTGGCGGGATAATAACTTTTCCTTGCGCTGAAGTGAAGTCAATTCATTATTAGACTTTGGCTGCGACTTTGAAGGGAGAATTTGTAGCACTGATGTTGAACTCCCACGAACTGCAACAGAGAGAGAGAGAGAGAGAGAGAGAGAGAGAGGAGAGAAGAGAGAGAGAGAGAGAGAGAGAGAGAGAGAGAGAGAGAGAGAGAGGAGAGAGAGAGAGAGAGAGAGAGAGAGAGAGAGAACAGGAGAGACAGTGAGAGAGAGTCAGAGAGTCAGAGCCAGAGAGAGAGAGAGAGAGACAGTGAGAGAGAGAGAGGAAGAGAGAAAGAGAGATACTAAGAAAGAAAGAGCCGGATGGGAAAGAAAGAGAGAATGAAAGAGAGAGAAAGAGATAAAGTGAGAGAGAATGAAAGAGAGAATGGAAGAAAGAGAATGAGTATGGAAGAGAGAGAGAGAAAGCCAGAGAGAGAGAGAGAGAGAGAGAGAGAGAGAGAGAGAGAGAGAAAAGAGAGAAAGAGAGAGAAGAGAGAGAGAGAGAGAGAGAGGAGAGAGAGGAGAGGAGAGAGAGAGAGAGAGAGAGAGAGAGAGAGAGAAAAAAAAAAAAAAGGTTTACTAAGTCTTCGCCAAGGCCGGTGGAGGGAGTAACAATAGTATGCAGGTAATAATGGAGGCTTACAGGTGTGGTTAGCTACAGATCACCTGTCGGGAATCACCAGGTAGATAGAAGATCAACATTACCTGTACGTACCCCTTCTTACCTCTCCTCACCCCTCTTCCTCTTCCTCCTCCTCTTCCTCCTCCTCCTTCTCTCCCTCCTCCTTCCTCATACCTCTTCCCTTACCTATTCCTACCTCCTTCTTCCTACCTCCTGCACCCTCCTCTCCCCATCTCCTTCCTCTACCTCCTCTTCCACACTCCCTCCTCTACCCTCCATCCTCACCCCTCCTCCTCACCCTCCTCTTCCCCTCCTCTCCCTCCCTCCTCCACCTCCTTCTTCCCCCTCCTTCCTCCTCCTCCTCCTCCTCCTTCCACCCTCCTTCTTCCCCCTCCTCTCCCCTCTTCTTCTCCTCTCCTCCTCCTCCTCCCCTTTCCTCCTTCACCCTCCTTCTTCCCCTCCCCTCCTTCCTTCCTCCTCCTCCTCCATCCTCCTTCTTCCCCCTCCTTCCTCTCCTCCTCCTCCTCCTCCTCCCTCCTTCACCCTCCTGCGCGTCCTTCCACTCATCTTACCTCCTCCTTTCTCCTCCTCCTTAAAGAGGTGCCTATGGCCGTTGATAAATGTATCATTGAGCATCGCTTCTTATTTGAAAAGAACCATTAAGAAAAGTATGCGATGAGGAGTGACCTAAATATGATAATTGGCTAATCATGACTGGCTATCGCAAAATGCAGAAAAAAGGAACCATTAAAAGAGAAAGAATGGGGGATAGGAAAGAGAGGAAAAGAAAGGAAAAACCTGGTTGGGGAAAAATCGTTATAAAGAAAGATAGAATGGGAGAGAGGAAAAAAAAATTTGTTGGGGAAAAAGACCGTAAAAAAAAAAAAAAAAATGTGATAGAGGAAATAAAATTAGTAGGAAAAAAAAAGATCGTTAAAAAGAAAGAAAAATGTGGGAGAGGAAAAAAATATGTTGAGAAAAAAAATAAAAGAGTTAAAATATAATGAAAGAATGAGGGAGAGAAAAAAATATCCAGTGAATGATTTTCAGTTTGTGTTTCATTATTACTATTTTCCTCATTACCTCTATCCTAATTGTTATTATTATCATCATCATTTATGTAGATAGACAGGTGATACTCATTGTTCTAATCAGGGACGAGTTATGGCTGCAACACCTGACATTGCCCCAATTATAGGTAGGCTTGCAGGTGATTAACTAGAAAGGTACAAAAAAATATCTGATGATGATGTGTGTGGACGATGGAAAAAAAATAGATGGAAGAAATAAACAACCAGAAGATAAATGATAGGAGGGAAGAGAGATAGAACAAAGATAAAAAGAAAGAAAGATTGAGATGGAAAAGATTGAAAAGTACAAAAGGAAGGAACAGATAAATTAGAAAAAGAAAAGAGAGAGAGATTAGAGAGAGAGAGAGAGAGAGAGAGAGAGAGAGAGAGAGAGAGAGAGAGAGAGAGAGAGAGAGAGAGAGAGAGAGAGAGAGAGAGAGAGAGAGAGAGAGAGAGAGAGAGAGAGAGAGAAAAAGAGAGAGACAGAAAAAAAAACAGACAGAGAGACAAACAGACAGACAGAGACAGACAGACAGACAGAGACAAACAGACGGATACAGACAGAGAAAGAAAAAAATAATAATCTGTAGGAACAAAAAAATAAAAAGTCAAACCGGAGGCAATGAAAAAAAATATAAAAAATTAAATAAAAAAACTGACAAACGCCTCGGTACTTTTTTACGAGCGGGAGTTACGATTGTCAGGACGCGGTAACGACTTGCCTTGTACTACCGTGGTCGTGTCTCATTTGTCATCGGCACTTCAAGGAGACAAACTCACCTCATTAGGGAAGACCACACACACACACGCACACACACACACAGCACACACACACTACACCACACACACACACACACACACACACACACACACACACACCCCACACACACATAAAACACACACACACACACACATACAGCACACGCCCACAACACATACACACACACACACACACACACCACACACACACATACACACACGCACACACACACACAGTCACACACATATGCACACACAGACACACACACATACACACACACACACACACACACACACACACACACATACCAACGCACACACACCGACACACACACACACACACACATACCAACGCACACACACCGACACACACATACAAACGCACACACACACACACACACACACATACCAACGCACACACACCCACACACACACACACACACACACACACACACACACACACACACACACACACACACACACACACACACACATCATACCCAATCCGAAAACCTCATGAATCCCTCTAGGAAGAATTGGAATTTATTGCAATGAAAGTATTATTTATTGTTTTTGTCATCTAATCGCCCTATAAATTATATTAAGAAGTTGGAATGTATTGAAAGGGTGTTCATATATAATATAATAATAGTGTTTTTATTACATTTATACTTTCAGATCGTGTATAAAGGGATTAGATTGTTTAGTGAAAGTATTGGCAACGTAAATATTGTTACTCTAATGTTTGTTGTAGTACTTATAGAAGGAAAACAAACAAAATATTACTCTATATGGTAATCGCTTTGATATTTTTAGTTTTTATCTTCTTTACCATTGGATTATAAAAAAGTTTCGCAAAATATCGCAAGCCTATTCTAAAACATTTTTATTTTATCGTGTATCGCAAAAATATTCATTATCACTTGTTGTCTAAAGTCCGTGTAACATTACTAAGTATCGTAGTAGCGTTCATGGCGTTTACAATCCTACGATAGATGGGTTCCGATGCTATGCCTGTGCGGTTATTGTGGAGGGTTTATGCGTCTATATCGTAAGAATGGCAGGCGTCGCGGGCTCTCTGTTCTTCTCCAACTAATAATTATGTTCCGAACGGCAATTGTGTTTGACCATCCATCACTCTTCATGACAGTTCCCCCCCAATCCTTCCCTCCCCTACTTCCCCACTCCCTTACCTACTCCCCCACTCCCTCCTTCCCCCTCTCTCCCTCCCACTCTCCCTCCCTCACTCCAATCTTCCCTCATTCTACCTCAGTTACTTCCATATTTCTCAACTTCATTCCCTCACTCCCACTTGTCCTAACCCCATTTTCCTATCATTCACTCCCTCCCTCACTCCTCCAATCCCTCATTCACTCCCTCCCTCACTCCTCCAATCCCTCATTCACTCCCTCCCTCACTCCTCCAATCCCTCATTCACTCCCTCACTCACTCCTCCAATCCCTCATTCACTCCCTCCTTCACTCCTCCAATCCCTCATTCACTCCCTCCCTCACTCCTCCAATCCCTCATTCACTCCCTCCCTCACTCCTCCAATCCCTCATTCACTCCCTCACTCACTCCTCCAATCCCTCATTCACTCCCTCCTCACTCCTCCAATCCCTCATTCACTCCCTCCCTCACTCCTCCAATCCCTCATTCACTCCCTCCCTCACTCCTCCAATCCCTCATGCACACAGTCTTTGCTTACTCTCCCTCTCTGCCTCTCGTTTCTCTCTCATTCACTCCCTCTTTCATCCCTCATGATTGTTGTTCCATCTTACTCCCAAACACTCCCACTCATAGACTTAAGACTTACTTTTTTCCATCAACAAAATCAAAACATTAGGGATTAATATGAACGTCCTTCACATCATTTGTATTTCAGTAGCATGATTAGTGTTTAATTGTATCAATCAACTTGGGTAATTGCTATGGTAGTTAACAATTTTTTTTGATTTGTAAGTAAATTATTGCCACCCTTCATATATTTCTACATTTGTACACTGTTCCTGTCCGCCAGGGAGCTGTTGTCGGCGGTACTAATCCCTAAGAACACATTTATAAATAATTTTATAATATATGTACTTCTAAAGATATGGCAATAAACTAAACTAAACTAAACTAAACTCACTCCCAATCCCACTCAGCCCAAAGCACTCCCACTTAGTCCCACTCATACCAAACACTCCCACTCACTCCCACCCAATCCCACTCGCCCCAAAGCACTCCCACTTAGTCCCACTCATACCCAAACACTCCCACTCACTCCCACCTCAATCCCACTCGCCCCAAAGCACTCCCACTTAATCCCACTCGCCCCAAAGCACTCCCACTTAATCCCACTCGCCCCAAAGCACTCCCACACACTCCCACTTAATCCCACTCGCCCCAAAGCACTCCCAAACACTCCCTGTACTCCTTTAGGTGCTCTAACGCAGCAGAAAGGGCGGTCTCATCAAACGAAACAACAAACAAACAAATCTATAAATCCATGCCGCGTTACCTAAGCGAAGAGAGAGAGAGAGAGAGAGAGAGAGAGAGAGAGAGAGAGAGAGAGAGAGAGAGAGAGAGAGAGAGAGAGAGAGAGAGAGAGACGCTTGCTATCACGATAATGACTCACGCCCTTCATGCTTCCTCCCCCTCCTCCTCCTCCTCCCCGCCCTCCTCCTCCTCCTCCCGCCCTCCTCTTCCTCCTCCTCCTCCTCCTCCTCTTCCTACCCCCCCCCCCCTCCTCCTCCTCCTCGTGTTAATGACGTGGTTAATTAAGTTACCTGTTGATTATCATGTTACCTGGAGCCTTTGGTGTGACATTTGATTGCTTACATTCCAGTACTTTCCTTTTTTTTTATATACCTACTAACCATTATCTACACATACGTACTTGTTTATTTAATCATTACCTTATTGTTTTTGAGCCCGTCAGGGTGGCAAGGTTGGTAGAGACGTGAGCTTGCAATGTGTAGCGTCCCTGCGCATTCGGTCAGCGGTTCGAGTCCGCCTAGTTCGTGCTGACGTGGCGGCGCTTTGTATAGTCAATAACCTTGTAGTTGGTGCTTGCAAAGTGTCTAGATAGGATGAAAATCTTATCTTATTGTTTTTGGTTCATATATTTCCTTGTAATTTGATAACTTGAATCGTATAGTGTTCAGTTTATCCTACTATTTATCTTTCTTTTCTATATACCTACTAAGCATTATTTTACCATACGTACTAATTCATTCTATCATTACCTTATTGTTTTTTGCTCATATATTTCCTTGTAACTTAACTTCAATCGTATGAGTGTTACGTTTTAATATTTATTTTTCTTTGCCTTTTATGTCATACGTATATCTTTAATTGTCGATTATTTTCAACTCTCTACTTTTTTTTATCTTCTTCTACCTGGCTAGTATACCTGACTAGACCATCTTTTTATTATTTTTATCATTACAAAGGACTGGCCAAGGGCAAAAAACAGGTAACAAAAAGCCCACTTATTTACCAATCCCCATCTAGCTATAAATATTTCCAAATTAACATCTTGGAAAGGTATTATTTCCTCATAAGCAATAATTCATCTCATTAGTAAACTTCTCGGACTAGCAAAACCCTCTCTATTCATATCTTATAAAAAAGACATTATTCTCTCGACCTTGTATAGTGTGTTAGGGGATATAACTCTTTGATTTCTAGTTCGCGACGGTCAGGAACACAGGTGATCAAAGGTGTTCGCCGCGCCTCACCTGTAATTTGGCGGCCCGGTCATCACGCCAATATGTTCTGCCACGCGCGGTGTCAACAACGTCCCTCAAGTCTTTGGTTAGCGGGAACCACCTATTGCCATCGACCCGTGACTCACTCTACCTGTTCTATCACCTTCAGGCATTTGTTTTGGCATTTTCGAACTTATTAACATCTACATGGTAATATTTTCGAACACTTACCTTTTCCAAACCCTGCACTTTGTATCTTATTGTACACGTGTCTAGTTCACCCTCCCCCCATGACTCCCTACCTGCTCCTTCACCTCTGTAAACGCACACAAACACCTACATGAAGAAACGCAAGATTTTTAAATGACAAATTCGGGCGGTTACTGTCCCTCTTGAGCAAGGGGATGGGGGGTGTGGTGTGTGAGGTCCCAACATTACCCAAAGATCGGTAATAATGATCTCCAAGCTCGCACTGGGAGGGTGAAACTGGCGATCGCGAGTCAGACTCCCGTGGACAAGACCAGGGGTGAATGACACACACACATACACACACCACACACACACAACACACACACACACACACACACACACACACACACATACACACACACACACACACACACACACACACACACACACAAAGTCTACTCCAGCTCCTCTGCCCCCCACCCTAACCCCCCCCAAAACTCAAACTCAAAAAAAAAAAGCGAAAAAAAATTAGCAAGCCAGAGGAGGCAGTGAGCAGTGGACAGTATTTATGTAATTTATTCCTCCCTCAAAACCTGCGGAATACTAATGCCGATTATTGTCTCCTGTTTGGGGCCAGTTTTTAATCCTGACAAAAACTCACCTGACTCCGTAGGATGAGGCAGCTCAGGCGTGTGCCAGGATTTCTACGAGTTTTGCCGAGCGAGTCAATTATCGTCGACTGAAGGGAATTTACAAATGAGTTTACTGGGCTAAGGGAGGGAGGGAGACGGGTGCACGCGTTCCGCCTCCACATTAAAGTTTACCGGAACGACAAATTATTTAGTGACGCCCCCAACTAGGGAGGCAAAGGAGGGAGTAACGAGGGAGGGAAAGGAGGGGGAGGGTAACAAGGGGTAATAATGATGAGGGAGTGCTGGAAGAGGGGGTGGGGGGAGGAAGATAAGGTAAGAGGAACATGGAGGAGGGAAAGAGGAGGGGGAAGGAGGTAGTTAGTGGGAGAAGGATCGGGGGGGAGAGAGAGAGAGAGAGAGAGAGAGAGAGAGAGAGAGAGAGAGAGAGAGAGAGAGAGAGAGAGAGAGAGAGAGAGAGAGAGAGAGAGAGAGAGAGAGAGAGAGAGAGAGAGAGAGAGAGAGAGAGAGAGAGAGAAAGAGAGACAGAGACAGACAGAGGAACAGACAGATAGAGAAAGACAGAGACACACAGAGAGAGAGAGAGAGAGAGAGAGAGAGAGAGAGAGAGAGAGAGAGAGAGAGAGAGAGAGAGAGAGAGAGAGAGAGAGAGAGAGAGAGAGGGGGTAAGGAGGAAGAAGAGAAAAGGGGTGAAAGTAAAGCAAATATTGGAGAGACCGACGGAGAGATGAGGTATTGGAGAGACCGACGGAGAGATGAGGTATAAAGAAATAATAATGGAAAATGGAGAGTGAGGGAGTGGAAGAGGAAAAGAAGACAAAATAATCGAAAAAGATGAGAAAATGACACAAAAAAAACATTCATATAAATATCTACATGAAAATATAGTAATGAAAAACACTAACATATAAAGAATATTATTTTTTACTCATATATAGATTTTATAAAAAGAGTATTATTTCGGTCACATACGGAAAAAAACTATCTTTCA
>JACEEZ010005284.1:37500-47500 GCA_016584305.1 Chionoecetes opilio | reverse complement strand
GTGCTACTAAAGGGGCATGCACAGTAGTTTATATCATGTACCTGCCTTCAGTGGCACATACAAGTCTGTAGTGATGCTAAATTTCGTAATATTGGCTATAAAATTCACCTGGTGACAGTAGTGCAGTGGCGACTATAGTGCTATTGACGGTAGTGATATTCTGCACACGTGGTAAATTCTACCTGGCACTGAATCGCACATTTATATACATACACGCGAAGAAAAAAAATATAGCAATAAATCTACACTTAAATATAAGCACTTTACTCGCTGGTATTTCCTTGTTACTGATATTTTTATGCTGACTTTCCTCCACTTGCCGAACATTCACTAACTCACCCTCGCAAACAATATATAATTTCTCTCACCGCAACAGCACCATACCGATGCGATAACACCACCCCCACCACCACCACCACCACCGCTAACTCCATCTTTCACCACCATCTTCACCTCGCCAACACTTTATCACCACTACTTCCTGTTAACACCACCACCACCACCACCACCACCCAAGCAATTCACCCACGGCAACGGCATTACAAAATCAGACTCAACGGGGGGTCCTATCACTCCTGTGCATGATCCGCTAAGTGACTGGAAATCCTGCACTAGCGTCATGCACTGTGGTCCTAAAATAGTGCAATGACACCGTTGATATAGATATTCCGGTCGAGAATGACTACAAATATTTCAAAAAGTAATCTATAGTTGCTACCGTCAATAACACTATAGTCGCCACTGCACTAATGTCGTCAGGCGCCATATATTACGGATTTCAGCATCACTACAGACTTGTATGTGCCACTGAAGACAGGTACATCATATAAACTACTGTGCATGCCTCTTCAGTGGCACATACAAATCTGTAGTGATGCTAAAATTCGTAATATATGACGCCTGGCGACATCAGTGCAGTGGCGACTATCGTGTTATTGACGGTAACACACACGCATCCACCTATGTTGCCATACACTTAGTCAGGAAATGCAACACTTATACTATTACTCTATACCACAAAATAACTATTCAAAATAATAAATAAGCAAAACAACTCACGTAAACCTGTAGAATGTCAGTACAGCGTGTTGTTTTTAAGCGATGTTGTGTTTCCTTACGGTCAAAACGGCAGCAGCGCATGTATAAAATCTCATGGCATTCCTTTATTTATGACTAGAAAGACTGTCATGTTATTGCTAAGTACTGTACTAATAACAATCGTGAGGATAAAAAGGTGCACAGAGTTGACCTTGAATCCCCGTGTTGAATAAAGGCAAGGAGGTGATGCACGATAATATAACGTTCCGTCTACCAACAACATTGATGTCTGTGTCATCATTATTCAAAAGTAAGGATTTTATTTACCCGTTTCTACATTAGACAATATAGGCCTTGTGTTTTCTGTACTAATACTGAGTAATGATAATAGTAATAAATACTACTAATAATATTTATGTACCTACTCAGATGCTTTTGTCATAGGAATGATGTTTGATTTATAGTTATTCCTTTTTTTCTTATACTGTAGGTGTAGATACTGTAACCTTTTATTTATGTTCATTGTTTTTACCATAGTGATAAATGAAGGGCAAAACTTTGAAAAATCTGGCGAAATCTGTTGATATTTGATGTATTAACTGATTTGTAGGTTGATTTTTTTTTGTATAGCTTATGTAGTACAGTAACATTATATTCTCTGTTCTTTTCTTTTACCATATTGAAAAATTACGGGCTAAAGTTGCCGCTAAACTTTAAAAAAAATCTGGTGAAATCTGTTGATATTTGATGTATTAACTGATTTGTAGGTTGATTTGTGGATGTGGCAACACTGGACGACACTCGGACAGACACACTCAGTTGACTCCAGTGCGTTCAAGGAGCAACGTTGCGTCACTTCCACTAAAACATTACACCACCTTACAGCAACAATACGTGTGTGACATATTAACGAGTGATATAAAACAGCAGATAAACCATTCTTCATATATCAATACCAAGATTACTCTGAGGTGCATTGCGTTAAGGTTTATTAGAGCTGTTGTCACCACCACCACCACCACCACCACCACCCTGACATCACACCACCCCCCGCCGCGCGCAGCCTATTATCACAACACATGGTGAGTGTTTCTGCCTATTTGTGTGTGTATTTTAACGTTGTATGTTGTTTACAGGTGTGTAGGGAGGGTGTGGGTGTGCGTGGGTGGTCAAGGGGGTAGGGGGAAGGGGTTATTTTAGCTTATATCTTCCCTTTGCGTCCCGTGGTGAGCTCACTGTCACGGCATCACAGTTAACAGCGTCAAACTTCCCGCTAATCATTTCTCCCTGTCATGTAAAACCTTATTCATGTCTTCCATCACCCTATTTCCCCATTCATTATCATCCTTATTATTGTTTTGCCTCATCTGACACGCTATTTTAATCCTCAATACGTAAATAATTGGAAATAAGGTTATGTATTGGTACCAATTCTCCTTCCTCGCATCTTTCCTGGTGACGTCACTGTTCATCTCTCCCGCCATTGGTTGCTGGTGACTTAGCTCCCCTGTCATGTGATTGGCTGGCTATTTTAAGTCGTTTCATTTATATTAGAACATAAGAAAATAAGGAAGCTACAAGAGGTCGTGAAAATATGTTCTTTGATTCATTACACAGGTTCAAAGGTTGTGTGTGTGTGTGTAGTGAAGTGTTACTGATACACTTCACTCAGTTCAGTTCAGTTGTAGGTCGGGAGTCTGGCCTTTTTCATCGGCACTCCCTGACGTGTTTCTTCTTGCTGTCTGAGTCTTGAGTTATTTGTCTTCTCTTATCATGTCTTTTAGTTTCTTTCTCTTTCTTTTCTCGGTATGCTTAGCGGAAAGGGAATGGAAAACGGGGATGAGAAATTAGTGAGAAAATGTGACGCTAATTCTAAACCGCGCAAATTTTTGGGTTTTCTCTTGACGCTAATTCTAAACCGCGCAAAATTTTCGGTTTTTTCTTATTCTCGATTTCCTAATACTTGTCATTTTCCTCTGTTTTCTTTCTTCCCGGAACTTCTACTTCATTTATTTTAGTTCCTTCGTTCAAATCATTATTATTCGTTGTCTTTCCTTCACTACCTTCCTTCTTTATTCTCAATCTTCTTTCTTTATTTCTTATTTCATATTTGACTTCTTCTTTTAATTATTCTTCCTTACTTTTCTTCCTTCTTCTTCTACTTTCCTTCTACTTTCCTTCTTTTTCTTTCCCTCGTTTCCTTCCTTCTCTTTCTTTCCTTCCTTCTACTTCCTTCCTTTCCTTTACTTTCTAAATGATTCGACTTCCCTTATAATTTCCAGTCTCTTACCTCACTGTCTCTGTTTGTCTCTCTCTCTCTCTCTCTCTCTCTCTCTCTCTCTCTCTCTCTCTCTCTCTCTCTCTCTCTCTCTCTCTCTCTCTCTCTCTCTCTCTCTCTCTCTCTCTCTCTCTCTCTCTCTTTTCTTTCTCACTGTCTCTTCTGTCTCTCTCTCTCTCTGTATCTCTCTCTCTCTCTCTCTCTCTCTCTCTCTCTCTCTCTCTCTCTCTCTCTCTCTCTCTCTCTCTCTCTCTCTCTCTCTCTCTCTCTCTCTCTCTCTCTCTCTCTCTCTCTGTATGTCTCTCTCTCTCTCTCTCTCTCTCTCTCTGTATGTCTCTCTCTCTCTCTCTCTCTCTCTCTCTCTCTCTCTCTCTCTCTCTCTCTCTCTCTCTGTAGTGCTAGAAATTAACTGACTATGGAACCTTCAGAACCTTTTCACTTTTACCTACTTTTGACTTTTGACTTTATTACTTTTGACTTTATTACTTTTGACTACTTTTTACTTTATTACTTTTTACTACTTTTTACTTTTACCTTTTAGCCTTCCGAGTTCTCCATCAAGGCGCTCTTTGTGATCTTCCCGGAAGCAAACTGACGCTCACAATCAATGTTGCCATGTTAGGTTTCACACACTACTTATTTTTACTGTTATTTTTTTCAAGCCTTTTAATTTGAAGCCTACATATTTTCAAGCCTATTTCACTAACTTTTATCAAACCTAGACCTTAATACTATAATAAATCTCCCAAACTCTTCGTTAAACGTGCTATTTGTGTATTGTTATAATAGGTTCTCTGTTAATTTGAGAGAGAGAGAGAGAGAGAGGAGGAGAGAGAGAGAGAGAGAGAGAGAGAGAGAGAGAGAGAGAGAGAGAGAGATTATTTATTAACATTATATTTACAAAACAAGGTAATAACATTTATAGGTGTAAATCTTGTCCATTGAGCTCGTGGCTCCTTATGGACGCTATGCACTACTGGTTAGCTAGAGCAGTCGTGAATACGGGAAATACAATTAGTAGTATAAAAAGTAGTAGTAGTAGTAGTAGTAATAGTAGTAGTGAGAGAGAGACAGACAGACAAACATACAGAGAGAGAGAGAGAGAGAGAGAGAGAGAGAGAGAGAGAGAGAGAGAGAGAGAGAGAGAGAGAGAGAGGTGTGTGGTATGGGGATGTTGTGTTTGGAGTCGAGATTTCAGTATTTTGCAAGGTTTCAAGTGAGCCGAACTGCGATAATGTGTGAGATAATAAGATAACGAGACGATATAATGTGACAGGGAGACTACGTAGGGAGGTATAGTGCGTCAACCCCTCCCTCCCCCATCCCCCCTCCCCCTTCCCCTCTCTCCCTCTCCCCTCCCTCACCCCACTCCTCCCCTCCCCACCCTCCCCTCCCCTCCCGCGCCACCACACCGCGCAGTGACTGATGGGGGAAAAAAGGATGGGGAGGGAAGGGGAGGGGGAAGGGAAGGGGAAGGAGGGGGGATTGTGGCGTCCCCTTCGAAGATGAGAATTATGTGTGGCGCGTCACGGAGTATTAAAGGTAATTTATATAGTTTTACGAGTGAAATAATTGCCAAACCACACACA
The DNA here is from genome assembly GCA_016584305.1 of Chionoecetes opilio. Taxonomy (NCBI): domain Eukaryota; kingdom Metazoa; phylum Arthropoda; class Malacostraca; order Decapoda; family Majidae; genus Chionoecetes; species Chionoecetes opilio. Next base: position 42,595 of record JACEEZ010005284.1, on the reverse strand, counting down.
CACACACACACACACACACACACACACACACACACACACACACACACACACACACACACACACACACCACACACACACACATCCCCACTCTCTCTCTCTCTCTCTCTCTCTCTCTCTCTCTCTCTCTCTCTCTCTCTCTCTCTCTCTCTCTCTCTCTCTCTCTCGGGTGAGAAAATACGATTAAAAAGAAAGGCAACTGGTTGTCTTTATCACCAAAACAAAGATGGAGGTTGAGGACAGAGGGAGAAGGAGGAGGAGGAGGAGGAGGAGGAGGTGGTGGTGGTGGTGGTGGTGGGAGGAGAGGAGGAGGAGGAGGAGGAGGAGGTGGAGGTGGTGGTGGTGGTGGGTGGGGGTGGTGGTGGTGGTGGTGAAGGAGGAGGAGGAGGAGGAGGAAGGGAGCGGGAAATAGAAGAAATACGAAAAATAGAAGGGTAAGAAGGAAGGAAGGAGGGTAGGAGATTAGGATAGGTGACAGGTATGATAGAAGGTATGAGAGAGAGAGAGAGAGAGAGAGAGAGAGAGAGAGAGAGAGAGAGAGAGAGAGAGAGAGAGAGAGAGAGAGAGAGAGAGAGAGAAAAAAAAAAGGGGGAGTATGGGAGAAAGCATGACGAACTGTACCGTACCAAACACAAATGACCGTCACAAGGGGGGGGGGGCGTTGGTCCCTGGTACGTGTTCAACTCAGTTGTTTTCAAGGTAATGGTGGGCGTCAGGTAGTTAGCAAAAGGTCCAGCGTTTCTTCAAGGTTCGCTCAGACTTATCTACTATTATTTTTTTCTCTGTACCGTGGTTGACTGTTTTGATTTTTTTTGTTATTTTTTTATTTTTTTTATTTCGTCTTCATTGGTTTTCGGTGATGGACTTCTATTTACTCGTCACCTGTTGCTGTTGTTATTTTTGTTATTTTTGTTATTTTCAATTAGTGTTGTTTGTTATGAGTTTGTTTGTTATTATTGTTATTAGTTTTGTTTGTTATTATTGTTATTAGTTTTGTTTGTTATTATTGTTATTAGTTTTGTTTGTTATTATTGTTATTAGTTTTGTTGTTATTATTGTTATTAGTTTTGTTTGTTATTATTGTTATTAGTTTTGTTTGTTATTATTGTTATTAGTTTTGTTTGTTATTATTGTTATTAGTTTTGTTTGTTATTATTGTTATTAGTTTTGTTTTGTTATTATTGTTATTAGTTTTGTTTGTATATTATTTTTTTAGTTTTTGTTTGTTATATTGTTATAGTTCTGTTTTTATTATTGTTATTAGTTTTTTTTTATTATTGTTAGTTGTTGTTTATTTTTGTTGTTTGTTATTATTTTATTGTTTTGTTTGTATTATTGTTATTAGTCTTGTTTGTTATTATTGTTTAGTTTTGTTTTTTTATTATTAGTTTGTTTGTTATTATGTTATAGTTTGTTTGTTATTATTGTTATTAGTTTTGTTTGTTATTATTGTTATTAGTTTTGTTTGTTATTATTGTTATTAGTTTTGTTTGTTATTATTGTTATTAGTTTGTTTGTTATTATGTTTTAGTTTTGTTTGTTATTATTGTTATAGTTTTGTTTGTTAGTAAGTATTAGTTGTGTGATATGTATGAGTTGTGTTGTTATATTGTTATAGAATAGTTAGTTATTATCTATTAGCTTTGATTTAAAGTTATTGTATCAGTCGTGTAGACGAACTAGGGGATCGAAGTGAGAAGCCAGGGAGAGAGATGGAGCAGTTACAGAGACTGACGAGAGGAGAGAGAGAGAGAGAGAGAGAGAGAGAGAGAGAGAGAGAGAGAGAGAGAGAGAGCAGAATATCCGACATTGATAGATAAAGGTGTAGATACATAAATAGATAAAATGAAATATATAGTATAGAAGAGTTACGGTGAAAGATACTTAAAAATCTATATATATAATTGAAAGCTATGAAAGATATGTAAGTAAAGGCCGGTTCCCACTAGCCCGCTTCTACGGCCGCCGTTGCCGTACACCGCCCAACAATGACGTCACCATCATCACCGCTTGAGTGGTTGTAGTGGTAACCGGGCACAGATTGCACCTCCGCTCGAGTGGACACCGCCGAGCGGGAGAGATGACTTGATTTTAACTTTGTACGGCAGCCGTACAGCGGTGCGGCGGTGCGGTCGACTTTTTTGTGACGTGATTGTGACGTCATTGTTGGGCTGTGTACGGCAACGGCGGCCGTAGAAGCGGGCTAGTGGGAACCGGCCTTAAGAGTAAGGATGATAATTGCTCTTTAAGTTGATTGCCATAGTAATATAAAATAGCCCAACCTGTTTCAGTAATAGTAAAATAGCCCAACCATGTTTCAGTAATAGTAAAATAGCCCCACCATGTTTCAGTAATAGTAAAATAGCCCAACCATGTTTCAGTAATAGTAAAATAGCCCAACCATGTTTCAGTAATAGTAAAATAGCCCAACCATGTTTCAGTAATAGTAAAATAGCCCAACCATGTTTCAGTAATAGTAAAATAGCCCAACCATGTTTCAGTAATAGTAAAATAGCCCAACCATGTTTCAGTAATAGTAAAATAGCCCAACCATGTTTCAGTAATAGTAAAATAGCCCAACCATGTTTCAAAGACTTACGCTGCAATAAACTCTTCATGACGCGATTAAGTCTGAAAAAGGCTGATAATTATTTATGCATCGTGTATGAAACAAAAAGACAGCCATTACGTGAAATGTGAATGCAGTTTTGTGCTGCCTTATATGTATTGCCATGAACAAGCTGGTTGGTACTAATGAAGCTGAATTATTCATATTCATATAAGGTTATAACCGATGACGATTTTTTTGAGTTGAGTTTTTGAATTTCTCTTCGTATTCTTATGAAGGTGAAATGATGAGATCAGTTTTTTTGTCAAGTTTTTTTCAGTTACTTTCACTAACACATTCTAAATCTAAAGCAAAAACAATATATAATAGATTTTAAAGCAGACAACATAGATTCGTAACTAACATTATACTTATTAAACTATTTTGAAAGCAAATAATGTATAATGAACGATTTATACTCAATTTACTATACACACCTGACTTTTCATTATACTACATTTCTCTATCTTCATTAAATATCATTTTTTTCATTCCCATTAACTACATTTTTCATAACACATTCTAAATCTAGCAAAACAATTATCATTAAACAGACACATAATCTCTAACTTACACATTTAAACTATTGAAATGCAAAATAATTTTTCATCCTCAATTTACCATTACTACACTTTTCATACTACACTTTCATCCATAACTACACTTTTCATCCCAATAACTACACTTTTCATCCCATTAACTACACTTTTCATCCCAATAACTACACTTTTCATCCCATATAACTACACTTTTCATCCCATTAACTACACTTTCATCCCATTAACTACACTTTTCATCCCATTAACTACACTTTTCATCCCATTAACTACACTTTTCATCCCATAACTACACTTTTCATCCCATTAACTACACTTTTCATCCCATTAACTACACTTTTCATCCCATTAACTACACTTTTCATCCCAATAACTACACTTTTCATCCCATTAACTACACTTTTCATCCCATTAACTACACTTTTCATCCCATTAACTACACTTTTCATCCCATTAACTACACTTTTCATCCCATTAACTACACTTTTCATCCCATTAACTACACTTTTCATCCCAATAACTACACTTTTCATCCCATTAACTACACTTTTCATCCCATTAACTACACTTTTCATCCCAATAACTACACTTTTCATCCCATTAACTACACTTTTCATCCCAATAACTACACTTTTCATCCCATTAACTACACTTTTCATCCAATAACTACACTTTTCTCAATATACACTTTCATCCATAACTACACTTTTCATCCCAATAACTACACTTTTCATCCCATTAACTACACTTTTCATCCCAATAACTACACTTTTCATCTCATTAACTACACTTTTCATCCCATTAACTACACTTTTCATCTCATTAACTACACTTTTCATCCCATTAACTACACTTTTCATCCTATTTCCATCAATCCCAAATCCTTTTAACGCACTGAAAATCCTCATCCTTAGCCCTCAACCTTCAAATATACATCCTATTTCTCTTAACACTACAACTACCCCCCCTCCCCCCCCCTGTCCTGTCACCTTCACCAGTGTAAGGTAGATGTCCCTCCAGTCCCCCAATACCCCCCAGTCCCCCCCAAGTCCCCTCCAGTCCCCCCCAAGTCCCCTCCAGTCCCCCCCAAGTCCCCTCCAGTCCCCCCTGCCTCCAGTCCATAGTCCCTTCCCAGTACACGTGGCATCCGGGAAATAAGTCAACTCGAGGCTTCATATTCCCGTCTTTACTTTCACTCGTCTCTCTCTCTCTCTCTCTCTCTCTCTCTCTCTCTCTCTCTCTCTCTCTCTCTCTCTCTCTCTCTCTCTCTCTCTCTCTCTCTCTCTCTCTCTCTCTGATCCAGCCGCGCGAGCTTACCCAAAGATATTCAAATCATGTTTTCATATACGGCGGCTCGAGCTAATCCGGAAATACAAATATCTTCAAACATGAGCAGAAAGCGGGGATGCAGTGGGGGAAAAAATCATGTTACGCCGCTAGGGGGGGAGGAGGAGGAGGAGGAAGAGGAAGAGGAAGAGGAGGAGGAGGAGGAGGAGGAGGAGGAGGAGAGGAGGAGGAGGAAGAGGAAGAGGAAGAGGAGGTATATACACGAGCGTTCATAGTGAAATGCTTTAACAATCTGATTTAGGACTTTCACTCTCCGCCTTCTCTCCGTTTGATATGATATTAATGCGATGATTCTCTCTCTCTCTCTCGCTCTCTCTCTCTCTCTCTCTCTCTCTCTCTCTCTCTCTCTCTCTCTCTCTCTCTCTCTCTCTCTCTCTCTCTCTCTTTGTTTGTGTTTCGTGAAGCGAGAGTTTGTGTTGTATTGCCTCGCTACTGACAGCAACACTCAACGTTTATTTCGTGAAGATGATGACATAGAGAAACAAAAAAGTATATTATAAAAAAGAAAAAGAAAAAAAGGAGTGTGTTATAAAAAAAAAAAAAAAAGGAGTGTATCTATTATAAAAAAAAATTGAAAAAAGAGAAA
>JACEEZ010005284.1:17500-25000 GCA_016584305.1 Chionoecetes opilio | reverse complement strand
AAACTACATCAAAACAGAAGAACTAGATATTTTTCCCTTTGTTCCCTTTGTGACTTTTCTTTACCCCTTTCAGCTTTAATTTCCATCCTTCAGACCACCCCTTAAATACCCAACCCTTAACCACCACTATTGTACTCCAGGACTTGTCAACCCCTGTACCCCTGCCGCTAGGACTACCCCCTTAACCCCCCCTGTCAACACCCCACCCCAACCCCTGTATCCTCTGACAAACCCCCTTAAACCCCTTTGACTACCCCCTTAAACCCCTTTGACTACCCCCTTAAAACCCTTTGTACATCCCGCCTTAACCCCTGTATCCCTTTGACTACCCCCTTAACCCCTTGACTACCCTACTTAAACCCCCTTAACCCCCCCACCCTGTATACCCTTTGACTACCCCATAAACCCCTTTGACTACCCCCCTTAAACCCCTTTGACTACCCCCTTAAACCCCCTTCACCCCCCCCCAGGCCGACTTTACACCCCCTTAAACCCCTTTGACTACCCCCTTAAACCCCCTTGTCAACCCCCCCAGGCCCTGTATCCTTTAAACCCCCCTTAAACCCCCTTAAACCCCTCCTTACCTTTGACTACCCCCTAACCCCTTTACTACCCCCTAAACCCCCTGTCAACCCCCCCCCAGGCCATGTATCCTTTGACCCCCCTAAACCCCTTGACAACCCCCCTGAAATCTTAACCCCCTTAAACTGACACCTTAAACCCCTGTCACCCCTACCCCCTTTGACTACCCCCAAACCCCCTGTCAACCCCCCACCCAGGCCCTGTATCCTTTCACTACCCCCCTTACCCCCCCTTGCCCCCCCCTCCCTCCCTCCCCCAGTCCACTCCCTCAGGACAGGATCGGTACTCGTTCCCTTCAAGAGCAGAACTCGTACCTACCAAATTGCATTTAAATTGTTAATGCAGAACGGCAGAGGATGTAAGGTGGAGATATTTCTGGGCTCCGTCTCCTGGTCTCCTTTACCATTTATATTGTGGCGCTTGCTGGATGTCACGTCAGGCCTTGGAGACGAGGCTTCGGGAAGGTGTTTCGTTTGGTGGCTCGAAGCTTCACTCTGGTAGTCTGAACGAACCATTATTGCTATTCGAGCTTCTACGACCCGAACCACTACTACTCGAACCACTACTACTCGAACCACTACTACTCGAACCACTACGACTCGAACCACTACGACTCGAACCACTACGACTCGAACCACTACTACTCGAACCACTACTACTCGAACCACTACTACTCGAACCACTACTACTCGAACCACTACTACTCGAACCACTACTACTCGAACCACTACTACTCGAACCACTACTACTCGAACCACTACTACTCGAACCACTACTACTCGAACCACTACTACTCGAACCACTACTACTCGAACCACTACTACTCGAACCACTACTACTCGAACCACTACTACTCGAACCACTACTACTCGAACCACTACTACTCGAACCACTACTACTCGAACCACATACTACTCGAACCCCTACTACTCGAACCACTACGACTCGAAAACCCCTACTCTCGAACATACTATCGAACCACTACTACTCGAACCACTACTACTCGAACCACTACTACTCGAACCACTACTACTCGAACCACTACTACTCGAACCACTAGTTAAGAGTCTTGGATTTTTGAAGCTATGTCATCATCTTTTATTTCTTCTTTCTGTCCTCCTTGTCTTCCTATGTATTTTTTTTTTATTCATGTCGTCTTCCTCCCCCTATATTTCTTTCTTTTCTTTTTTCCTCTCTCCTCCTCCTCTCCTCCCCTACTTTTCTCCTCCTCCTCCTCCTCCTCCACATCGGATTTATAACCAGGGGTCACTGCTGCAGGGGGCATTGAAGTGCACGCGTCCTACTTGGAAAGTGCACTACCGCAGTGGATTGAAACGGAGCTGGGGCCTGATTGACTGCTGCCTCCCAAGAAAGCGCCAGGCAAGGCTGCCGCACCACCCTTGAACTTCCACCACTGAGCCTACACCAAACACTACATTAGACCTCATAACACACACAGATAGCCCCGAGTTAACGGTTACCACTACTACTCTCGACCTGTGACGGGCTGTGATTCAGTTAGGGTCCTGACAGTTAGTGACCACCATCGGATTTAATGTACCAGGGGTCACTGCTGCAGGAGGCATTGAAGTGTACGGCGTCCTACATGGAAAGTACACAATCCGCAGTGGATTGAACGGAGCTGGGGCCATGATTGACTGCTGCCTCCCAAGAAAGCGCCAGGCAAGGCTGCCGCACACCCTTGAACTCCACACTGTGTTCACACCATTACAAAACACACATAACATGACCTATCTATCAAGCACTAACACACCCCCACAAACTAGTAGTAGTTAGCCATAGATTACAGCTTTCAACTTTCCTCACAATTCCATGCAGTTTTCTATATTGCATGGTATCACTCTTTTCCGGCCAGCTTCGGCTGGAGGGATGGGTGGGTGGGGAGGAGCCTTCTACTTCCTATCCTTTCTCTCTTATTATCTAGTTAGTGTAGTGTAGTTAAAGCAAACAGCCTTGTAAGGACCTATCGGTCTGTTGCTGTTTGTGTTTCCTTTGTATTCCTTTGTATTCCTCCTCATCTTCTTCTGCTTCTGATTCCTCTTCCTCTTCCTCCTCCTCATCATCTTGTAATTCCTCTTCCCCTTCCTCCTCATCTTCTGCTTCCTCTTCCTCTTCCTCTTCCTCATCCTCTTCCTCCTCCTCCTCCTCCTCCTCCTCCTCATCTTCTTCTGATTCCTCCTCCTCCGCCTCCTCATCACTCATACACACACACACAACATTACCAAACAAATCCTGAAAACCACTGCCCTTCCATTCCCTTCTATTCCCTTCGCTTCCCTTCCCTTTTCCTCCCCCTTACTCCCCATTCTCTCTCCCTTTCCCTTTCTCCCTTTCCATTGCTTGTGGTCGAAGGAAAAAAAGCTGAAAAAGACCCGGAAGAAAGGAAACATTTGGGTCTTTTTTCCCCCTTAGTGTGGGTCAGGTCAGGGCTATTGACATGACCACCTCATCACGTGATCCATCTTGACCTTTAAGTGCTGCCATCAAAGGGAGATCAGCTGTTACCTCTTGTATTTATCCCTCATCCCGTTTTCTGTTGGGGTTGTGTTAGGGTATGTAGGGGGAGCTTGTTTAGTTACTTCCTTTTTTTTTTTTTGTGTGTGTGTGTGTGTGTGTGTGTGTGTGTGTGTGTGTGTGTGTGTGTGTGTGTGTGTGTGTGTGTGTGTGTGTGTGTGTGTGTGTGTGTATATAATCTTGAGTATGAAAGCGAAAGTGATCATTGAGTTTAAGCTTTTTTCTTCAAGTGTTAGTCTATGTAGGGGTAGCTTGTTTATTTTGCTTAATAGTCTTCCTTACGTACTTTTTTTCATTGACATTTACTTTTTTTCTGCCGCCTGTACTTTTTTCCTATTTTTTTTATTTACATTTACTTTCTTTTTCGACTTTTTCTGTACTTTTTTTCCCTTTTTTTATTTACATTTACTTTTTCTTTTCTTTGTTCCGCACTTTTTCCCCCTTTTTTTTATTTATATTTATTTTCTTAATCTTTCTTCCGTACTGTTTTCCCCTTTTTTTTTATTTGCATATTTTTTTCTTCCTCTCGTACTTTTTTCCTCTTTTTTTATTTATATTAATTTTCTTTTTCTTTCTTCCGTACTTTTTTTCCCTTTTTTTATTTATATTTATTTTCTTTCTTCCGTATTTTCTTTCCCCTTTTTTTATTTACTTTTTTTTTCTTTTCTTTTTTTTTCTTTTTTTTCTTCCGTACTTTTTTTCCCTTTTTTTTATTTACATTTACTTTCTTTTTCCGTATTTTTTATGTACATTAATTTCCTTTTTCTTCCTTCCGTACTGTTTTCCCTTTTTTATTCATATTTACTTTTTTTTCTTCCTTCCATACTTTTTTCCTCTTTTTTTTTTACTTACATTAACTTTTTTTTTCTTCCTTCCGTACATTTTTCCCTGTGTTTTATTTACATTTACTGTTTTTTCTTGTTCCGCACTTTTTCTCCTTTTTTTTGTATATTAATTACCTTGAGTGTGAAAGCGAAAGTGGTCATTGAGTTTTTATATATATTTTTTTAAGTGTTAGGCTATTTAGGGAAGCTTATATATTGACTTTCTTTTCCTTCCTTCCGCACTTTTTTTTCTATCTTTTTTATAACGAGTGTAAAAGCGAAAGTAATCATTGAGGTTTTTTTTTTTTAAGAATGTAGATTTTTTATTCATTCGATACAAGGTTATGATTTTGTATATGATTTATATGATAATTATGAGCCTGTCTATTTACTTCCTTTTTCTTCCTTCTGGTTTTTTTCTTTTTTTAAATAGCCTTGAGTGTGAAAGCGAAAGTGATCACTGAGTGTTTCTTTTCTTCAAGAGTGTAAATTTTTCTATTCATTCGATACAAGGTTATTATTTTGTTTTTCTTTCATTTGTATAACTATGAAAATGAAATCGAAAGTGACTATCATTTTCCTCAATACATTTAATTTTATGAGAATGAAATCGAAAGTGACCATCATTTTCCTTTATACATTAAATTTTATGAGAATGAAATCGAAAGTGACCATCATTTTCCTCAATACATTAAATTTTATGAGAATTAAATCGAAAGTGACCTTCATTTTCCTCAATACATTAAATTTTATGAGAATGAAATCGAAAGTGACCATCATTTTCCTCTATACATTAAATTTTATGAGAATGAAATCGAAAGTGATAATTATTTTTCTTTCTATAGTTATTTTTTATGAGAATGAAATCGAAAGTGATCATCATTTTCCTTTGTACATTTAATTTTTATGAGAATGAAATCGAAAGTGATCATCATTTTCCTTTACATATATATATTTTTTCTCTCATTTACGACGTACTTGCTTTTTTTTATTTTTTTTATTTGTACATGACATCAAACTGCAAAGGAAAAAAAAGGTTGAAATGGTCATTATTTTCATATGACGTTTAAGCCTGAATTGCACAGCACAAGAAAAAAGTTTAAATTAAGTTGTCATTATTGTTATTACAATACTAATTATTAGATTTTTTATTAGGGAGAGCAAGGAAAAAAAAGAATAATTTATATACTATATGCATATTTTACGAACATATTTTGTCAGGTAGCTCTTCATAAATAGTAATAATAACGTCAACCACGGCTGCTCCTCCTCCTCCTCCTCCTCCTCCTCCTCCTCCTCCTCCTCCTCCTCCTCCTCCTCCTCCTCCTCCTCCTCCTCCACCTCCACCTCCTCCTCTCCTCTCCTTCCTCCTCCTCCTCCTCCTCCTCTCTTCCTCCTCCTCCTCCTCCTCCTCCTCCTCCTCCTCCTCCTCCTCCTCCTCCTCCTCCACCTCCTCCTCCTCCTCCTCCTCCTCTCCTCCTCCTCCTCCTCCTCCACCTCCTCCTCCTCCTCTTCTTCCCCTCCTCTTCCTCCTCCTCCTCCTCCTCCTCCACCTCCTCCTCCCCTCCTCCTCCTCCTCCTCCTCCTCCTCCTCCTCCAACAAGTACAGCTACTACTATAAACAATAATAATGATAATAATGATGACAAAATACTAATAGTAATGATAACGATAATAATAATAATCATTTAGCTGTGTTTTGCTTAGTGATTTATGGAGGCGATTATAGTCGTTGTTTTTCCCCCATTTCCTTTCGAGTATTTTATTTATTTATTACGTATATATATATATTTTTTTTTGGGGGGGGTCATGAAAAGATTATTGGTCCTTGTGTTTTTTCTCAATTAAAATATTCTTTCATATTTTCATTTTGGAGGGGGGGGGGGGGGGGGGGGCTTAGTCGCGATTTGATAAACAATTTCTCTCTCTCTCTCTCTCTCTCTCTCTCTCTTCTCTCTTCTCTCTCTCTCTCTCCCCTCTCTCTCTCTCTCTCTTCTCTCTCTCTCTCTCTCTCTCTCTCTCTCCTCTCTCTCTCTCTCTCTCTCTCTCTCTCTCTCTCTCTCTCTCTCTCACTCTGTCTGTTTGTCTCTCTGTCTCTCTCTCTCTTTCCGACTGTTTCTGTTACTGTCTGTCTTTCTCTCTTTCTCAGTATTTCCCTCTTTCTCCCCCTCTCTCTCTCTCACTCTCTCTGTTTGTCTCTCTGTCTCTCTCTTTTTCCAACTGTTTCTGTTACTGTCAGTATTTCCCTCTGTCTTTCTCCCTCCCTCTCTCTCTCTCTCACTCTCTCTGTTTGTCTCTCTGTCTCTTTCCGTCTGTTTCTGTTACTGTCTCTCTTTCTCTGTATTTCCCTCTCTTTCTCCCTCTCTCTCTCTCTCTCACTCTCTCACTCTCACGTAAATCCCTGTCACCGCTCTTGATCTCGTCTCGTATGCAGTATTTTTGCCCCGCCTCCCTTGATGTACCACCGTCAACGCGCACCACAGTCACAATTAACTTACCTCACCACCACGACGCACAACCACTCTGCCCACGACAAAACGACCCTTACACCACCCTTACACAAAGCTTAAGGTCGCCCTAATACCACTTCGTACCCTGTTCACCCTGTTCCGCCCTCCCGTTATATACCTTACTTATATGTTTATTAATACCTGGTGCTGCATTGCTCTCGCCTGCGTTATTAAGTCATATTTCCAACCTTCTGTTTGTTAGAAGGCTTCGTTAGTTTCGGGTGTGTGCTTCATGGGGCCAATTGTTGCTTAGTTGTTTGTCTCGCTTGTGTTACGGTGTTGGGTGTGTGTGTGTGTGTTTGTGTGTGTGTGTGTGTGTGTGTGTGTGTGTGTGTGTGTGTTCAGGAAGGTCGCGTTTAACTTTACTTACTTACTTTTTACTTTGTTTTGCGAGGTGTGAGTTGTTTGTGTATGGTACTTGTGTGTTTGTTTTCTTTGTTGTGTGTGTTTGAGTGTTATTTTTGTTTGTTTTGTATGAATGTTTCACACACACACACACACACACACACACACACACACACACACACACACACACACACACACACACACACACACTGTCCCGATGGTCAAGTGGATAGCGCGCTGGCCTGCCATTCTGTGGTAGCCAGTTCGAATCCTCGCTGCTCCCGGGGACTTTTCACTGATGAATTCGGACCGTTACTGTTCCCCTTGAGCAAGGAGATTGGTGTATGTGGTGTGTGAGGTCCCAGCATTACCCAAAGATCTGTAATAATGAGCTCCAAGCTCGCTCCGGGAGGGTGAAACTGGCGATCGCGAGCCAGCTCGCGTGGACAAGACCATGGGTGAATAAAACACACACACACACACACACACACACACACACACACACACACACACACACACACACACACACACACACACACACACACACACACACACACACACACATATATACACCAGTAATATTTCTTCTACCTAAAGAATACTATGGTTTTTATTAATCAATTTGTGTGTGTGTGTACATGTGTGTGTGTGGGGGGGGGGGGGGGGGCTTGGGGGGCTGGCGCGCACGTACAGTTCTCTCCTCC